>JACEVL010000106.1:72500-137500 GCA_020284085.1 Aporrectodea caliginosa
ATATAACGTGCTGTTGAAATTCACTTTCCGAAATTCTACCATTGCAGTAATTGTGTTTCGGTGGTGCCAAAGCCTAGATAAAAGAGAAGGGCTCCTGCAGGAAGGCCATGGCACAGAGTCGGCATATTCCAGAGGGCCTGCAAATATTAATTAAAAAATTATATTTAAAAAATTGAACATTGCATTTAATTTAAAACTGGGAGCGAGAAGAGAATCAATAGATATAATTAAAATTATATTATTTCAAGTTGAAACTTTTGGAACAATAGACTCAATATAAGGGGTGGCAAAAAACGTAACATATATATATATGGGAGGCAGATTGTTAAACCTTCCTCTGGTTCTGTTAAATGAGCCACTGACTAATCTGATTTTCTCTTCCTGTGTGGATGATGTGTTGCTAGCTCTTGTCTCTTGAGGCTAAACGCTTCTTGTTCGCAAATGTGTTATGTAACACCTGTACAGTAGACTGTCAGTAGTAACAGTACACAGCTTAGGAAAGAAATGTTTTAACCTAAGGCTAATACTCCACAGGAGTCCTACCCCTGGCCCTTAAACAAGTAAACGTCCTGCAACACACTCGCACGCACGCACACTCACACACGCGCACATATTATTATCTCTATATGTAGAGTTTATTGACCGTTTTATAATCGCCAGAGGATGAAACATGTTGTCTTGCTAAGACTAATGACCACGCTAATGGTCATAAACATGCTAATTGCCAATGATGTATATATATATATATACACATAAATATATATATGCATACATAAATATATATGTATATATATATGTATATATATTTGTGTATGTGCCTGTGTCTGTGTGTGTTGCTGTGTGTGTATGTGTAGGTTTGTGTGTGTGTGTGTGTGTGTGTGTGTGTGTGCGTGCGTGTGTGTGTGTGCGTGCGTGCGTGTGCATGTATTCACGATGCATCATACAAGATGTTTGTTTGGCGAAATCAAAGTCGGAGGAAGACATTTCAGCGCTCGTGAATAAGTTGATGCCCTACTTTCAACTTTTAAGTAGCGATTTAGATATTTTCGGCTTCACAACTACGATTACTACGATTACCAGAGGCTACAGTTGGCTTTGATGTCGCTGTACATGAAAACGACAGGAATTGTAATTAATTAGTTAGAAAAAGGATCTCAAACCAATCTATTACAGGTAGAACGTGATGTGGGACAAATTGAGTATATGTTGGTTGCACTGATTAACTGAAAACAGACATTTTAATAACAACAGGATATTTTAAAATAACAACAGTATATTTTTAATGGAGCACTGGTAATTACGTATGCGATATATATATATATATATATATATATATAATATATATATAGCATATAATTTTTATATGTAGGCCTATATATTATATAAATCATACAAAATTTGAAATCTTCTATTAAATATAGGCCAGCGTACAGTTTCTTTTCATTCAGGTTCTTTTTCATTCTGCACTATAATTATGTAGAAGAAAAACAAGAGCAGGCCCTTAAGCTAGCCCCGAGGCAGCCATGAGTATGAAGTGTTATACTATAGTGACTTAATTTTCTTAGCCCATCTAATGAGGATGGGTGGCCAGTCCTCTCCCTCACCATCTCATCTTCCCACTGACAGCGTACGGTCAGCGAACTCATTCGATTATAACTGAGTTTCAAGGGGGCGCAGGTGGAACCGAAATCTCGTGCTAAATTTCTGCCCTGGCGGCAATATATATATATGTATATATGAACTATAAATTAATTAATTATATTCGTTTATTGAGACAGACAACTCTGATTGGCACACCGCAATCAGATACAATGTCACAGAGTTTATAGAAATAATAGGTGTTTTGTTTACTCATTGCGCAGTTGACATTAGTGTTGGAGTGATGGTGCATGGGCATTGTCATTGAACACTAGCATAGAGGACTCTAGGTATGAAAGAGTCCTAGTAATGGTAGTGCATGATATATAATTTATAATAATAATAATGGCGACAATTTCTATGGCGCCGTAACACAGCACATGCCATTACAATGGCGCCATGTAAAATACAAACTTATATGATGCATGTTTATGTATATAATTATGATGTGCATGAGGATAACCAGTGCGTCTATACACCTATGCGGGTTCGAATCCACCTCAAGCCGCCGCGTAAGGACCATGGGCAAGTCCTTCACTCGCAATTGCTCATGCGCTTCGGCGTGAAACTCCGATTCAGTGTCCGCGCTGTATAGTCGGGAGCGCCTTTGAGTAGAAATCTTGAAGAGGCGCTATAACAAGTGCTCATACATACATACACACACATACATACATACATACATACCTATACCAATGAGAGGGACAGCTTGCGAGTGGCAATATCGTGGATCGCGAACGTTACCTACCGCTTGTCGTCGCTTCACTCTATAGACGCAGCTTGATCCATAGACTCTGAACATGATGTTGTCAACTATGGATGAGAATCCGTCGTTTGGGTTCTACGTGTGTGCGTGGGCTCGCCACTAGTAACTTTTAGTTTTCTTTGTACTGTTTTGCTTACTGGTGATATTTCTGTCTTTATTTAACCCTTTGGAGGTGAGGTGGGGTATGACAAACCACATAGCTATTCTATGCTGCTTTTTCTACGGAAAACGTAGAACCAGCTTGGATTATTTTTGTCTACCTTAGTGAATGCGAAATACGGACACTTTAGGACACTTTCAAGTACTTTTGGACGCCATTTTTTTAAATTTCTTTCATATTAAAGTGAAATTATAATTTTTCGTATACATATTGATTTTAATTAATTAAAAAAGTAACGGCACAGTGCCGAAAAATTGTGCGATTATAAGATATAACTGCATATGTGTTGCATCGATGCAAAATTGATCCATTATTACGGGTATTATGTCACGTTTTCCAAAATGTTACATGTTTCGAGGGTCACGAAGATGCCATTGCAAAAGGCCGCTTTAATTTTGTGCGCCACCGCGCTGGCCATATCAATTATGATTGAAAACTGTTATTTGTTCCTGAAAATCACCAGTTTAGCCGATAATTGGTTACATAACTAGAGTTTAGCTCACAATTTATGTTATGTAGTTGATATTGCGACTTGGAAGTAATTATATGTATTGGGGTATGTCAGACCCCACCTCACCTCAAACGTTACAATGCGTCACCTCACCTCCAAAGGGTTAAAGCATCATCTATGTTTAGCACATGGAGCACCTGAGATTAAATGAGTGGCGCTATATAAACTATCTGTGGCCAGAACAATCTCAATAATAAATAAATAAATAGAATGATATCTACATAACTACAAGTGCCGTCTGCATCCTGGCAAGATATCTAGACAATTTAGGTAGCGCCTTTCAAGTAGTTCACAAAAGCTCTGCCTACGCTATATATATAGTCATTGGGGACAAAAGTTCACCAGAAAGAACACGGTGCCTATATAACTGGAAGAGTCGCCACTTGTGCGCTCCTGCAAACACGTAGAACCCAAATGCAGGCAATTCCATCCAGAGTTAATAGCTGACACAATGTTCATCCGTAAGCTATGCTATTTAAAAATATTGTTGCGAAACAGCAGAACAGTTTATTTGTTTGTTTGTTTGCTTGTTTTTTAAAGCACTTATTACGAGTGCTAAGTGAGTGCAATCTGAATGTTAAAAACAACTGATTTTACACTACTGATATTTTAAAACTGATTTTACACTACTGATATTTTTTAAACTGATTTTACACTACTGGTATTTTTAAACTTTACACTACTGATATTTTTTAAACTTAAAGGAATGTAGAATTATTCGCAACACTGTGGTTGAATAGAAGGAACGTTGCTTGTTATTAAAACAAAGAACTAACTGGGGGAAAATAAATAAAATTAAGGCGAGATGCCGTTGACCAGCCATTGCCTTTAGTAAGGGTGCCTTGCTCTGAAAGGGGTTGGGATCCACTGATACAGGCACCTATAAACTGTGCTTTGAGACCAGATTGTTTAACAATTTAAAGACGAGCGTACACTAAACGTGACTGGGAAACCAATGCAGCTCGTAGTTAAAGTGTTAAAAAAGCGAGCGAGCGTTCTGCATGCCATAGCAGATATTACCTGTTAGACAAGACTCTGTTGTCCTGAATTGTTCAGCCGGTCTCTCCTTCCCTGACCCTCGCCGTCTCTATCTCTATCTCTGTATCTGTCTCTCTGTCTCTCTGTCTCTCTGTCTCTCTGTCTCTCTGTCTCTCTGTCTCTCTGTCTCTCTGTCTCTCTGTCTCTCTGTCTCTCTGTCTCTATCTATCTATACTCTTGCTCGCTCGTTCTCAAGAATCGCATCGAGCGAAGAGGGAGGTTGAAACCGAATTCCAAGACAAAAGGACCGACAAGTAGTGCTGCTTGTGGTCGGGTGTTGGTGGTGGTGGTGGTGGTTGGGTGGTGGTGGTGGGGTTATGGAGAAGGTGGAGCTACTGTTGCTGCTTTGCACTTGCCTCTGGCGGCCACCAGGAGGCGTGATTGAGTTCTTCTTCTATTGCACACACTTGCACTCCTATCCAAAGTGCTTAGCACACACAGGTAAGTGAGACCGAGTTGCAGCAGTCTGGCTGTCTCTGTCTATCTGTCTGTACGTCTCTCTGTCTGTGTATCTCTGTCTCTCTTTTTTGTCGCTCGCTCGCTCATTGACTAACTGACTCACTCAACTATTCATTTGTTCACTCAATCTCTGTGTCTGTCTCTCTCTGCATCCGTCTCTGTCTGTGTGTCTGCCTGTCTATCTCTCTCTGTCCCTGTCTGTCTGTCTCGGTGTCTGCTACTGTCTGTCTGTCTGTCTGTCTGTCTGTCTGTCTCTCTGTCTGTCTGTCTCTCTCTGTCTGTCTCTCCTCTGTCCCTCTCCCTCTCCCTCTCCTCTCCCTCTCCCTCTCCCCCATTTCTTCCATCCACCGCAACAGAGTCATAAATTTCTTTAAAAAGATTCGCGCCAATAGCACGCATACTCTCGACGCCAATACTCCACGCGTATACTCTCGCAGACGGCACCGTTGTCCTACAGTAACTGTACTGGCCTGCGTTTGGCTGCGCTAACGAACACGTTTCTCCCTTATCCATAGCCTTCCCTTCCCTTCCCTTTCCATTCAGTGCACACTCGCTGCTCCTCTTCCACAATCCCTGTCTCTTATTCTTTCCGGTTTTCGCTTTATAAACGATGGACGAGGGACAAACGACCTGTGTAAATATTATCCGAAATGGCATTCTATTTGGTTCACCTGTCTCCCTTCCGCAAGCCTTCGATCCGTCTAAGGTGAACAGTCCCTCTCTGTGTACCTCTGTCTATCTGCCTCTGTCGCTGTGTGTATGTCTTGTGTTTTTCCTTCCTCGCCGATAGGTGGAGCGAATTGTTGTAATCGTTGCCGATTATATCGTTGCGGTGGAAATAATGGTCAGGAGTTTCACTGTCTAAGAAGGAGGAGGAGGAGGAGGAACAGGAGGAGGAGAAGGAGGAGGACTCCTGGAGGAGGAGGAGGAAGTAGAGGAAGGAGAGAAGAGGAGGAAGAGAAGGAGGAGGAGAAGAAGAGGAGGAGGGGGGGAGGAGGATGACGAGGAAGGAGGAGGAAGAGGAAGAATAGGAGGAGGAAGAAGAGGAGGAGGAGGAGGAGGAGGAGGAGGAGGAGGAGGAGGAGGAGGAGGAGCACAATGACGAAGAGAAGGATTGTGTTCCGTGCATTGACAACTCCCGCGCTTTAGTCACCTAAGTCGTTGTCGTTGTCATGCAGCGAGCAGACGATCGTTTCGCGAATCAGACGAAAAGTGGCGCGAAAAAGATAGGGAGAAACGGAAGACAAAAGAGGTAACAGAGAGACAAAACGACAAACAGAGAGAGATAGATACAGACAGAGAGATCCAGCAAGACAGACAGATGACAGACAGACGACAGACAGACAGAGACTGAGACAGACAGAGACAGTGACAGAGACAGAAACAGAGTTCTGAGAGAGAGGAAGAGACAGACAGACAGACAGACAGACAGACAGACAGAGACAGAGACAGAAAGAAAGCATGAATCAGAGCAGAGAGCGAGAGAGACAAAGAGACAGAGACATTCCGACATAAAAACAGCGAGACAGACAGAGAGAGCGTGAGAGACAAGCAAAGCGAGAGAGAGACCGATAGCGATGCAAGGCGTGTACAGTGTGCCATAGACTATAGAGTATAGACCGGTCGTATCGAGCGACTGTTACGTTCAGAAGCGTCGCAGAGAATGGACGGAAGGCAATCGAGCGTCGTTACTTCTCGCATCGTCCCCAACCCACCCCCATTCCCGATAAACATGCGCCAGGTGACACCCCACTCTCATACTGTACCCAGGTGAACCCGGGGAACGGACGGCATAATTGCGACCGGTGGGAGCCAAGGGACTGAGGGGAAGTAACGACGCCATCACCATTGCGATGGAAGGAAGGAAGGAAGGTGAAAGGCCCGCACTCTCCGCCTGTACCCAGGTGAACCCGGTCTCGACGGACGGCATAATTGCGACCGGTGGGAGCCAAGGGACTGAGGGGTCTTCTCTGCATTCCATCACCATTCGAAGGACGAAGAGGAGGAGGCGGGAAGAAGGAAGGAAGGAAGGAAGGAAGGAAGGAAGGAAGGAAGGAAGGAAGGAAGGAAGGAAGGAAGGAAGGAAAAAGGAAGGAAGGAGGAAGGAAGGAAGGAAGGAAGGAAGGAAGGAAGGAAGGAAGGAAGGAAGGAGGAAAGGAAGGAGGGACAAAGAGAGGAAGGACAGAGGGACGGAAGGGTGGAAGGACGGAAGGACAGAGGGACGGAGGGATGCAGGGAGGGGTGGGAGGGATAGAGGAAAGACAAGAGGAAAAGACACTGAGATGGAAGGAGGAATGAAGTAAGGGACAGGATGGGATTGACAGAGCGAGGGACAGGTGAAGAAAGAGACAGAAGGGAAGATTACGAGGATTGAGGGACGGTGGGACAGAGGAGGGGTACATGGAGGAACAAAAGAGAGGGGCATATGGAGGAACAAGAGAAGGACGGACGAAGGTGGGGAGAGAGAGAAAGTGTGTGTGAGAGAGAGAGATGGAGACAGGGAGAGGGAGAGAGTGAGAGAGAGAGTGTGAGATAGAGTGAGAGAGAGTGAAAGTGTGAGAGAGCGAGCGAATGAGTGAGTGAGTGAGTGAGACAGACAGACAGACAAAGACAGATACAGAGACAGACACAGACAGAGTGGAACGGAAGGAGGGAAGGAACCCGCAGGGAGGTAAAGAGGGCACAAAGGGAGGCGTGGAAAATCGAAACGTTTCTATCTATCACCCTCTGTGTTGGGCGATAAAGAGGGCATTGTCTTCGAGATGTAGTCTTTAACGCGGCCTTTCAAACGTCGAAAGACAATGGAAGACACAGACAACGACCAAATATGCCATTTGGACGACGAGACACCACCAGACGAAAACAGACAAAAGGACGGACCGAGGGACAGACAGACAGGCAGAAAGAAATAGGCAGACATAGGGACAGAAAGAGAGGCATTCAGAAAGACGGATAGGCAGACAGACAGATGCATGGACACTGGACAGAGAGACGGACACAACATGCAGTTTTCACCAACTGTTGAAGACTGTGTTCTTCCGTATGGCCTGGGTCGGGAGCGCCTCTGAGTAGGGATCTTGAGGGGCGCTATATAAATGTTGATTGATTGATTGACAGAGACAGAGAGACAGACAGATGGACATAGAAGTAGACAGACGGACAAAGAGAGGCTGAAGCTTGGCATAGGGACAAAGGCAGAGAAGGAGAGGCAGACATAGCGATGGAGAGACAGATAGACTCACAAAGATAATAAAATTCAGACACATTTACACAATGAAGCGTGAGAAAGAAAGGAGTGGAGGAAGAAAGAAGGTAATGAAACAGGCAACAGGGTAATTACATTGAGACAGACAGACACACACACAGACAGAAAAACAGACAGACAGGCAAGCACACAGACAGACAGAAAGACAGGCGAGTAGAGAGGCAGGAGAACAGACAGTCACACAGACATACAGATAGGGGAGCAGACAGACTAACAGAGTGACAGACAAGCAGGCAGGCAGTCAGTCCCACAGACAGGCACACAGACAGACAAGCTGGCAGGCAGGCAGGCAGGCACACAGACAGAGAGAGAGAGAGAGAGAGAGAGAGAGAGAGAGAGAGAGGCAGGCAGGCAGGCAGGCAGATAGTCAGACAGGAAGAGACATTAATGAATCGTTAAAATATAACCGTTTTGATCGGCAATGAGGAGGCATCTGTGGCCGTGATAAATTTCCTCGGCCGTGATAAATACGATTAATTCAGTGATATAGAAACTCCAAACGACTCATTACCACAGCACACCGTATCATATATCTTCGTTTTTAGTAGCAATAACGCCAAAGTATTGAAACCATTCTTACGACGCCGTTCAGCGCTATTGTACCATGGCACGAAGATTCGATCGATGTAGCACCAAAGACCCTCCTGTCTCCAATAGACTCCCTTCGACTCAAGTCCAGACACGGCAGCTCTGAACATCATCCCTGAATGGAGTCCCACTGAGTCAGCGTGTGACCACCGCTGCTGACTCTTCTAGTTCCGGGTTGCCACTTGCCAAGTGTCAACTTACTGTACTTGATGACTTCTAGCATTGTTTAGAGATCGGTGCTCTGCAGGGGCGGATGTATCATACTGTCCCGTGTAGGACTATTTTTGTATTCTAAAGTTTGAACCGTTTTCATTTTCATGCAGCTGAGAAGATTCCGTTAATAACAAAACAACTTTTCTGGAAAATATTGCCACTGGCGCGCCATTAAAAAAGCTTTCAGGATAATCAGAATGAGAATCAGTGACATACATATCTTCGTTAGCAAACGAAGATATCTGCATTTCCCATTATTGATATCCCTCGTTGCTGAATATCTTCATTGGATATCAGTTACGAATATCCTCACTAGATATCAGTGACAGATATCTTAGTTGGATATAAGTAATGGATATCCTACCAGGTGCATAAGATGGGTATCTTCATGACAAACAATGGATCATGGTGCCCTGATCAACTATCAATGACCAATATCTTCGTTGGATAGCCTATCAGTTACGCATAACATCATTGTATTGTATTGTATTATATTGTATTGTTTTGTATCTAAACATTTACATGGCACCTCTCTCAGAATAACTATTCAGAAGCGCCCTCGGCACGAAAACCCCGGGGGAAAAGAAACGTCTTTAAAGAACGAGAGATCAAAGAGGAAAAACTAGTCATTAGTTTAGCCCTTAATGAGGGCTTCATTGTCGGATATATCAATGATGTAAAGCTTTGTTGGGTATCAGAGACGTTTAACATCATATTTGGATATCCACGACGCATATCTTCGTTGGATATCAGAGACGAAAAGCATCATCTTATGATATCCACGATAAATATCTTAGTTGGATATGCTTCTGTCCACGGTTACAACACTAGATCTCGGTTTAATCTTCGCTCTGCAATCTGTAAAACTAATGTTAGACAATTTTCTGCTAGAATAACTGGGCCTAAACTATGGAACTCCATTGACCGTGGCATCCGTAATCAGAGGTCACTCAACTCCTTCAAACAGGCCTATAAAAAACACTTACTTAACTGACATTGATTTTACTGCTGCCATGCCTATTTCTCATTCTATGTTAATTGAACTGACACATGTTTCCTTTCTAGTTCTATCAACTTGTTCCATCATAGTGGGGAAGACTAGATAAGCCCATTGGGCTTCTTCTCCCCATGAATCGATTTTTATTATTTAACCTGTTAGACTATAACCTCTTCAATTTTTGTTTCTTATTAATGGCGCTTACGAAATGTAAACTGTTAATAACTGTATTCACACGTGTACATTGTACCCACTGTTCATGGAATCGATTCGAATAAATTTGATTTGAATTTTGATTTGATTTGAATCAGAGAAGAATAACATCATATTCAGCTATCCACGACGCATAATATTATCTTCGTTGGCTATCAGAGATGGATATTCTCATCGGATATCAATGATGGATATCGTCTCGGTCTCTTCGTGCCTCGGTACACACACGAAATGGACCTGAAATCGTCGGTAACCCAATCGTTCATCTTCAGCGCCGACCAGGGAGGGGACCGAGCCCCTCACTCTCCATCGCTTCTCTCTCTCTCTGGATGGGCGCCTCCTCAGTATTCGACTCGTGAAGTCTCGGCCGACTTAACATACCAGAGAAATGCGGACTTCTGTTAATAATAAGTGGACGGGAGGGGAGGTAGGGATGGGAGGGGTTTAGATACGAAGCAGTGTGGGATGGAGGAAGAGGTGGGAGAATTAAAAGTGAGGACATATGAGAGAAGATGAGAGAGAGAGAGAGAGAGAGAGAGAGAGACAGACAGACAGACAGAGAGAGACAGACAGACAGACAGACAGAGAGACAGAGACAGAGACAGAGACAGAGACAGAGACAGAGACAGAGACAAAGACAGAGACAGAGACAGAGACAGAGACAGACAGAGACAGAGACAGACAGAGACAGACAGAGACAGGGACAGACAGACAGACACAGAGACAGAGAGACAGAGAGAGAGAGAGAGAGAGAGAGAGAGACTGAAAACGTGAAAACCATCTTGAACGCTCACACCTCACTATATTTAAAGGTCTCTCTTCATCCTATGAATGCTAGCATAGTCCAAAGCTCAGTCTGAATTTCTGTCGATGTCAGCGGCCTTTCTTGCCATAAGATGTCGCTAAACTCTCGATCCTGGTCGGGATCCAAAGGTTAAGCCTAGACAAAGGAGGAAGGGGAAGCTAGTGATCCTTGTCATCACACAGTGTCGTTAAACTGAAACTATTTCTACTGCTAATCGCCAAGTCTCCTCCTCAGCCTCCTCAGTGAGTAAGGTCAACATTAACGGCCCTTGTCGGTCACAAGATGTCGTTTAAAACTTAGCGATACATTGCTTGCTTTAGACACCTTTAAAAGTCGTCCTTCAGACGCTATAAATTCAGCAAATGCGTTAAATCGCAAGAATAATTGCAGAGTTTTGCTGTTACTCGTGAAGTTAACGGTCGGGCGACCACAAGCTGTTGAAAAACAACGATAAACTGTCCACCATTAGGTGGTGCCAGTCTGAAGAATGAGTTAAGGAGGGCGATGTCATATACCTCGTTATGAAACTGCGGACTGTATGAGGTCAGAAATGCTTTCAAGTCAAGATCGAAGGGTCAGGCAGGCACAGTCAAACGGTTACGGTGGTGTTTGGGATTAGAGCGGAGGGAGAGTGGTAGAGGAGGAAAACGTGAGGTCGAGACAGAGACAAAATGAGGGAAGGAAGGAATAAGGGAAGGCAGATAGGGAAGATGGAGAAGACGGAATGAAGAAAGGAGAGCATAACAATAATGAATGAGGAGGAAAGGAGTATGGAAAGAAAGGAAGAAAGAAAAAGAAGGAAGGAAGGAGGTTAAAATAGAAGCAAGGAAGAATGAAAGGCTAGTATGAAGCAAAGAAGGAAGGAATGGCAGAAAGAATGAGGGATAGAAGAAAGGAAGAAAAGAATGGAACAGGTGCGATGGAGGCTGCGACAGCGTGGAAAGAGAGAAGGTATAAGAGACGGAGAAAGAGCGACAGAGAAGGATAGAGAAGGACAGAAAGTAGGAGCAGCAGAGCGATAGGGGGAAGGAATAGAGCGAAGAATACAGGGACTGATTAAGTGATGCAGGAGCAGACGCAAAGGGGGCGTGTAGCGAGGGAAAAGGGAACTGGGAGCAAGAAAGAGAAAGAGAAAGAGAGAACGAGAGAGAGAGAGAGAGAGAGAGAGACAGACAGACAGACAGACAGACAGACAGAGACAGAGACAGAGAGAGACAGAGACAGAGACAGAGAGAGACAGAGAGAGAGAGAGAGAGAGACAGACAGACAGACAGAGAGAGACAGACAGACAGACAGACAGACAGAGACAGAGACAGAGACTGAGACTGAGACAGAGACAGAGACAGAGACAGAGACAGACACACAGACAGAGACAGAGACAAGGAGAGACAAGGAGAGACGAATAGACAGAGACATTGTAAGAAAGCCGGACAAGAAGCATTGACGGAGAAAACTTGGAACATACAGAGTGGCAGTTGAGACAATTTGGATTGGAAGGAACGAAGGAAGAATATGAAATAGGAAGGATGGATGTGAAACACGATGGAGAAACTGAGAGAAAGCAGATGGAGTGGGAAGGGAAGGGAGTATTGCGACACAATAGGAAAGGCAGAAGATGGAGTGGAGCAAGGAAAGAATGATTGGGAAGGAGGTCGTGTATGGCTGGGAGTTAAATGAGAGAAGAAAGGATGGGTGTGTGGATGGGAGAGAGAGAGAGAGACAGAGACAGACAGACAGACAGACAGACAGAACAGAGAAGGACAGAGAAAGTGACAGAGATTGATGAGAGAGAGGGGACGTATAACAGAGAAAGAAAAGTCCAGAGATAAAGACATGGGCAGAGGAGGATAGATCCAGATCCAGATCCAGAGACAGAGACAGAGACAAAGACAGAGAGACACAGAGACACAGAGAGAGAGACAGAGAGAGAGAGCGAGAGACAGAGGCACAGAGACAGTGACAGAGACAGAGAGAGAGAGAGAGAGAGAGACAGAGAGATATACACGGAGAGAGACAGAGACAGAGAGAGGGTGAGACCCAGAGACAGAGGCAAAGACAGAGGTGAAGAGACCCACTGATAGGGATGGTGGTGGTGGGAGATGAAGGGGGAGGGTGGTGGTCTGGTGGGAGTTGAAGGGAACCGAAGTCGATTGGTGGCAGAGAATACTTAAACAGCCTCTGACTGGAAAAGGTCCATGGATCGACTGAAGGAAGTATTCAGATCAACACCAACCTACCTATTAGTATTATTAGCCAGGGCCACCACTGACCATACTACACTCACCTATACATGTATACCCCAGTACCACTGCCACCTAGGCTACTTTCATTAACTACTATACCTCAGGAGTCAGGACCACTGTATACTCTCTAGACTACTCTATATAACCAACTCCTCAAGACCACTACTCTCTAGACTGCTCTATGTAACTACTAACTAACTACTATTTGCAAGTCTACTGTCAAGAGTCAAGACTACTATAAGCAACTATGCTAGCTTTACTACTATCAGAAACTGGGTACTACACGTATATGCCACGACCACTACTATGTATGGACGTCACTCGCAAAAATTACTATAATGTCAGCCTTGTCAGGCATCTACAGCATCTAAACTAATCTAAGGAAAATCAATATGTACCAAGACGACATTAAGCTATCCGACTCTTAGAAACTACTACATGCTATAGATAAATAACTACTTTCAGGAATTCTTGTATGTCAACAACACAACTACGCATACAATCACTAGGTGGCCTGACAAAATGTCATAATGACAAAATGTCATCTGACATATTGGCACGGACAAAATGTCTAAAGTAAAAATGAGTACATAAGTGATAATTATAATAATTGAAAATTTCAAAGTCAAAATCTTAAAAGGTGAATAGTAGTGTCAAGTGATTGTAACAAAACATTTTCGACGGTAAAAACCAGGAATAAAATTTGCATCTATAGTTAACGCAAAATTAGACTAGGCCTACTGCAATTATCTCTTTCTTAACATAGATATCACCCAAATAAACCGCCTCCAAGCTATTCAGAATGCTCTCGCCCGTGCAGTCACCAAAACCTCCAAACACCACAACATCACAGCTGTCTTCCAATCACTCCATTAGCCTAAAATATCTGAACGAATCGAATGTAAAATCATATCACTCGCCTATAACACACTTCAGTTATCCCAGCTCTCCTATCTTCCTCAATTGTTCAACGTCCAACCACTTCGCTCAACCCGTTCCTCCTCCGCCATAACACTCCTCCGCCTTTCCGTTACCTCATCACTAAAATTTGCAAATCGCTCCATAGCCAGAGCTGTTCCGCCACTCTGGAACAAACTACCGCCAGTATATATATATTTCCCGACCACCTTATTACTAGCATTACTTTACTTTAGGGTGACCCTTGTCAGCGGGGCTTAGGCCCTTTTAGGACTCCCCCTTTGAACAAACATCATCATTGTTTATCTTGTCTCTTGTCAAACCTTTTGTTCAACTGGTTTCAATAAAAGCGTGGTTATGATTATGGTTTATACGACAAATATCTGATCCATCTTACAAACTCACCAAAACCACACCTCTCGCTATGTCTCCACAGGTCTCCCACTCAAAACTAAAAGCACTGCTCTTTTACAAATCCTATCCCGATTTCCTCTCTTCCCCTTACCTCCCTCGCCGTTTCAATTCTAAATACCACCCACCTTAGCCGTCTGACTGTCTGTCTGCCTGACCCTTTGAATCTTGACCCTCTGCCTATCGATTTTGTTTTGTTTCAGCGCCTGTGTATAAGCTGGTTCCCGCGACTTCGCATTTTGGGTTCTGTAGAAATGTCGAGATTACGATTACTAGCTAAACTCAGAAACTACTCGATAGTTAAGAGTACCT
The DNA here is from genome assembly GCA_020284085.1 of Aporrectodea caliginosa. Lineage (NCBI taxonomy): Eukaryota > Metazoa > Annelida > Clitellata > Crassiclitellata > Lumbricidae > Aporrectodea > Aporrectodea caliginosa. The sequence continues at coordinate 87,035 of JACEVL010000106.1, forward strand.
TAATAGTAGGCCTACCTGTACGGCCATGCGCAGTTTCATTCAGAAATACTAATTTATTGACCACCACAACAAATTATATGACAATGGAAGTATTATATTATAAAAATATAATTATAATAATTAGCGATAATTAGAAAGTAGTTCTACCTTACAGCCGTATTGTGGCTCGGTAAGTGAGTTAATATTCAGTCGCCTTTGGATAGCAGATATGTTGACACGCAATGTTCAAAGAGGAAGAGGAAGACAGAGATTGGACTTGAAGAGAAACATAAAGAAACAGAGAGACAGAGATAGAGACAGACAGAGACAAAGACACAAGGAGACATACAGACAGGCAGAAACAGAAACAGACAGAGACAAACAGAGACAAAGAGACAAGGATACAGACAGACAGAAACAGATACAGAGATTGACATAGAGAGACAGAGAAAGTGAGTGATCTTACACAGACAGACAGACAGACAGACAGAGACAGACAAACAGACAGACAGACAGATAGACACAGTGAAAGACAGACGCAGAAGGGCTCTCAACACAGACGAAGACAGAGGCAGACAGAAGGACAAAGAGACACCTAACCTTGCTGACACGAAACGGAGACGGACAAGATCACCATGGCAACCGTTTCCACAGCAACCGATAGATCCATGACGTGTGTCGCTGTGCACAACCGTGACCAGCATCAGTTTAAGCAACAGCAGCAGCAGCAGAACCAGCAACCAGCTTCAGCAACCAGCCGAAGTCTTTCAACAGTTGAATGCCTCACAGCGACACCACGCCATTTATATTAACTAAAACTGGCGCTATATAATGCACAATGTCCTTCACGTCTAAGTACTCTATAACCGTTGCGTTCTTCTTAATCGTCTGCGCGTAATCCGCAAAGCGTTCCGACTGATTGCTGTCCGCCAACGCTGCTCACGGCTTAAGCCTAAAATTAGCCTCGAAACCACAAGTCCTCCGGTCGCTTAAATAGCCTCGAAGCGTCGTCTGTCGCTCGCTGCTGATACCTCGCAGCAGCTGCAGCAGCGGATAAAGAGGCAGCTGGTGAAACAGAGGCGACAGCTGCTGCGAAGGGGAATATCGCATCGGGTAGGAGTCCGTTAGAAGGAAGACTGCATGCGGTGGCAGTGGAGGACGTGATATGTTGCGAGGACTTCCGTTTATTTAGGATCTCTGACTAGACATTGTGAAGGGGCGCTATATAAATATTCTGAATGAAGGAATAAAACCTTCAATTCATACATCTATTCGTCCATCCATCAAACCATCCATTCATCCAACCATCGACCCATCCATCCATCCATCCATCCATCCATCCATCCATCCATCCATCCATCCATCCATCCATCCATCCATCCATCCATCCATCCATCCATCCATCCATCCATCCATCCATCCATCCATCCATCCATCCATGAATGCATGCATGCATGCATGCATGCATGCATCCATCCATTCATCCATCCATCCATCCATCCATCCATCTATCCATCCATCCACCCACCCATCCATCCATCCACCCACCCACCCATTCATCCACCAATCCATCCATTAATTCATCCATCCGTGCATCCGTTCATCCATTCATTCATCCATTCATCCACTCATTCATCCATTCGTCCATCCATACGTTCATCAATAAATTCATCCATTCATGCATCTCTCTATTCGTCCATCCGTCCATTCATCCATTCATCTATTCTCCATGCTTTCATCAGTCTGTCGGGTTAGTAAGACGTTCAACCGTAGTCAGTAAATTAAAATCCATCAATCGACAAGACAGTTACATGAATCGATCTGTCAATCGATTTCCAAGTAACCTAATCAATCAATCAATCAATCAATAATTCGTTCACTCGCACATTTGATCAATCAGCCACCTGCGACTCGCGATATTATTTTGTAAAGCCACGTAAACATGTTGCTGTGTTTTGCTTCAGTCGATAAAGCTTTTATCCTGAAGCCATACCTTATAACGCACACTGCGTACAACAGGCTTATACGAATGAAGTCAAATACAGCAACAGGTTTACGTGGCTTTACTACAATTCTCGACTGATGTATAAGCGTTGAACTCCGGACGCATGGCTTAGAGAGATCATAGTCACGCCACACTGACACAGAGCCACCATTTGCACGCGTTGTTGAAGCAATATCGTCATTTTAAAATCGGAAACGTGTTTCTGTGCCGAGAGAACATCAATGAAGAATACCTGTATGGCCAGGTACAGTGTTAATTATCTCACCTACCTGGAGAGCGATACAATCATCGACTTAAAGGGACGATGTAACATTGGAGGGAATCGTTCTTCGGGACCGTGTTGCGCTGCGGAGCGACCCGCTACGGCGTATGCTTCGCTCAAACAGTGAACTTACCAATCTCTGTATTAATGTCGGTTCATTATAATTATTATCATCCTCGTCATTGTTATTATCAAGCCGAAATAAGGCTATTATACAAAAGTTAGTGGTGGATCAACTCAGTTAAGGTCAGTTGTTACCAGTGTGATTCTCGTTAACAATAACGATAACGAAAATGTTCGTTAACGAAAATAACATGATTTCGTTAACGATAACTATAACTATAGCTAAAAAATATCATTAACTATAACTATAACTATAACAAAAATAACAATAACGAAAATTCATCTTTATTTTCGTTAATACAAAAAATAAAAACAGGAAGCGCAATATGGACGATTCGACATAAATGAGGACGAAAAATGCGATATTTTTATTATGCAATTTGTCAGTTACTTTGGAAACTCGTGTATTCATGAAGCTGAATGCACCCATACTTCAAAGGCTTTCAAAGCTCTGAGCAAATTGTGAAACAGCGTGTTAATACGCACGATTTTGCTTATATATCCTTAATTATTCTAACTAGGTAGTAACTAAAATTAACTAAAATAAAAATGCATTAACTATAACTATAACTATAACAAAAAATAATACTAGCTATAACTATAACTATAACTAAAATAAAAAATCATTAACTATAACTATAACTATAACTAAAATAAAAATCATTAACTATAACTGTAACTATAACTAAAATAAAAAATCATTAACTATAACTGTAACTATAGGCCCTAACTAAAATAAAATCTGTAAGGAGAATCACACTGGTTGTTACTTAGTTAAGTTGCGATCGCAATGATTCAACGTGTTGAGATGTGAATTCCAGGACAGAGTAGGTGTTCCATCCAGTACCGTAGCGAGGGATGTTCCAGCGGTGCAATGGAATAGGGGAAAACTTAAGAGGGGCGGAATTTTTAGACGGAATGAATTAATTATTACCCTAATTACTTTAAGCTTATATTGAAATATCCATCATAAATGAAAAAATGTATTAAAATTAAATGATAGCAAATAAAAGTGTATATATGCTATTAATAGATAGATACATGTGCATGCTTATTTTAGAATTGTCGTTGACTCGTTTGAACATAATTATTAGTAAATCCCTGTTCAGAGCTTTTACATTATATTACAATGTGTCGTATGTCTATATATTTTCATTTATTTTATGACATCTGTGTTTTCATAATTTACATAAGTTACGTCATCACGAATTATCATCTTTCAACAGAAATATTATTTACTTTTAAATTGAAATATATGTAAATGGAAATATCAAATATCATTTAATAGATTTAGTTTTTTAAGGTTCGTTAACCCTATGCACAAAGCATAGGGTCTGCGAACCTAATGGATACGGTGCCTAATGGATCATACGGTCCTGTCAACTGATTCTAAGTCCGCGTGTGAAGCGAATATCGCGGTGCTTTCGGTTTTTCTTTATAACAGACCTCACAAAACAATACGACCGAATTATTGCGACAATACACACGGTAACGACTGATTGTGTCGCTTTAGGTGGCGCCACGATCGCCAACGGCGGGAATCAGTGATGCTGGCGACATCAAACGGCTGGCGAGACATGTAACGTGTCGTTAGGTGGCGCGGCAGAGTCTTTGATGTATAATCTGCGATTGGAGCTTAACGCTATTTCTGATTGGCCGCTGGAAATAACCTCTTGCGTGTGTGTGGGTGTATGTGTGTATATGTGTATGTGTGTATGTATGTTTGGCTGGTTAGTAGGCTGGCTGGCTGGTATTTCGTTCATTAGTACGTTTGCCCCCTTTGTACTCCCAATACGTTTCGTTTCTGATCGTATGTATTTGCTCCACTTTCCCCCCATTGGCTAGTTGTTTGGATGGATAGATGGATTTAGGCATTGTATGCTTATATGTGTTATAATATAAACACAAAACATATAGTGTCATCATATTATGATGACACTAAATATGGCGCCTTTAGGGCCTTTCAAGAGCGCTACACACAGACTATCTTACTCAGTTACTAGCCTACGAAGATGTATAGACTATTATAGACGAGCAGTCCCTTAGGCTAGCCCTGAGGCAACCGTGGGTATGAAGTGTTGTCGACTTCATTTTCTTAGTCTCGGCATATGAGGGCGGTTGGCCATTCCTCTCCCTCGCCGTCTCATCTTCCCACCGACAGTGTACGGTCGGTGTACTCGTTATAGCTGAGTTGGCTAGGGGGCGCAGGTGGAGCAGTAATTTCGCACCAAATTGCTGCCCTGGGAGTTGAACTCCGGGCATCATCAAAGTGAGAAGCGTGCTCTATAGGTCAAGCGAAGCGGAACAGCACCAGATGACCCTGCGCGGAACCCAAGCGGAACCCAAGCGGAACCCCCATCAAACGACAGACACTGCGTTGAACTCCACCCCTCCATCTACCCACCAAATCAAGCTGAACCATCCGTACCGAATGATCCCAACGTAACGGACCATCGTATTCTACGGAACGAGCGGAAGGAGTTTCGCGCCGAAAACACGATCAGACGACAATCGAAGGCGTTTCCTTCGAAGGCGCCAAACAACACCGGAACTGAACGACGAAAGACGTCCCTCTCAATGAACGGTCAATTTCACGACCGATGTTTCGGTGACGTTGAACCGGAACCGGTCTTCGATCGCCCTCTCCTAATCCCACGTACCCTCCCTCCGTCCCACGCGGAACCCCCCCAACACCGTTGCTACATGGGACAATCAGCTGAAGCGCTAACTATCCAATAGCAGGCGATGGAAGTATGCGGGTTAGCGTCAACATTCTGTGTTGCCATGTTGCGTATTAACGGTTCCAGAAAAAAGGAGTCCACCTTTAATTATATGGACCGCAGAGCAGGGCCTAAAATAGTTTGTCTTCTAACATTATATTGTGCAGTTGAAATTTCAGAGTGTGTAGTTGACGTGTCTGGAGCGTACAGTAATATTTTATTATGACCGTTTATGTCTCAAGCAGCGCCGAGCCTTTTCGGTTGTTGGGCCCTCAACCTGGAATGGGCCCCACTTGAGCTGCGCTTGATGCCTCGCAGCAATTTGCCTGCTTACTACCGCCTTCTCAAGTCTTCTCTGTTTAGCCGTGGCTGGGCTGGGAGCGCCTCTGAGTAGGTTCTTTGAAGGGGCGTTATATAAATGCTCGAAATGAATATGAATTTTTAGAGATTAACTCAGTTAACTGTATGCGAATACATACAGACAGGCTTCCGTGAAATTTTATTTATCAGTTTGTGGGGTGTGTTCTTACACTTATGACGGACTGAAGAATGATTTTAAAAGAAATTGATTATAGGTTTGAAGACCCGGTTATGTTAATCAATAATCAGTCTCAAGGGTTTCGTAATTCCACCCACTGTCCATCTCTTATCCGGAAATTCCTTAGGAAAACCTTTTGCAAGATTTTCCAAGACTAGTGGCCCACCAGTGAAAGGAGTTTGTCGAGAGACATCCAAAATGTCCGCCACAGTCTGGAGTCTCTGGACCGCCCCACAGCAGAACGAGATTGTAATTGGCCCACGGGATCATCTGATGTGCATGACTGTCGGGGTTCAAATTTCCGCCACAGCCAAAACATTATTTATCTGCTACACTTGTACCCCATTTGAATTAAACTATAAAATGAATACACTAATGGTAAGCCGCCGCGTAGAGACCCTGGGCAAGTCCTTCACTCGCAATTGCGTGAAACTCCGATTCAGTGTTCCGCTGCAGTCGGGAGCGCTCTGAGTAGAAATCTTGAAGGGGCGCTATAACAAGTGCTCATACATACGTACATACAAACTGTCAGACCAGATCGCGAGGGAGGGGACTGTCCCATCGTGCTTGGGTGCCACAGCTGCAAGACAATTCTCTCTTTTGTCGAGGTGCTACATAAAACTGTGACTACAATTTCAAAAACTAAATTCACTAACACTTTATACCCATACTATCCCTTGAGCTGAAACCCTTTAGCCAAAGAAGCTCTTCTTTTTTCGACGCAGTGTGTATGGTCGTTTTGACGCGCTCTCCAAGCCCAGCGTAAACAAGGCGACTGCTGGCTCCCCTACCGACCGATGGACTGGCTTGCCCTCTAGCGAACCGATGCGTCAACTGGCCCACGGGATCAATTACCACCGGCCACACAATTAGACGCATTCGCTGCTAATTGTACGAGCGGAACGGTGAAGTGTTCCGCCGACGTAGAATGGCGCTGTTGTTCCCTCCATCGACGCCAACGGTAACTATTACGCGATTACGCAGAAACCGTGCGACGAACGCCTTTTGAATGGGAGCGGGACTACGGCAACGGGTGGAGTACGGTGAATGATTCTGGTAGGGTGCGATATGAATGGGTGACTGAATGGAAGAATGGATGACTGAATGGATGGATGGATTGACGAATTAAAGACTGAATCAATGAATGAATGAATAGATGAATAGACGAGTTGATTAATGGATGAATGAATTAAGGACTGAATGACTGAATGAATGAATGACGGAATGAATGAATAGATGAACAGACGAATGGATTTGGAATGAATGAAGGAATGGATGACTGAATGAATGACTGATTGACTGACTGGATGACTGACTGACTGACTGACTGAATGAATGAATGAATGAATGAATGAATGACTGAATGAATGAATGAATGAATGACTGACTGAATGAATGAATGAATGAATGATACACAATTCAATCAGCTGATGATCGCTTCAGATGAATTCTTAAATCAGGAATCAGTCCTTTGGAGCAGCCTGAAATCCGATCGGTCAGAGAAACCAGAAAGTCGGGCTATTTAATTTCATACGGACCATAAGCAAGTTGAGAATTCCACTGCGAAACTATACACAATAGGCCTACTATACTGTGAATGCTTATGCTTATTTTTTTAATTGAATACCACAGATTGCTGAGATTGGTTGGCGTTTAACTTACTGCTAGAATAGATGAAGCCAGAAGCTCTTTAAGTGTCGATTGCCTCATCTCGTCGGTTATGTATTCTTTAATACTATTGATATAAAGTCTATCAGCTAGCTATATCGGTTACAGCTTACGTCCCATGTCCCTGTGTGCCAGCGTTTGCCAATGCGCATAAAAAGTGGCTTATTTAAGAGATTTTTTATCTCGGGCTGGCAGAGGCGTAACTTTGCTCTTGAAAGTGGAGGTTTCAATTTCTACAGCGGAATAGGCCTACACTGATAATAATAATAATAATAATAATAATAATAATAATAATAATAATAATAATAATAATAATAATAATAATAATAATAATAATAATAATAATAATAATAATAATAATAATAATAATAATAATAATAATAATAATAATAATAATAATAATAATAATAATGATATTAAGAACTCTGATTTATAATAATAATAATAATAATAATAATAATAATAATAATAATAATAATAATAATAATAATAATAATAATAATAATAATAAGAACTCTGATTAATAATAATAATAATAATAATAATAATAATAATAATAATAATAATAATAATAATAATAATAATAATAATAATAATAATAATAATAATAATTATTATTATTATTACAACAACAACAACAATTATTATTATTATTATTATTATTATTATTATTATTATTATTATTATTATTATTATTATTATTATTATTATAATATCATCATCATATTTCGGAAAATATTGGTACTAGTAGAAGTAGTAGTAGTAGGATCATATTTCGGATAAAACATTAAAATGTATAATCATGATATCAATTATATTAAAGGTGCGCAATGACCTTGTGGTTAGCGTGTTGCCCTGTCAGAGATCGCTATATAAAAACGATAAATTAAACATTTATTTTGACATAATAATTACGCTCTATTTAGAGTCTTCAGATATAGTTAATCTGACGTGGTTTAAATCGCCTCACTCCACACGGCGTGCGATCATCATCGCATTCAGGAAACATAAACTAAAGCGATTCATTGTGCGCTGTATTGAGTGATGGATGGAGTGAAGTAGACGTCATGATGCGATGACTTCTCGTGACAATTAAGCGTCATGTGCCGCGGGGCATTACGATGTCACGGTCTGTGAGATTACAAAAGCAATTAGTCCATTGTTTACACGAGCAGTGACAATATTGACGTAAGACTATTGTTTAAGACAAGGACACTTGACAGCGTTAGGTGTGCTTCGTCTAAACAGGTTTAATTATTGGGATACTGTCACTGTTCGCTCCTAGCGGGGTGTTGGAGTATGAATGATTACTTCATTGAGCAGAAAATTCCTCCAGCGCTTTTTAAAAACATTTTGGATCGCGAGGATTCTTTTCAAAGGTTTTCATTCATTCGTTAGTTTATGCGTTCATCGATTCAACCAACTTAATCACTCAACCCAAACTTACTCCCTCTCAAATCCATTAACCCATCCGCTCATCCATTTACCCATTTATCTATCAATAAGCCATCCACTCATCCATCCAAACATTCATCCGTTTACCCATCTATCACCAACCATATATTCACATCATATATTCACTCATCATCCATCCATCCATCCATCCATCCATCCATCCATCCATCCATCCATCCATCCATCCATCCATCCATCCATCCATCCATCCATCCATCCATCCATCCATCCATCCATCCATCCATCCATCCATCCATCCATCCATCCATCCATCCATCCATCCATCCATCCATCCATCCATCCATCCATCCATCCATCCATCTATCCTTCCATCCATCCATTCATTCTTTCCATCCTTACTTACTTCCGTCTATCATTCATGCATGTTCATCCTGCAACTAATTTACTAATTTGATGACTTAGGGGAGGGGATAGTATAATGGATAACACTCTTGCCTGAAGTTTTCACGGACCAGGTTCGATTCCCGTAAGGTCCCCTGGGTTTAGCTATTGCCTTCATTCCCTAGGTGGCAGCAAATGTACAAACAGTTTGCGCCTTGCATGGCTGCAGCTTTGTTGAGTTATGTCTTCTGTAATTTGTGTTCTTGTGAATTGTTTAATCGTCATAACATGTACATGTACAGCGCAGTGCGTTTATCAGGTGCTTCATTATAGAATATATATTTTATTATTATTATTTAATAACTTATTGTTAGTTGCATTGTGGAACTTTGTAAGTATGTGAAGAGTTACTACTATGGCTCTAGCACCACCGTTATTATTATTGTCGTTATCATTTCTTATTTGTTGCTGTTGCTGCTGCTGTTTGTTGTTGTTGTTTTTGTAATGTAAAGTAATGTAGGTAAAACAATGCAGTAAACTCTTTGGTTGAGGCTTGTGTAAAGTAGCAACCACAACTGTAAAAGTTTACAACTACAATTACTACAGAAAACTTAACGATAAGATCAACAAAGCAATTTTTATTGCTTATATTATATTATATTAAGTACAGCTAGTCTAAACATCCAACATGTGATCAACTTACTAATCAACCGTTTATTCTGTAAAGACATGACAGTGATGACACATTCAGTTCAAACTAAACGTTATTGCTACAGATGAATAAGCGTAGATTGCCATTTTCGAAAAAGAATTACTTTTGACAGGTCAATAGTTTAAAACAGACAAAATTAACAATAGAAACAGGCCCCACTCATAAAGCAAGGCCCACTATTATTACAGGTCTGCACTAAACTTCGCGTAGGTCTTTTCAAGCTCTTTTAAATATTAGTTTAATAATTCAAACTGGCAAGTAGGCAGTAAGATTACATGATATAGTAGTAACAGATGATAACATGTTTAACAGGAGTCGAATTTAAGTGTATGGCAACCTGCAAAGCGCCTGTCTGTCGTACTGCTCATTTTACAGTCGCCCCCTAGGGAGTTGAAGGCTGAGTCAACCTTATGGGGCTAGCGGGTATCGAACCCGCGTCCTTCTGATCTTCGTGCCAGCGTGTTACCATTAAATTATCCGCCCCCAACCTGGCTTCATTGCTCAATTTATACTGAGGGAAGACTCCTCTCTCTCAGCTTCATTAATAAGACATAAATGCCAGATGGCGTAACTGAGGTTTAATATATTATTATTCATTCTCCAAGGACCGCCATATTGGGATTCTCATCGTAAACAATTTCTATGATTATAATTTCCGGAGTCTGTCTGTCCGCGACTGGCGCACTGGGGTGAAATAAATGTTGGCAGAATATATGAAAAATTCAATATTGGGTTTTAACAAATGAAAGCCTTATTTGGAGGGTGTCAAATCAAAAAATTTCTTTCAAATTAAAATACATGTAGGGGAGACCGGGGTTGGTTGCAACAATTTTCATATTTTCATGTGCCATCTTTTTAGTTTTGGAACAACCTGAAAATTGTTTAGCCCATATATATCCTTTATATCTCAGCACCAAAACAAGCTATAGTGACGATCTCAGTGATCAAGGATGTAACCACAATAGCTAACTGAACAGAGGGCTTCAAAGTGTTGCAACCAACCCCGGGCCGGGGTTGGTTGCAACGACCCTGGGGGAAGGTTGCAACAGTATTGACAGTAGTATAATTATTCAACGTAGGTTGCATTGCCTAGGGCAAACCGAGGCCTGCCTACATATAAAATTGTAATAGATTGAAGAACTTCAAAATTAAATCTGATCAAAAGCATCAGTCAAGATATTAAATTGTTTTGCTGCAATAATCGTCATGTAAAATGTCCGATATATAAATACTCGATAGGCGTATAGCCTCCATAGCAGGCTAGTCTACTTGAACTACTTCTACCTATTTAGGCTGCATTGCCTAATGTTCAAGTTTTAATTAAAATTATAGAGCTTTTTCAAGCCTTCAAATTGTAACCAAAAAAAGAAAACGGGAGTGTTATTTGCCTACTGACTCGCTTATTGCCACCCATTATTAACGGACTAAAGTCCAGGGGTGTCAAACCTTTGTTAATGGTGGGCCAGTGGCAACATTTCCAGCAAGTGGTGGGCCAGGATGTCGAAGGTGCTTGAGAAAAACGGGGCTAAAGGTGTGGGAGGGGGCTTGGTGAACCCGTTCCCAAGAAAACATTTGCCCAACCAAATCATTATTCTTAAATGGTGCATTTTAAACCATACAAACATTCAATTCAGCTAATAAAACATGTTGCAACCAACCCCGATTAAAATGTTGCAACCAACCCCGAAGCAATGCATAGACATTGTTATAGAAATTTTTTATCGACAGCGTCGGTTTTAAATAAAATGACTAAATGCATTTTCAAGCCCAATTCCTTGTTCAACTTATGGCACCAAACAACACTAAATTGCTTCAACACATTAAGCTACATTACGAAATAACACAAAAGCGAAAAATTTACTTTTGATGTCTGAAAATAAATTTTAACTTTTTTCGGTAGTTCAAATCAACTGCCTGCCACGAAATTAAGTCACGTTGACCTAAAATATATTCCTTACAAGGTAGGTGATTTGATTTTACGCTGCTGTTATTTAGCGCTTAACTAGCGATAGTGTTGCAACCAACACCTGTTGCATCCAACCCCGGTCTCCCCTACTTCAAGATACATGTATAGGCTACATGTACGCAGAACTAAGGCTAGACAGTTGTTAATAACTCTTCTTTCTTTCAAACGAAAATGCCATTTCTTTCAAATTAAAATACATGTACTTCAAGATACATGTATATGTACGCAGAGGCTAGACAGTAACTGTTAATAACTCTGCTGCAATAGCATATCTACGCAGTGAGACAATTTGAAAACTTCAGAATTTGATCAGGTTTACTATGATTACAGTCTGTGACTGGGGTGTAATTGAAACAGAAACGACTCCTGGTACATTGGTTAATATCTAAATTCGAAGAAAGAGGACAACACCGCAATAACATACAAAAAATATTTAATACATAGAATACAGTTTACATTACTATAGACCTCCGTCACTACCATCTATCGTAATCGTAATCTCTGAACTTTAAAAGCGCCACTCAAAAGCCAAGAGCAGGGCACCAGCTTTTTCACGAGCGCTGCGTCGAGTCCGAGAGATTGTCCAAAAGGGTAGTCCAGAGGGAAGGTCCGATCCCGATTTCCAGAGGATCAGAGGGGGCAGAGTAGTTGTTAAGGTGTGTGTCGTTTAGGTTTAGAATTGGAAGATGGAGGATCAGGTGAGTCAGGGGGGTAAGAGCTCTTGAAGAGGTAAGACTTCAGTTTTGAGTGGAAAACTCGAGGTTGATGGATAGAGTTAGTGCCAGTCCCAAGCCTGGAGATAGGAGGGCGACGCTAATCATCGTTGTTGTGACACAGTGTCGTTAGACAGCAACTAACCAACCGCAATAACAATATCTAAATCTAGATAGGCTATTTATATCTGCATGAATATGCACATAAAACGCCTCGTAAATTAGATTCGTAAAATAACACATAAATTATAAAGGTTTATTAATATTTAAGTCTAAACAGTAAACACCGTTTGTTTCGGATGCGCGTGTGTACAGGCTTTGGCTTTAAACCGAGATGAACTGTATTCAGAAAATGTTGCTTGAATCAGCTGCTGAAGCAAGCGATGTCACCTGTCGATTGTGATGCGGGCGAAGGATGAAGATGCTGGGAATTGTAAGATGATGAAGAGCAGGATGCGATTTGTAAGGGAGGAGAAGGGAACATCCGCCCCTCGCTGTTTCAGATTGCCTCGCATTGAAGACACATTTCCCGATAGTACTTCCTTATCTTGTTTAAATTCACTTCCTTATTGTTTAAATTCACTTCCTTATCCTGTTTAAATTCACTTCCTTATCCTGTTTAAATTCACTTCCTTATCTTGTTTAAATTCACTTCCTTATCCTGTTTAAATTCACTTCCTTATCTTGTTTAATTTCACTTCCTTGTCTTGTTTAAATTCACTTCCTTATCTTGTTTAAATTCACTTCCTTATCTTGTTTATATTCACTTCCTTATCTTGTTTAAATTCACTTCCTTATCTTGCTTAAATTCACTTCCTTATCTTGTTTAAATTCACTTCCTTATCTTGCTTAAATTCACTTCCTTATAATATTGTTTAACTCTCTTTCTACTTCCCACTAGCGAACTAATCAGAAATTTCCCATACACTCAGTCCCTGCGCATATGTCTTTCCCTTCCCCAGTAGTTCAGACCATTGAAGATACATTTCTACGTATACATTTAACTTCTGTCCATGCTAGCGAAGTTCCCGGTAACACATTCAACGAAAACTTTAACGAAATATGTTAAATCCGTTAAGCAGAACACTGCACGATTAAAACCGTGCAGACCTTTCTTTGAATAAATAGTAAGTAGATAAATAATACTAAGCACGACATCAACAAACACTAACCATCCCAGAATGTTTTCTTAAATATAATAGTTAATAATAATAACAATAATAATAATAATAATAATAATAATAATAATAATAATAAAATAATAATGATAATAAATGAATGCTTTAACACTATAACAACGAGCTGCATTGGTTTCCCAGTCAATCTTAGTGGGTCTACACTATCGTTGTTAAAGTGAGAACGAATAAAAATGAGTTGAAGAATGCTATAAAATGCCACTACTAACAGCCCTAAACCTAAGCCTTAAAACTGTTTTTTTTATTGTTGGTCTTATGAATTAAACATTGTATTGTTACACACAGCAGAGTTTGAGTAGAACAAATAGAAATTGTCATTGTTAAAGCTTAGACTCGTGATAAACATTTCATTATAATAGCTGTCTCTCAATGTATTACTAAAATTTCACTTACCCATGTCTTTTACCCACAATAGTTTTCCACCAACCGGTACAGATTGTCTCCCAATGAAATACATTTTCCCCATAATTTTCACTTCTATCTTCCGTGCCCCAAAGGCTTTTACCCAATGGTACAGATTGTCTCCCAATGAAATACATTTTCCCCATAATTTTAACTTCTATCTTCCGTGCCCCCAAAGGCTTTTACCCAATGGTACAGATTGTCTCCTAATGAAAAACATTTTCCCCATAATTTTCACTTCTATCTTCCGTGCCCCAAAGGCTTTTACCCAATGGTACAGCTTGTCTCCCAATGAAAATCATTTTCCCCATAATTTTCACTTCTATCTTTCGTCCCCCAAAGGCTTTTACCCAATGGTAGAGATTGTCGCCGACTGAAAGTATATTTTCTCCCTGCATTTTCCTCTTTCTTTACCCACAGATTCAGACTGTCATCCACTAAGGGCACATTCCCTCATATTGTTGGCCCTGTCCACGGGTCTTTAATACCCCCTGATTCCGATTGTATCTCGGATCCCATTGAATGTACATTTTCCCCACACGGTTCTCTCAGTCAGTGGGTCTTTCGTCTCGATGTTGCCCCCACAGATCGCACCCTGATGGGTTGGTCTGATTGTGAGGGGGTATGGTGGGATGGGATTGGATGGGGTGTCCGTGTGGAGGAGATGGTGGTGGTGGTCATATACTCAGCGTCTGCAGCCGCATTCGGAAACGATGAGGTCATCGAAGACGGAGATAGAGAGTCGGTTCCTTTCGCTGTAGTGAAGGACGCTGAGGGATTTGGCTCTGACCGGACCACAACACTCGTTCAGACCGAGAGACTGCAGCACCAGAACATAGAATAACAACACGTACGGTAAAAGGTAAGGTCAAAGGTTTGGTTAAAGGTAAGATAAGAAGGTAGGTGAAAGATAGAGCAAGGTGAGGTATGGTAAAGGGTAAGGTCAAAGGTAAGGTCAAAATGTAAGGTAAGGGGCAGGTAAAGGTAAAGCAAGGTATGGTAAAAGGTAAGAGCCTAAGAGGTAAGGTGAAAGGTAGGGTAAGAGGACAGGGAAAAGGTAGAGCAGTTTATGGTATGGTTAAGGGTAAGGTCAAAGGTAAGGTAAGACGTAGAGCAAGGTAAGGTGAGTCAAAGGTAATGTAAGAGTGCAGTTAAAAGGCAAAGCAAGAGGTAAGACAAGACCATGGAGTCGGTATTCCGTAAAATTCATTCTACGGAAACATTTATTACGCTCCCATACTCACTAACGTGTTTGGCTCTTCTGATCAAAGGCATGTAGCACTTCTGGCTCTTTTTGTTGTTAGCGCTGAGTTTGACATCGTAGATCATTCAATTATCCTACAGCGCTTGAAGGTCTCTTCTGCAGGCATCTCGGGACTCTGTTTGAGTCCCAATCAGTTGGATCCAATCCTTCTTATCCGACCGTTCAGAGGCTGGTATTTTCTATGCGCTTTCCTTGCTCCCCTATAGACCTACTCCTTGGTCTCCCGCTGGGATCTGTCTTAGCCCCGCTTCTTTATTATACTTTACACGGCTGACTGGAATCGTATTCGCCGGTCTTTCCCTGACATCGCATTCTATACCTCTGCGAAAGACTTGGGAATTATTCTTGATCAAGAGCTGACGTTTCTTACCGATGCAAACAATGTATAGGTCGTACCCGTTAATATCATCTCCGTAACATCCGTTCTGAACGACTATCACTTACTACACATGATTGATTCATGCCTTAACTTTTGCTTAATTCCATATATTTTGTCTTACTTATTTTGGATGAATGGTCACGTGACTGACGTTACCGTGGCCATTTTATTGGTAATTTGTGTGAAAGATGTCTCGACGGTTATCTGCTGCTAAAGCGTTACTTGTGTGTAGATGACTGTAGACTCGATGATTGTGCTGATAACGACTATCACTTACTACACATGATTGATTCATGCCTTAATTTCTTTCGGAATCGATTTTGGAAATGCTATCTATTCTGGTCTCGGCTCCTCTCTTTCCTTGAAATAACAGTTTGTTCTTAATGCTTCTGCTCGCATGATTGGTGCACATGGCATCCCGAAATTTGGCCATATATGTACCTAAATGTGTGTTACCTTGCACTGGTTGCCTATCCCTTAACGCATCGAACTTAAGATTTTAACTTTCATGCGGAAGTTGCCCAGTCCTATCTTGGTTAACTATAAATCTCTGCCTCGTCTGTTCCTGACCGCAAGTCCCTTCGTTAGGCTGATCAGGGTGTTCGCCTTGTATTCCGGGCTCGGTCATTTACAACTCGGCACAGAAGCTTTGGCCTGGAACAACCTCCTCATGAAACTAGAAATGAGGTAGTCAGCCGCCTATCTCGTGGTAAAGGGTAAGCTTCAAAATATGATATGAGGTCAGATATTAATTTTCAATAATTAGCCAAGTTATTTAGTCTAGGACTCTAGGTGGTCGATCAACTACCAAAATGGTCGAACTAAAAACGAAAGTGAAAGCGAAAGTAGATTACTTTGAGATCCGCTGTGAATTTCCCGTTAGCCGTTCTTGATCCAGTTCTCTTCGAGCAAGATCCTCGACAGAATCCGGTTTCGAATCCCTTCGGCTGAACAATCCAGTCGCTCCAACCAAGGTCTACGAAAATCAATCAAATCACAATCAATCGGTTATAACACTAGATCTCGGTTTAATCTTTGCTCTGCTATCTGTAAAACTAATGTCGGGCAATTTTCTGCTAGAATAACTGGGCCTAAACTATGGAACTCCATTGACCGTGGCATCCGTAATCACAGCTCACTTAACTCCTTCAAACAGGCTTATAAAGAAAACTTACTTAACTGATGTTGATTTTCCTACTGCCTTATCTATTTCTCATTCTAAGTTAACCGAACTGACTCATGTTCCCTTTCAAGTCCAACCAGTTTGTTCTATCATAGTGGGGAAGACTAGATAAGCCCCATGGGATTCTTCTCTCCACGAATCAATTTTACTACTTAACCTGTTAGACTACGACCTCTTCAATTTCTGTCACCTACTAATGGCATTTACGAAATGAAAACTGCTAATGACTGTATTCATACGTGTACATCATAGAACGAGAATTCGTGACTTGAGGCTTTAATATTCGTAAATATTCGTGAATATTAGGGCATTTTTAATATTCGTAAATATTCGTAAGTATTCGTTGACGACGTCACTGTTTCAGTTTTGTCTACGAACTAATTTAAGACTACTAATTTAAGAATAGGTGCAATGGTTTTCAAGCTATAGGCCTACTAAGTGGAGTTACTGATATAAGATGAGTTACTGTAACATGTAACTGTTAATTCTTGCTCCAATTCCTAGTTTTTTGCACTGAATCTTTTACAATTAATCCAGGATTTTGAAGCATTAAGAATGAAAAGAAATTAAAAAATTTAATATTCGTTGGCCAGTTTTAATATTCGTCAATATTCGTCAATTTCTACAAATCTTAATATTCGTAATATGCGCATACTCATTCTATGGTGTACATTGTGGACTATTCACTGTTAATTGAATCGATTCTAATAAAATTTTGAAAAAAATTTGAATTTGAATCTAATAATAATAATATTTTAATATTTCAAACCAACAGATGCAGTATGATTACAATTCAGTATGAACGGATGATCACAAGTTATTACAGGAGTCGAATTTAACTCTATACAGCAGCCATGCAAGGCGCCCATCACGTCCTAATACGCATTTCACCAACGCCATCTGGCGAATGATAGGCTGAGTCGACCTTTGGAAGGGTTGCGGGTATTATTATTATAAATCCGATTTATATAGCGCATATAAAAATCACGGGGTTGAAGACAGATAAATTTAAATAGACTGGAAAACCCGAGTGAACCAATATTCCCATTGCATTTCCATATAAGCTGTTTTCCAACGCAATTTCTCTGCAGGCTATTTATATTTCCAAGTCGCAATTTCCCTATATCGGCTGTGTCTA
The DNA here is from genome assembly GCA_020284085.1 of Aporrectodea caliginosa. Lineage (NCBI taxonomy): Eukaryota > Metazoa > Annelida > Clitellata > Crassiclitellata > Lumbricidae > Aporrectodea > Aporrectodea caliginosa. The sequence goes on from JACEVL010000106.1 coordinate 105,080, forward strand.
TTGTGAGTTCTCCATAGACTGTTGCTATCGAATTTCCAATCTCATTTTCCATATAGATTGTTTTTTATCGCAATTTCTCTACAGGACTTTCATCCCTCTCATCCTCCACCTCCTCCTCCTCCTTCTCATCCTCCACCTCCACCTCCTCCTTCTCATCCTCCACCTCCTCCTCCTTCTCATCCTCCACCTCCTCATCATCATCAGCAGCATAATTATCACTATTATTATTATTATTATTATTATTATTATTATTATTATTATTATTATTATTATTATTATTATTATTATTATTATTATTATTATTATTATTATTATTATTATTATTATTATTATTATTATTATTATTATTATTATTATTATTATTATTATTATTATTATTATTATTATTATTACTGCTACTACTGCTGCTGCTGCTGCTGCTGCTGCTGCTGCTGCTGCTGCTGCTGCTGCTGCTGCTACTACTACTACTACTACTACTACTACTACTACTACTACTACTACTACTACTATTATAATTATGTCAATTTCTTAAGATTCGATATAATTCACTTAGATGCAGATGAGACGATACCTGCAAAGGAGACGAACATTTTCTCCAGGGAGCAGTAGGTCCTTTGGCTGTACGCCTGGAGGTCTCTTGACCCCCGACCCGACCTACTTCTCCGGGGAACGTCAACCGTAACAACATCCAGGAACGTTCCCGGAAGGGTCGTGATATTACCACCCAGCTCAACCAGGTCACTGGAATCCTGTTGCGCCGCAGACGATGTAGGAAAACCGAGAACTGGGGTCGACCCTGAAAGAAAATACAGTTGCTATAGTGAGTTAGGAGTGCGCTATAGTCTAGGGTTAGCGTGCTGGACATGTGACAGGTCAGGGGTTCAAATCACAGCCAGGGCAAAAATTTGTTTGAGGTTTCTGCTCCACCTGCGTCCCTAAGCCAACTCAGATATAACGAGTACACCGACCGTACACTGTCGGTGGAAACCATACGGCGAGGGAGAGGACTGGTCACGCGCCCTTATATACCGAGGCTAAGAAAATGAAGTTGCTAACACGTCAAACCAATACTTGTCTCTCAGGCTAGCTTAGCTCTTCTTCTGCTCCTCCTTCTTATTCTTATTCTTATTTATCTTCTTCTTCTCCTTCTTCTTCTCCTTTTCCTCCTCCTGCTCCTCCTTCCTCTTCTTCTTCTTCTCCTCCTCCTCTTTCTCCTCCTCCACTTCCTCCTTCCCCTCCTCCTCCTTCTGCTACCCCTTCTTATACTTCTTCTTATTCTTCTTCTCCTTCTCCTTCTTCTCCTCCTCCTCCTCCTTCTTCTACCTCTACACACTTATTGCAGCGTAGCTTAGTGCAACTGCAATTGAACATTTATATAGCGCAACCTCAAAGCAAACTAATAAGGGGCACTGTGTGCGCTGGCATGTTAAATGATGCTAAAGGTAATTAAGAATTGGAGTTTTATCAGTTAACAAAGAGCGATGCGACTTGTATAAGTAACAATCGCGATTACGAGTTTTACAGTTACAACTATAGTTATGATTACAGTTGCAATCAACGGCGACAATTACAATCAATCACAATCTCAATCAAGGTGTGTTTACCTCCTGCCACAGGTGTGCTGCAGTTGATTCTTTCAAAGATGTCGTACGGATTGATCGTCTGGTTGTGAACTTCGACGATGACCTTGAGTCCGTGGTTACGGTGAGGTCGACGCATCCAGTCTTCCACTGCTGATCGGATGTCCAGTCTCATCCAGGTCAAGGCCGAGTTCCGATTGATCAATAGGGTGCTGATCAACTTCTTTCCCTCTGAACCACAGAAACAAACACTCATCGCGATAGAGTGAGATTGTTGTGTTCTATCTCTGCTCTCTTTTGTTCTGGTGTTTCTCTGCTAACTCTCCTTACTACCTCATGGTTCACCTTACGAATCAATTTGGACCTATAGGAAACTTAGTCGTTCGCTGGTCCAAAACTCTTGAATTTATTATCCAGTTCAGTTCGTTCCGTCAATTATTTGATGTTGTTCTGGTCAAAACTTAAGTAATGTAATGTAACTGAACATTTATATAGCGCCCCATCGAGATATCTACTCAGAGGCGCTCTGCGCGCTAGCCTATAATGATGCTAAATGTCATTACGAACGAATTACATCAGTTCGCAAAACAGAGAAACGTAAGCTGAAATAGTCACCAGTGGCGGGCCCACGCACACACGTGGAACCAACCAACGGATTCCCGTCGACAGTTGAAGATGGCATGGATGTTCAGAGTCTCTGGACCTAAAGCTGCGTTGATAGGGTAGAGCGACGACAGGTGGCATTATATGGTAGAAGATTCGTCTCTTTCAATAATTTCGACCTGTGTTTTCGAATGGGTTATGATTAAATGAAACTTAAGATCCAATTAGGTGGCGCAATGTAAGAGAGGGTAAGATATTTAATTAATGAATGGAACTGTCTTCTACCTTTTCTGTTCCACTTGATTGGTCGTGTGTAGGCATAGACTGTGATTCGGATGACTGCGTCTTCGCTGACCCCAGATGAACTTCTCCGCATCGTTTTTACATCATCTGGAACACGAGCGACATCTGTACGACATCATCATCAGCAGCAGCAAAATCGTCATCATCGTAATCATAACCATTGTCGTCGTCATACTCATCCGTCTAGAGTAGTGGTGGTGGTGATGGCGGCGGCAGTAGCAATATGGTAGAAGTAGTAGAAGTTGCAGTGTGGTAATAGCAATGATAGTGGTGGTAATATTAGGTGGTAGTAGTAGTGGTGATGGTAGCGGTGTGATGGTGGTGGTGATGGTGGTGGCAGACTGGTAGTAGTATTGGTAGTAGTATTGGTAGATGGTAGTAGTAGTATTGGTAGTATTGGTAGTAGTAGTATTGGTAGTAGTAGGCCTAGTAGAAGTAGTGGTGGTGGTGGTGGTAGTAGTAGTAGTAGTAGTAGTAGTAGTAGTAGTAGTAGTAGCAGCAGCAGCAGCAGCAGCAGCAGCAGCAGCAGCAGCAGCAGTAACAGTAGAAGTAAAGAGAGTTGAAAGTTGCACGGATCTAAAGCACTGGCGTGTGCACACGACGAGCGCAAATCACACATAATATCAAATCAGAGTATGTAGTGTACCGTGTATACCTGCGTTGCTGGTTTTCTTTCGGAGTCTGAGATTGGCAACTGACAGTCTCGTCTCTCTGTGTCTACCCATCGTTTCGATCGGTTCAACGGAGAAGTAGAGTCTCATCTCTTTCGACTTCTCCTCAGTCCACGAACTGTCGCTGTTACGAGGCAGAGAACCTAAAGAGACACCAGCAGAGAACTTGATCATATGGATACGGTAGCCGATTGGTACTTAAAGCGCTCGACCTCAATCACAGAATGATGGGTTCGATCCTTCTCCCCTGAGACGGTTACTGTGTAGAGACCTTCATCAAGTCCTTCGCTCATAATTATTTACTCAGCGTCATTTCTGTGCTGTTGTATATATAGTCTTCTATGCGTTTCTGAACTTTGGCAGTAGGGCAATATCAATAACAGTTGTACTGTACTGTATTGATAGAATGGCCTGGTATTATAAAATGGGCCTACTTCTACAGAATGGTATGGTGTTACACAAAACAATATCAATAACAGTTGTACTGTATTGCGTTGCATTGATAGACACATGTAGCTCTCAATTTTCTTGAGAGCATGTTGGGGTCTGGCCATCTTCTACCGAATGGTCTGATGTTACAAAATGAACCTATTCTAGAATAGTTTGGTGTTTCAAACCGGGTCTATACATCTACAAGATGGTTTTGTGTTAGAAACTGGTCTAGAGAATGGTCTGGTGGAAGTAGGGAAACAGTCTATTCCTACAGAATGGTCTGGTAGCATGAAAGCGATCTACTTACACAATGGCAGTATGGTCTGGTATCGTTTGGCGTAGAAGTCTCGTTGGTAGATGGCTCGGTCCTGGGTCTCCGTCTGTCTCAGAAGTTCCTCGTATCGTTCCAGTTCCTCACCGGTCAGATTCGTCGAGGTGACGTTCGGTCTTCGACGCAGACCTAGACGATCGAGAATCTCATGTTGGATGGCGAAGATCCTCGTCTGCTTCTTCCTACAAGGAAAGGAGTGGAGCATCTCAGACCACAGAGTCATGGATTCGGTTCCAGGTTCACCTCAGTCTCAGGATTTATGCAGGGGTATTGTATTGTATTGTATTTGATCATTTATAAAGCGCTTCTCGTAGCATATAGGCTTTTCATAAGCTCTCCCAGCAGTGGCGGCAGCCAGAGGGATAGGGGGCTTAGCCCCCTAACTGCGGCTGAGCCCCCCAAAATGGGAAATCACTGCAAATCACAGGGAGGAGGGGACAAAAGGGAAGGGCTTGGGCCTTAACCCCCCAAACCTGAAATCCTGGCGCCTCCACTGGCTCCAGTGCGAGGTACTCCGAGAGAAAAGGAAGGAGGTGAGAGAAAAAGTTAGAGATGCCACCAGAGAGGATGGCAGAGCGTAGAGAAGGAGGAAGTCCATTACATAGAGAGGGACCTATGCAGGATCTGTACTGAGCTATTGTGGTCCCAGCACAAGTTCTAGTACTTGAGTACTTAAACGATTACAATATAATTCCACAATAAGTTATGAATGCCAATACGATAGAATACCATATGAAACGACACAATCCAAACCAATGTATTGTGTAACATAACATATGTACATGTAGTCTATATAGGTGAAAACTTGCAAGCGCAACTTCAAGAAAAAAACTCATCAGCAGCGCTCCCGACCAAACAGGGAGGCACCACGATCAAAGAGAACAGGCTTCAAGCACTTCGGGAACAAGGAAGGTGCCAGACTGATTAGCTCACTTCTGACTTTAAACAGAAGACTATTACAGGGCCAACAATGGCAAGACTTCTGTAATGGGTAGCGGACGACCTAGCTCGAGGAGAGGGAACTGCGACCTGGAATTGCAATAGAATACAATACAAAACAATACAATACAAAACAATACAATACAAAACAATACAATACAATTGAAAAATATAAAGATGTATGTATGTATGTATGCGTGTATGTAGGTTTGTATGTACAGTGTATGTAGAGACACATAGACAGAGAGACTGAGTGACTGAGCGAGACAGAATGGGAAGAGACGCAGGCAGAGACAGTGACACAGGAACAGAAAGACAGCGACAAAGACCAACAGAGGCACAGGCAAAAGGAATGTTTTATAAAGGAATGTTTTATGTATATAATTTATATATATTATATATATATGGTCTTTCTCTGTTTCTCTCTCGTTCTGTCTGTCTCTGTCTCTGTCTCTGTTTCTGTCTGTCTGTCTCTGTCTCTGTCTCTGTCTCTGTCTCTGTCTCTGTCTCTGTCTCTGTCTCTGTCTCTGTCTCTGTCTCTGTCTCTGTCTCTGTCTCTGTCTCTGTCTCTGTCTCTGTCTCTGTCTCTGTCTCTGTCTCTGTCTGTCTCTGTCTCTGTCTCTCTGTCTCTGTCTCTGTCTCTGTCTCTGTCTCTGTCTGTCTGTCTGTCTGTCTGTCTGTCTGTCTCTCTCTCTCTCTCTCTCTCTCTCTCTCTCTCTCTCTCTCTCTCTCACACACACACACACACACACACACACACACACACACACACACACACACAGATGAATTGCGAGAGATATGTAGAGATAATTTTCTGCTTCTCGCTTGATTAAAGTTCCGTTCATTAATGAATGAAATGGAATCCGGAATTCCAAGCAGTTCATTCAGCTGTTGAGAACAGAGAACCGTGAGATAGAGTCCTAAGAGCATCTCAAGGAATAGGAGGCGGAGGAGGAGGAGAGAATAAGTAGGAGATGGAAAAAGAGGAGCACCAGGAAGTGAGGATGATGAAGTAGAGATGGAGAAGATGGATGAGGATGTGGAAAAGGTGTAGGTGGAAAAGGAAGGAAGAAGAGGAGGAGGAGGATGGCATGGAGGAAGAGGAGAGGGTGAAATATTGCAACGGGGGAAGAGCAAGCGGAAAAGGTGTTAGACAAGAAGGAGAAGGCGGAGAAGATGACAGAGGAAGCGTGGAAGAAGAAAAAGACGAAAGATCTCAAGAAAGGGAAAAGGTTGAATAAGATGACTGAAATATGGATAGCAGGGGAAGAACTGGAGAGAAGCGAAGAAGACGAAAGAAGAGCAGGGAAGGGAACAGAAAGCGGAAGAAACCCAGGATAAATTGCTCGCAGGATGTCATGACAGTTTGATGGCCCTTCCCGGTCGTAGATTATCCGCCGCTTGGCCCGACCACCCACCGATCCTTCACCCGCCCGCCCGCCAACACAACGGGAGGGATACGCAGCTCCCTGGAGGCCTTGTGGACCATCGTACAAAGAAGGTGGGGGCCGGGCCAAGCAGGCGCGTCCTAGGAAAAAGGGTAGGGTACAATGAATGCGCAGATAAGTAGGTCACCGACGCCAAACAGTCCGAGTAACATTAAGCGGAACGTTACGATAACGGTCGGTTCCTTTACGGTAATTTTGATTCCGATAAATCCGGAGCGTGCGGCGGATCGCGGACCCAAAGCGGTTCCAAATAGTGCCAATTCGGTGCCACGGATCTGGCACCGTTCCAAAGTTCAAAGCACACGTGCCGACCCACATAGACACGTCAACATGCAAACTATACCGCCATCCTCTTCCTTCTATTCCCTACCTCCTGCTTCCATTACTCCATCTCCTCGCTTGTCGTAATCTTCCTCATGATATACTCCTATCCTGTTCGATCGTGGCTCTGTGTTCTCAGTATTAGTAGCATAAGCATAATCTGTATAAGTATTAGTAGTAGTATTTTAGTAATAAAATGTAACGAATCTTATATTATTACAACAGCTTGTAATTTATCTAGAGCATTTTTATCGCTTCTAATGGATTCATTTAAGCCTGTCCACAAATATCCCATGCAGCATATCGATGAACGTCGTGTTTTAAAACAAAGTATTGAATCCCTAAACAAGATACATTCAAAATATGACGCCTGTTGTTTGAAGTTTTGCCAAAAACTTAATCATTTGGTTAGACCGTTAGACTAAAGGTAGAAGAGAACGTCTGAGATATCTGTAATTATTTATAGTCATTTAATGTCATCCATGCCTAAATTATATCATTCATACATGGCTTATGTTTCCAGATAGACTCCACCTTTGTCTATCTACCTATATCTACCTATTTGTCTCTCTCCATGGCACACATATAAGCTTACATGTAAGCTGATATTGAAAAGCACCTATCCGCGGTAAGGCTGATAAAATTACCAGTCCGCAGTTTCGGAAAGTTTGAGAAGCACTGCAATAGACTACGTGTATTATACTGGTGCATTGTATTTGATCATTTATAAAGCGCTTGTCACTGTAGGCCTATACGCCTTTCAGAAGCGCTCCCAGTGCGAGGTACTCCGAGAGTAGAGGAAGATTTTAGTGTGAAAGAAAGAGGTAGAGATGCCACCAGACAGGTTGGTAGAGCGTAGTGAAGGAAGAAGTCCATTCCATCGATAGGGACCTATGCAGGCAAAGGATACTTACATTTCCATACATGCAGTCTAACAATCAAGTACTTGCTATACCTGCCTCATTGGTGTCTGGTACATTATCTGACGTGCGCAATCGTTTTCATATAATTATTTAGACTGAACGGATAAGGTAAACCCTCGCTTCTCATAGCTATTAATTGACTTTTATTCACCCATGACAATTGTAAAGTGAAAGGCTGAAAGAATTATCTGAGAAAGTATCTGAGAATTTATATAGTATCGAATCTAAGAATTTATAAAGCGTCTCTTACAGTACCAGCTAATCACAGGCGCTCTCAGCGTGACAGCCCCGACGAAATAACCAGCAGCAAGTGATTGCAGCGTTTCAAAGCCTGTATAGACCCTCTGAAACTGAAACTGGTTTCGCTACTGTAAGTTTCTGCGGTTATCCAGTTATTGCAGCGAACTGTCTGACTTGTTAAACTGCTCAACTGCTTAATTGCTGCTGATTGCTAAATCTACTAATCCAATGTTTCTCAACCTGGGTTGCCTGGACAGGGTCGACACCTGCTGGATGACAGAGGGGTAAAAATGTGAAACACTATTGAATATCACTGCTGACATATTTTAAAACATACAGTAGTGTAGAAATATAGTCGCAGCACTCTGGTTGAATGCCAGGAACGTTTCTCGTCATTAAAATAAAGAACTAACTGGAAGAAAACTCAGTTAAGGCCACTAGGCCAGGTATTGTAGCCTATTGTATCTGTAAATTTATATAGCGCCACTCACAGTGCTACACCAATAAGAGGTGCCGTTGACTGAATGGCTTGTAGTAAGTGTGCCTTACGAAACACTGCATTAACGGATTGAAGGCTGAACGAGCACACAGCGTAGCATCAGACCTATTTCTTTTACAAGCGCTCGTCTGCGTCTGCTACTTTCTTTCATAAATCCACATTATTAGCATTTAACAGTCTATCAGTACAATAGGCGGAGCAGGGCCGTTTTAAGGTCGTCGTGGGCCCTAGGCACTCTAGCATTCGTAGGCCTCAACTGCCCGTTCTTAAATTAAAAGCGAGTTAATACGGGAAACAGTGATGGGTAACTAATGAACTAGAAATTAATTAATTAGCTAATTAATTAGATTGGTAGCTAAATTCTAATTCTAATTAATTAGTAACAAAAATGTTGCTAATTCTAATTAAATTACTAAATAAAAGTTGTCTAAATCTAATTAAAATTCCATAATTAGCTTCATAGTTACCTTGCCTACATATTTCTTTGCTTACTTTTTGCTCGATGCTTCCATGTGACTAATAAACATCAACTAATTTACTTGAGTTTTTAGTTTTTTATGATATCTTTCAAGGAAGAATTGCCTTTTGTTATGAGATGTGTCTATGAAAAATTTCAGTAGAGCCTACATAAAAGAATCCAACAGTAAAGTAAAATTAATTGGAAAGTGTCTGTTTTAGCAATTACATTCTAAGCTTCTAGTAAGAAAATAATATGAGATTTCTCAGCGTTTTCCAGCTGCATCTGAAACATTATGTTGTAAGAGATTGCTTTTGCAAGATTTGTTACAAATGAGCAAAGAAACAGTCTCGAAGACAATACTTTAGAACTCATGATAATTCCAGTGTGCAAGTCCGATCTCAAATAAATATAAACATGTTCCACAGTAATAAGAAGAAATTGGATAAAGATCATTGAAATTTGAGTTTCATCATAATCTGATCTATTTGCCTAATAGATTGAACGCTTAACTGGCAAAAGAAAATTTCTGAGTCGTATGTAGTCTGACGCCAGCATCCAATTCTAGTTAATTAGTTCAGCGTTAATTCTAATTCTAATTAATTAGTTATCCCAAAAATGGTAATGTTAATCCTAATTATGAAATTCGAAGTAATGCTAATTCTAATTAATTTGTTAAGAAATCTTAATTAGGCTTACCCATCACTGGCGGGCAAATGACATTTAAAGACGTTATAAGACCTTGCTAATGCAAATTCAGAGCCGTAATTTAAAAGTTCGCATAGTTTATATTATGCTGTTGCACAGCGTAACTTAACTTTTTATTAATAAGCATAAAAGTTAACTTGTTTCAGTACAATTATAAAAATTATTAAAGTAGAACTTGAAATTTCTTTCATTTTCATGTCAAATTCAACCATTAAAATTATTTTTTCAATATCTCATTTTCAGACTTTCGTGGGCCCCTAAAATGTTCGTGGGCCCTAGGCACAGTGCCTACTGTGCCTAGTGGATAAAACGGCCCTGAGGCGGAGACTACTAGACTTGCCAAATTACCCAAAAGTCGACAGCAAGTCGGTAAGTCGACAAGTCTAAGTATAAGCTGTTAAGTCGGTGGCTACCTCATTGAGTCAGTCGGTAATTCCATAGCGACCGACTCTTGCAGGGGGACCTCATAGAAGCAATTCAAATAGATTAGATTGGATTCGGTTAGATTAGATTAGAAATAAGGAAGTTGGGGAATGGTGCGTATGTGTATGTTTGTCTGTTTGTGTGCACTGCGCATCCTTAATGTTTGCTTGTATGCTATCGTGTACGCGTACGTGCTTAAATGTTTGCGCGTGCACTTTTGAGTGTGTGCGCGTTTGTGTGAGTGCGTGTGTTTGTATGTTTGTTTGTGCCTGTGCGTGTGTGTACGTGTGTGCGTCTGTATGTGTTTGCATGCATGTTTGTTTGCGTGCGTTCGTGAGTGTGCTTGTGTGCGCGCCTGTGTGTGTTTGTGTATGTTTGCGTGCGTGTATCTGTGTGTGTGTTTGTATTTATGTTTATGTGTGTGTGTGTGTGTGTGTGTGTGTGTGTGTGTGTGTGTGTGTGTGTGTGTGTGTGTGTGTGTGTGTGTGTGTGTGTGTGTGTGTGTGTCACTGACCTTTGCCTTCGTTGCCATTGGTCGCTGGTGAGTTGGTGAGAGGGGGCCGAGGAGACCCGTCCTCCACGCCCCTGGTGATTCTCTTCCGTTCCCAGCTGACCACCACATCCGGTTGAACCCGGATTCGAATCCTGGTCCTCAGAATCGTCGGCCGCTGCGACCGGCGAACACCCTCTGCTGCTCGGCCTCGGCTGCTGCTGGTCGGCCAAGGCGCGACCTTTGAACCCAGCGCCGTCGAAGATGCAGCCCATCAGAAGAACGACAACGATGAGCATCGAATCCATGTCTGCTGCTGCAGGTCAAGGGACTTACCACTACGCAAAGAAACTCAGATGCACGCTACTCAGATGTCCCTGAGTCTCACTGACTCTGCCTCTGTCCGTATCTGTCCGTATGTCTGTCTGCCTGTGTCCGTATCTGTCTGTCTGTCTGTCTGCCTCTGTCCGTATCTGTCCGTATGTCTGTCTGCCTGTCCGTATCTGTCTGTCTGTCTGTCTGTCTGTCTGCCTCTGTCCCTCCTGCTTGCTGTATGTCTGTTTGAATGTCTCTGTAAATATATCTCAGTCTCTACCTGTTTTGGTCTGTTTCTATCTGTCGGCTGTGTTGGCTGTACCAATGTCTGTGTATGTCTCTTTGCATGTGTCTATCTTCGTCTCTTTCTATGTGTGTGTCTGTGTCGTTGTCTGCCTTCCTCCTCTTTGACTATCTCTGGAGGACTTCTCTGCATACGTTGCTGTGTGTTGTTCCTGAGAAGCGAGATGCTCTGTCTCTCTTTCCGTTTTTCCTTCGTCTTATAGAAGTCGCTCCTTCTCTTCCGTCAAAGGCTTCTCCTCTTCTTCCACCGATTCCTCATTTACCTCTCATCCGCTGCATCCGCTCCACCGCCTTTTTATTAGCCATCGACGCTGCCTCTGATTGGCCACAGCCAGCACCAGGCTCCATCAGTCTGTCTGTCTGTCTACCTGCCTGTCTGTTTGTGAGCCTGTCTGACTGTCTGTCTGCCTGTCTGCCTGTCCGTCTATCTGTGTGTCTGTCTGTCTGTCTACCTGCCTGTCTGCTTGTCCGTCTATCTGTGTGTCTATCTGTGTGTCTGTCTGTCTGTCTACCTGCCTGTCTGCTTGTCCGTCTATCTGTGTGTCTATCTGTCTGTCTGTCTGCATGCATGTCTGTTTGTGTGACTGTCTGCCTGTCTGTCTGCCTGTCTTTCTGCCTGTCTGCCTGTCCGTCTATCTGTCCGTCTATCTGTGTATCTGTCTGTCTACCTGCCTGTCTGTTTGTATGCCTGTCTATCTGTCTGTCTGTCTGCATGCCTCTCTGTCTATCTGTGTGTCTATCTGTCTGTCTGTCTGTCTGTCTGTATGTCTGTCTGTATGTCTGTGTGCCTGGCTGTCTGCCTGTTTGTCTGTCTATCTGTCTGCATGCCTCTCTGTCTATCTGTGTGTCTATCTGTCTGCCTGTCTGTATGCCTGTTTCTGCTTTCTGTCACTTTGCTTGCCTGTCTGTGTGCACGGTACTTGGAAATCTATGCGTCTCACTGACTCTGCCTTTCAGGGGCGGCGCTGGGTTTTTAGTTCTGGGGGGTCCACGAAAATGAAATTAACTTACAAGCTGCGTGGCAGGAGCCCGAGTGCGAGGCACTGCGAGCGCCGAAGGCGCGAAGCTGCCCACGATTAGGGGGTCTGGGCCAACGCTTTTTGGAGTATAATGTTGCCATATGGAGCTCATTTTGGCCACTCTGAACTAAACATTTATAGCTTAAAAATGAACTTGATTTGTTAGTTGTTACGTTGACTTGGTCAAAAATTTGCAAACATGTAATTACTATTTTATCTTAATTAATTTGATTTTGTAAACATCCAGTTAAAACATTGAAACAAAAGAAAACATCAAACATCAATATGTGTCGTGACAAGTTTAAAAGATATTTAACTATTGCTTATAAGTTTTTGTCTCTCTTATAGTGGCAAGCCTCAACCAGTTCAGTAAGCGGATTTCTATTTAATGATGCCATAAAAATTATTATTGTTATTATTTTCACTAAGAGTCAACACTGTACACACGGACCAATGACGTACCAATCATAAGCACGCAGTGCAGAGAGGTTTAGTAAGTAAGTTAAATATAATTTAAAGAATTTGAGTAGACCTAATAAATAGTGATAAGCATAATAGTAATTTAATATATTGGAAAGAGTTACAAAGTCATGACATTAGTTGCAAGGCTGTCAGCGAAACCAGACCCCCCCCCCCCCCCCCCCACCAAAAAAATCTATTCGGATTTACACGAATTGGAGAAATGGTCTGAACGACAGCTGGGGGTCCGGACCCCAGGACCCCCCGGCCAGCGCCGCCCCTGCTGCCTTTGTCCGTATCTGTCTGTCTGTCTGCCTGCCTGTCTGTATGTCTGTGTGCCTGCCTGTCTGCCTTGTTGGATGTATGTCTGTCTGTATGTCTGTGTGCCTGCCTGTCTGCCTTGTTGGATGTCTGTCTGTCTGTATGTCTGTGTGCCTGCCTGTCTGCCTTGTTGGATGTCTGTATGTCTGTATGTTTCATTCTCTATCCCAGTCAACCTCTAAATGTGTTTGTCTACATTTCTGTATGTCTGTCTCCGTGTCTGTACGTCTGTCTATCCATCGTTATCTTCTCTAATTCCTCTGCAATATTCGTTCGTTTCGCTTTCGTGTTGCTTAGATTACCATGGATGACCTTCACCTCTGTCCAGAGGCGGCGCAAGACATTTTTTCTAACCAGGGTATATAGCCAGAGCAGTCATACAAGTAACGAGGGGATTTATGCCCCAAACAAATTCTCGGCAGGGCAAAAATTCTGGCAGCCTTGTGGCAGGGCAACGACCAGGGCAAAGGATTTTTAACAGGGCATTTGCTCCGGCTTGCTATGCTGTAGCGCCACCACTGACTGTGTCTGTGTATGGGTGTCTGTGGGTGTGGTAGACACAAATGTTAGCTACAGACGAATATGCATGTATTTTGTATTTATACTCTCTGTCTGTCTGTCTGTCTGTCTGTCTGTCTGTCTGTCTGTCTGTCTGTCTCTCTCTCTCTCTTCTCTCTCTCCTAAAGTCCTTATATGCATAATATTTTATGTGCATCGATAAAAAACTGGGGTGCGCAATGGTGCAATGGTTAGGGTGCTAGACTCTCAATCGAGAGGTCGATGGTTCAAATCCACCTGCACTCCCTAGCCAATTCAGCTATAATGAGAACACGGACTGTACACTGTCGTTGGGAAAATGAGACGGCGAGGGAGTCCTCATATGCCGAGGCTAAGAAAATGAAGTGACTAACACTTCATACTCATGGCTGCCTCAGGGTTACCTTAAGGGACTGCTCTTCTATGAACACACGTTTATATAGTATGTATATATATATATATATATGCATATTTATGGATATATCTTATATATATATATATATATATATATATGCATAGTTACTTAAGCCAATACATTTATATTCACATATTTATGGATATATTTTCCTTGTGTATGTACACTTGTATGCATACATGTGTATATTCTAACGTTTCATCTGCATAAATGCCATACGAAGGTGGCAATTCTTGGAAAAGCGCAATGAAATACCACGTGACGGTTGGCTCGAAATTAGGGAAAGAAGACAGACAGACAGACACACAGACAGGCAGGCAGGGAGACAGACAGACAGAGATGGACCAACAGACAGACAGACATGCAGACGGGCTATGCGAGAGAACAGCATGCTGATTCCTGAGTAAAAAATAGTAGTCATGCCATATTTTTCACCAGCCGTATATTATTATTATTATTATTAGTAGTAGTAGTAGTAGTAGTAGTAGTAGTAGTAGTAGTAGTAGTAGTAGTAGTAGTAGTAGCAGCAGCAGCAGCAGCAGCAGCAGCAGCAGCAGCAGTAGTAGCAGTAGCAGTAGCAGTAGCAGTAGTAGTAGTAATACACCAGCAGCAGCAGTTATAGTTCAATTAGTAAATTAGCATTACTATTATTACTACTAGTAGTAGTAGTAGTAGCAGCAGCAGTAGTAGCGTTAGTAGTATTACTAGTGTTTTTATGTAGAGATCCTCTTTCAAGGTCCTCTCGAGAGTGAAGCGCTGAGCCTCAGCTGTTGCTTTCCTGATCCGGTTTACTTCCCAGTAATAAGACGAGATTTTTTAATAGACTGTTATTTTCTCCGTTTTTTGACGACGAAACGCGTGATTGGCTGAGCGGCCATCTGGCGACGGGGAAGGATGTAGGAGGAAACTGTGTCGTCTGGTTGGTGACGTCATATTGTCCTCGATATCCGCCAGTGACGAGGATTTCATCAGACGGCGGCAGATGAAGGTCAAGGTCACGTCGGTCAGCTTAATTGGGTCACTGGGTTCAACAGTGCTCTGTGTGTCTATCTGTCTGTCTGTCTGTCTATCTATCTGTCTGTCTCTCTGTCTCTCTCTGCCTCTCTCTATTCTGTCTGTCTATTTGTATATATGAAGAAAGGTTGAAAAGGTGCCACATCTCTCCTGTCTGTCTATCTGTTGTCTGTCTGTCTGTCTCTGTCTATCTGCCTGTGTTTGTCTCTCTATTCTATCTGCCTCTCTCTCTGTCGCCAGTAGCCTACTCCAGTGCCTTTCCAGTGCCCTGTCTGTATGTATGTCTGTCTCTCTCTATCTCC
Source organism: Aporrectodea caliginosa (assembly GCA_020284085.1). NCBI lineage: Eukaryota > Metazoa > Annelida > Clitellata > Crassiclitellata > Lumbricidae > Aporrectodea > Aporrectodea caliginosa. The sequence continues at coordinate 120,133 of JACEVL010000106.1, forward strand.
GTGCGTCACAGTGCGTGACACTTTGTCTGTCTCCCTATGTCTTTCTCTATCTCCAGTGCTCCAGTACTTTTCCAGTTCTCTCTGTCTCTGTCTCTCTCTGTCTCTGTCTCTCTCCGTAAGCCTCAGTCTGTCTCTGTGTTTGTCTGTCTGACTTCGTCTTCGTGTCTATCTCCATCTCTCTCTTTCTCTCTCTCTCTCTCCGTTTGCTGACCTTTCCATGTCCGCAGGCTTCTCCCCTCCGCCTCTCAGCATTCCTTTCCTCACTCCCCCACTGCCCCCTCCCCAGTCTCCAGACAAGCGCGGTTCCTTGCTTGACAGATGATAAGCTCTCATAAAATCTCATCCGTCGCACTATTAGGACCGGGTTTTGCGATTCGCCGAAACTGATCGATTCGGTCTCGTCCTGGCCCTGGGCCTGGGCATGGGCCTCAGCCGCAGGTGTGGGGCCAAATCACCAACAGGCAAAAACAGTTCCGAAAGTGTTATTACTGTTTCATGACAAGGAATGATGTGAGACCGATTCACACCCTGACGAAAGTAGTTCCGTCAAGCTATTGGTTCACGAGACCAAGAAACGAGAACTTGTTTTTGACCGATTTCGACAACATCTGGCTAGCGATTTTGTTTTGAATGAGCGCCTGTGAATAAGCTGGTTCCCGCAACTTCGATATGATTACGATAGTTTATAAAACAAAGCTGTTCTGTTGATATCACCACTGGACGTCCGTGACCTAGTGCCATGCAGTGCCAGCCCAAGCCCGGATGAAGGAGGAGGACGACGCTAATGATCTTTGTTATCACAAAGAGACGTAAAACTGAAACTACTGCTACTTGACACCGTTTTCTTCGGTGTAATTGTAAATGAGAACAATTTAAACAATAGATTTACTTATTATTACTTATTATCAGTGCTTTTTTCAGCCGGAACGGTCCGGAACGGCGTTCCGGTACCTTTTTTCAGCCATTAAAAAATAATTTAATTTAATTAAAATTTTTAATAAAAATTATATAAAATTATTGAAATACTTTAATTTAATGTAAGTACTTTCAGCGTTTATTGATACCTCAGATACCTACATATATATGAAACAGAAATATTAGCATAAAATATGCCCATATGATTGTTCTGAATTTTTTGAGTTCCGGAACCTTTTTTTCTAGAAAAAAAGCACTGCTTATTATAGATTAATTATCTATGCAATAGATTTACTTTCAGGGTGTTGTACAACGTCAACTGCCTGCGAAAGCGCTCAGATCTGATTAGCGGATAGAATTTCAATTTATAGCTCTTTACGGCGTCAGAATCATGTTTTGTCCTAATTACAACTTTATAAGAGTAATGTAAATGTAAATCTTCGAAATTTCTCATCGTCACGAAAAAGCCACGTCAAGGAGACCATGCAGCTTGTTCACGGCGCTATATCAAATCAAGTCGCAATAGCCAGGCTGCTTTGTCCGTTCCAGTGCCAGGCCAGAATCCAGGGAGGTCAAGGCAAGTAGACCTAAATAGTAAATACACCTACAGACTGTTCGGACAGTGTTTAATCTAGACGTCTCTGGGGGGGGGTAAAGTTCCCCCAGGATTGAGTTTCCCCAGAAAAATTAAAGAGATGAAATTTTTGCCTGAAGAAAAATTAAAGACATGTAATTTTGTAGAATATTGTCTTGGAAAACTCTCGATACTACCCCCCTCGAAAATTGTTCTTGCGAAAAGTGTTGTTACTACCCCCTCGAATATTCTTGGAATATGGGTGTTATTATCCGCTGAAAATCGTTGGAAAACTCTCGTTACTACCCCCTCGAAAATCCTTGGAAAACGCTCGTTACTACCCCCTCGAAAATTCGTGGGAAAATTTTTGAAGTCTTGTTCTTGGTAACACTCGTCACCCCCCCCCCGGTCGTCAACTTTTACAATAAGCTGGATACCCCCCCCCCAGAACCCTCAATTCCCCCCCGACAGCAAGGGGACTAGATTAAACACTGCTGTTCGGATGACTGGCTGGGATTCTATTAACCACTTACTAAAATTCTGTTTCCTTTCAAAAGTATGCTATCAAGACATCAGGATGCTTTAAATATAGCCTCATTGTAATTGTAATTGTACTTACGACAATTTATATAGCATCGTCAGTAGCAAGTTACTTCAAGGATGCTTAACACTGTATGTATGTATGTATGTCTGTATGAGCACTTGTTATAGCGCCCCTTCAAGATTTCTACTCAGAGTCGCTCCCGACTACAGCGCGGACGCTGAATCGGAGTTTCACGCCGAAGCGCATGAGCAATTGCGAGTGAAGGACTTGCCCAGGGTCCCTACGCTGCGGCTTGAGGTGGATTCGAACCCGCAACCCTCCGGCTGCAAGGCACCGAACATACCCCTACACCACCGCGCCCCACTGTCCTACTCCGGAACCGTTATCGCTCCAAAGCAGCTTGCCACCACACCGGAAATTCGGCGCCGTTGGTCCCCAGACGGGGGTGTGGCTGGGAAAATGGGTCGGTCCAAGAGGTGTGTGATAATAGGCCAAGTACATCGCCCAGATGGAGGGGGAGCGTTTGTCGGCCACCATGTGATCCTAGAGTTCAGACATCTGGGTCAGGTCGAGTGCACCAAATGAGGTCATTGATGGTTTCGTCAGACGTCTGGCTTTCAAGACGAATGTCTACGACAGATGATATGACGCACCAGTCTACGTCCGAGTGACGTAATTACGCACGAGGCTCTACTGCGATCTTTAGTCTTTCCACTCTGTTTACGATCTGTGTTAACTGACTGACTGACTGATTGTCTGCCTGACTAATGACTGACTGGTTGACTGACTGACTGACGAATTGACTGACTGACTGTCTGACTGAGTGACTGACTGACTGAATGACTGACTGACGGACTGACTTATTGATTGAATACTTAATGATTAACTGACTGACTAACTTATTGACTTATTCATTTACTGACTTATTTAGTGACTACTTGAGTGACTGAATACATATTTTGACTGAGTGATTGAATCATTAATAATTATTCATTCATTCTTTTCTGTCTTTTTTCGGTCATTTACATTTTGATTGATTGATTAATTATGTAGTATTCATTCAGTCGTTCATTCGTTCATTCATTCATTCATTCATTCATTCATTCAGTCGTTCATTCATTCATTCATTCATTCATTCATTCATTCATTCATTCATTCATTCATTCATTCATTCATTCATTCATTCATTCATTCATTTGTATATTAGAACCAAAAGATTTACATGGGCCAAACACTGTTCTTTCAGTAATCCTATCCTGATTCCTCCTCTTCCCCTTACTTCCGTCGTAGCTTCAATTCTAAGCACCATCCACCTTAGCCCCTGGCTCTTTGGATCTTGACCTGGAACAAGGTTTGACTCTCCGATCTCGCCACTTAGCTTTTGTGACCGCTGAAGAAATCTCGAGATTACGATTACGGTTTTATAATAGCACAACGACAAAGATGACTACTGTAGGGATGATGATGACGACGACACAAATGATAATGCTTAGTAGTCGCATCCCTTCATTCTGCTCCACTACGTCGCTTAGACTTGGTTTTAGGACACAGGGACTTTTATCTGGAATGTGACATCACGCACTCCGCCGCATCCCTGTATAGATGCTAAGTGGTTATCCCTATTATAATACTCGGCAGTCGGCATCCCTCCTTCCTCCGTCGGTTGCAGAGCCTGGTGCTTTGGCCTCGTTAGTTCATCTTCACGCATCGCTGCAGATCATCAGTGCAGACGCCTTTGTCTGGAACCAAAGACGATGACTCAATAGCAGCAGCAGCAGCAGCAGCAGCTTCTGCAACAGCTGTACTCGGTCGAGAAGATGCTAAACAATGGTGTTTGGGTTCATGCTACGGTTTTCTCTGTCTCCGTCTCTCTCCTTGTGTCTGTCTCTGTCTTCATCTCTCTCCTTGTGTCTCTGTCTCTCTTTCCGTCTCTACGTATGTCTCTGCTTCTGTTTCTTTCTCTGTATCTTTGCATCTGTCTTTGCATCTCTCTCTCTTTCTTTCTGTATGTGTCTCTACCTGTGTCTCTTTTCTCTGTCTGGCACTCTCTGTCTCTATCTGTCTGTCTGTCTGTCTGTCTCTGTCTGTCTGTATCTATATTTGTCGCTGTCTTCCTCACTGCCTCTGTCTCAATATCTGCCGCTGCATGTTTATCTGCCTACGAAGAGTCACCGTGTCTGTGCCTGCCTTTGTTACTAGCTGTGTCTGTATCTTTCTGTGTCTGTCTGTCTCTGTCTGTCTCATCCTCTTTCCCGTGCACCCGTGGACAGCGTGTCCTAGTTTTAAGACAACACGTGCTCACACGAACGGGAGGCAAGGAGAGGGGGCAAAATATGGGTTGGTTTGGGGGTATGGACACCGGTGGTTGGGGTTATTAGTGCACGTGGTTTGGGGGGTTATTTGAGTGCACTGGGTTTGGGTTAAGCTATCTTCCGCCATTTCCCGACAAAGTACATTCAAGTATCGAAAGAGGAAAAACGTCAAATAGGCAGAGACAAAAGAGAGATATAAACAAACAGGTAGAGATAGAGAAAGAAAGTCAGGCAGATACACAAATACACAAATACACAGACAATATGACATACACATAAATGGATAAATAGATAGACAGATACATAGATGGATGGATGGATGGATGGATGGATGGATGGATGGATGGATGGATGGATGGATGGATGGATGGATGGATGGATGGATGGATGGATGGATGGATTGGATGGATGGATGGATGGCTGGATAGGATGGATGGATGGATGGATGGATGGATGGATGGATGGATGGATGGATGGATGGATGGATGGATCGTAGATGGATGGATGGATGGATGGATAGATGGATGGATGGATGGATGGATGGATGGATGGATGGATGGATGGATGGATGGATGGATGGATGGATGGATGATGGATGGATGGATGGATGGATGGATGGATGGATGGATGGATGGATGATTGGATGGATGGATGGATGGATTAGATTGATTTGGATGGATGGATGGATGGATGGATGGATGGATGGATGGATGATGGATGGATGGATGGATGGATGGATGGATGGATGGACGGATGGAGGGAGGAGGAGAGAGGGAGGGAGGGAGGAGGAGGGAGGAGGAGGAGGGAGGAGGAGGGAGGAGAGGAGAGGAGGGATGGATGGATGGATGGATGGATGGATGGATGGATGGATGGATGGATGGATGGATGGATGGATGGATGGATGGATGGATGGATGGATGGATGGATGGATGGATGGATGGATGGATGGATGGATGAATGGATGGATGGATGGATGGATGGAGGGATGGATGGATGGAAAGATAGATAGATAGATCGATAGATAGGCAGTTGGATAGATAAACAGACAGACAGACAGACAGATAGATAGACAGACAGACAGACAGATAGCTAGATAGATAGATAGACAGACAGATAGATAGACATACAGAAAAAGAAACTGAAGGAGAACAAGAGAAAGAGAAAAAGATACTAGACAAGCAGAAACACTTATTTAGCGTCGCGGAGACACAAACATCCAGAGGCAAAGGCAGGCAGACAGACAAAAAGACGAACAGACGGTCAAAAAGATCCTGACTGCAGAGGTCGCAAAGGTGAGTTCGTCTCAGACAGTTGTTTACCGACAGAGGTCGTGTATAGTTGTAGCACTTGTAGTCGTCATCATCTCGTCGTCGTCGTCGTCGTCGTTGTAGTTGTTGTTCAGTTCTATGTTTTTGAGGTCGACGTCAAGAGGTACTGAAGGCAGTGGCTCACCAACCGACCGAAAGACGCCACACGTGCTACGGATTCAGCGCCTTTTATGCCAGGTTCAGCCGTGAGGGGCTGCGCGATAGTGTGGAAGATGGGACGGCGAGGGAGAGGAATGCCCTCATATGCCGAGGCAAAGAAAATGAAGTCGCTAATGCTTCATGACCTTGCCCAACAAAGTGGCGGTGACCAATTCCCTTCCTCCCACCCTCCCTCTCTCACCTTCGTGACCTTCCTCTTTCCTTCTCTTCCCTTCCTCCTTCCCTCTCACTTCCCTCCCTATATAAAAATTTAGTGTGCTTGCTTCGCCATCTTTAAGGGCATACGCGGATGACGAAGTACATGACGTTGTTAACTGTTTGTTTCACAACTGTTACTATGTTGACAACACTGAGAGTCTGAGACCACGAATTAGCTAAAGCTGCTAACCAACAGTAACTTGTATATCACTGACATCCAACGAAACGCCAGAGCTTTCCAAACAGTACAGGGACAAACTTGGCGACCAACACTTTTAAAAGTTGAGGTGACCGACCAAAACCGTCACAATACAAAGTTAATAAAGCAGCTACAATGCAAAGCAATTTTAGATAGGTCACCAGATAAGTAAAATGGCTTCCACACATTATGTAAAATAACTGTTGTGTAGATGGCGGTGCAAAGTTTTCCAGAGCGACCATATGGCTTCGACCAAAGTCATTTTTTATCCATCTAGTTTAACTTGCGGAAATCTTGCTTGCTTGAATGTTTGCTTGCTTGAATGTTTGCTTGCTTGAGCCACAGCTAAAAAGTCAAATCTTGCGACGACTAGTTCGATCACTTACAATCATTCAATCGTCGTGAAACTTGGCAGACAGACTCGCCCTCGCACACACTTCATTCTATCAAAATTTCAGCTCCCCCAAAAAAGGCTAGCTTATAGAATCGGGGACTCAACTTTTCGAATCGGGGAATCCCCTTTTCCGACACGCAGCGTTGTGATTGGCCAGCGTTGCCATTGGCTGCAACAGAAACGGGTGCGGTGCTTGATTAAACGGACGCTATGTTGTAAAATGAACGCGGACTATATATTTGTAGAGGTAACTGCTTAATATGACGGATTATAGGATACTAGATGGATATAGTAAAAACTTTGTTTTTACTATTGGTTCTTTTTATTATCCATCTAGTTTAACTTGCAGGTTGCTTGATTGCTTGGTTGAGCCACAGGCTAAAAAGTCAAATCTTGCGACGACTAGTTCGATCACTTACAATCATTCAATCGTCGTGAAACTTGGCAGACAGACTCGCCCTCGCACACACTTCATTCTATCAAAATTTCAGCTCCCCAAAAAAGGCTAGCTTATAGAATCGGGGACTAAACTTTTCGAATCTGGGAATCCCCTTTTCCGAAACGCAGCGTTGCCATTGGCCAGCGTTGCCATTGGCTGCAACAGAAACGGGCGCGCTGCATCATTAAACGGACGCTATGTTGTAAAATGAACGCGGACTATATATTTGTAGAGGTAACTGCTTCATAAGACGCATTATAGGATACTAGATGGATATAGTAAAAACTTTGTTTTTACGGGCTGTATTTTATTCAATGAATTGGTCCATTTCTAGGATAATTATAACAGCACTGCTGGTGGGTGACCGGTGAAGGGGTCAGCTTAATTAGATTTTCTTCAGGATGGACCTAATAATTGTTTAAATCAGAATATAGAATTAGGAATGGCAGCAATAAAACGCAGATGGTTGCTGCAAAATCAATCGCAACAGTGGAACAAAAATGGCGACGATGTAAGCGCGACCAATCAGAATGCAGGAATCCATTGACGTTGATCTGAGTTTGGTGGCGAGTGTTAGACACTGTTTGATTGTGCTTTTCAACTTGCTTTTGAAAAATATTTAAATATTCTATTCAATTCCATTATTAACTTATCGGACGAACATACACTGTACGCTATTAGTTGTAGCGCATTTTCACGTTCTCGTGTCTGTCGATATTGCACTTTACATTGTTTATTTTGATAACCAAAATGGCGATTAAGTTTCGTTAGTGTTATTTTCGTTATACTTATAGTCATATTTATAATGAAATTCTGGGCTACAATATTATTATAGCTATCGTTAATTAAATCAGTTTATTTTCGTTAACGAGCATTTTCGTTACCGTTATCTTTAACGAGAATCACGCTGAGATTTATACAGAGCCCAAATGAGAGAAGTGGCATATTGCGGTTGGCTCGCGTGGTCTGTGCCTATAGGGCCTACTGAACCTCGCCTCTGCACTCGGCTGACACAGCACATTCGACGGCGTATTCCATACTTCACGAAACGCCATCTTACGATCAAATAGTCTAACGGTGGCATAAACAAGCGTTCCTTTGAAGACGGCGTCGGTGCCTTTGCATCAGCAGCCGTAGCATCTCAATCGCCAAAGGCGCCAAAGACAGACGAGACTGTTATAGGACAATTTCGGGTTTTATCGGTGGCGTTCCACTTGGACTTCTTAAGAACGATTGCCAGAGAAAAAGACAGACAGACAGACAGACAGAGACAGACAGACCGAGACAGAGAAAGACCGAGACAGAGAGAGAGAGACCGAGACAGAGAAAGACAGAGACAGAGACGCAGAGAGGAACAGAGAAAGAAAAGATATAGATAGTCAAACAGAACGAGCCAAATAGAGAGAGAGAGAGAGAGACAGAAACAGAAACAGAGACACAGAGACACAGAGGGAAAGAGAGACAGAGACAGATAAGAAGAAAGAAAACGACACAGAGAGTCAGAGAGAGAGAGAGAGAGAGAGAGAGAGAGAAAACAGAGAGACTGTGAGAGTCACACAAATAGTGAAAAAGAGAGAACCAGAAAATCAAACAGAGATTGAGAGAGATAGAGACATGTAGCCACTTGAGAAAACTCTCTTTTTATGTCAATGATCTTCGTTTTGCGGCCTACTTTCTACTTTCTTCTCTCCCTTTGAACTTGCCGCCAGTCTTCCTCCACCCCTCCCTCACACTCTCTCCTAATGACGCCATACACGAGCACAAACACGTATGTATATGTATAAGTGTATCAGTAGGTATGTCTGTTTGATTCTTTTAACTGGCTACTTAGCATAGTCGAACTGACCTGGTATTTGTCCTGAGTCTTTTTAGTTGTTCGTTTTGTCATTGCTACTGCTACCTGAGGTCAAATAAGCTATGAATGTTATGGCTGCAATCGCAGTAAAACAAATTGCAGAATACGCTACAGAAGGACATAGATGAGCAAATACACAAATACAAGCATTTCTCCATCTCTGGGTTTGCCTCTGTCTTTCCGTGTCTCTGTGTATCGCTCTGCTTCTCCCGCTGTCTGTCTCTGGCACTGTTTCTATAGTTCTGTCGCTGCATCTCCCTTGTATCTTGCTCTGCCTCTTTCTCTCCCTCTGCTTTTTCTCTACCTGTCTTTCTGTGCCTCTGTAACTGTCTCTCTCTATCTCTCTTTCTCTCTCTCCCTCTGCCTATTTCACTTCCTATGCCTTTGTCTTTCCTCTGCCTCTGTCTTTGCCTCTGTCTCTTTCTCTATGCCTGCATCTTTCTCTCTTTTTTCTCTGTCTCTACGTCTCTGTCTCTGTTTCTGTTTCTCTGTCTATGTCTCTCTGTCTCCCTCTGTCTCCCTCTCTCACTCTCGCCCCTCTGTCTGTCTGTCTGTCTGCCTCTCTCTGTGCCTCTCTCTTCCCACCTTCAAACGTCCTCTGTCGATTGGGGAAGAGGTTCACAAAGAAAGCACCATAAAAATCGGACGACTGATGCCTGGAAGTGCGTTTCACTTGCATCCTCAATTTACGCAGCGCCAGCGCAGTCTGAAATCGCTTGATGTTGCCCCAAAATTTACAGCCATCTCCTTCGTCGTCTTCCTCTTCTTGCTCTTGCTAGTCTTCCTTCTCCCTTTCTTCTTCTTATCCGTCCACTTGTGCCTTTGAAATCGTGTGACGCTCCCACTGATAGTGCAGGAAACACTTTTCGAATCTCGGGTCCTTCCGTTCAACTTCACTCCTCCACTGCAGCCTCTACTACCTGTTCCAGTGGGGCTGGAGAAGTGGAATGTCGTGCTGGAGAATCAGAGGAGAGGAATGGGTGGTGGTGGTAGTAGTAGTATCTGCAGAAGTAGCAACAAAAGCAGCACAAACAGTTGTAGCAGTGGTAGCAGTTTTCGGAGCAGCAACGGAAACAGATGAAGGATGCAAAGAAGAAGTTGAAGAAGAATGCAAAGAAAAATGCGAAGAAAAATGCGAAGAAGAAGAGAAGGAGGAGGAGATGGAGGGGAGGAAAAGGGAACGAGGAAGAGGGGAGGGAGAAGAAGGGAGAAGTAGAAAGAGGAGGAAGAGGAGAAGAATGAGAAGAAGATAAAAGAAGAAGAAGAATGATCGAGATTGAGATCGAGAGTTGATTAGTGTGGTTAATTGTGTAAGCAGCGTGGAGCCTATCGTAGACAGGACATACCTACACTTACTCCCCTTTGCTTACCTTAACAGTTTACTTTACTTTACCCTACCTTCTTTTACTTACCTTACTTGACCTAACACATACATTTACTTATACTTTTCCTTACACTTTTTACACTTGCTTTACAATACACTTACCGCTCTCAGTTACCTAATTGCGAAATCCTGCATAATAATAGTATTTTCGTTTATTCAGACAATCCGGTTGACACACCGCAACCGGTTACAGTGTACAATTATGCAATTGAAACAATTCACAAGAACACAAATGACAGAAGACATAAATCTTAACTACTAACAGAGCAGACAGCCTGCAATACGCGGCGCCAATGGCAGCCTACAAAGCATGTCTACCCTACGGGGCTCGAACTCGGTACCTCTCGCTCTCCGTGCCAGATGTTAACCAAAGCGCTATCGGGCCCCCCCCAGGTCTCTCCTGGATCGACTTATCTCTGTAACCATGATGTATAGGCTACACAGTCGCCAAGTACAAGTATTTCTATTATAATCATCAAGCTGCAGATCAGATTACTGAATTAAAAGTCGCATTAAATGCTTTAAATTATCGAAAATCTCAAATGAAGATACACATCCAGAAAGAAAAGTAGACGTTGTTTAATATTATTGCAATAAGAAGAAGGGGAGGGGAGCGGATTGGATTGGAAAATGTGTCCCTATGGTAGTAGGGATGGAGATGGGTGTGAACCAGTGACAGGCAGTGAGGGTAAAACTCTAAGATTCTGAATCTCATCGTAGTCGATGCCCTATTGTGATTCTGAGCCATCCGAATTCAGACGAGACAAGAACGCCTTTGTCTTCCAACAATAGCAAATTCCACTGAAACACACACAGGCACACACGGACACACACAAAGACAAACACACAGACACACACACAGACACACACAGACACACACAAGCAAACACACAGACACACAAACGGACACATTCACACGGCACATAGAAGCACACACACACACACAGACAAGCGCACAGAAACACACATACACACACAGATACGCAGACACACTCATTCACACGCACAAACAGACGCACACGCAGAAGCACACACACACGCACACAGGCGCACACGAGCAGACATGAACACACACAGTCACACACACACACAGTAACACAAACATATATATAATATATATAAACACACACACACACACATATATATATATATATATATACATAAATGCATATATATATATAGTCTATATATATGTATTATATGTAATGCATGCATTCGTTCTGGTCATCTCTTTTTGTTAAACCGTTACGCTTATGCATATAAGAACTCCTATTGTGTTACCTGTGGGAGTCGAGTCTTCTTATCAAATACACGCTTCGTCATCTGTCACACGATGACGGCGTGTCTTTGGTTCATGTACACTGTATACATACGCCCAGTTATGAGCAAACATACCTGCCCATGCACTGGCTCCCACTTCGCTGCTTTCTCTCTTCGATCACCTGATCATCTTCGCGTCATTGTTGCTCGTGTCAGGACTGTGATGGCTCAATTCAGATCCTTTTCCCGTATAGGACCCTCTCTATGGAATGGTCTTTTCCACCTGTCCGCTCCACCAGTCTCTCTGGTAGCGTTTCTTCATCTTTCTCTCACCTCAAATCTTGCTTTTTTCTCGGGGTCACTCGCACTGGGAACGCTTCTGAATGGGCTAAGCTGAAAGAAGCTCTATAAAGAGTCTATAGAAATGGTCAAATACAATACAATACAATGCAATACTATGTACATATCTAATGAACAACATACGTATACATATATGCATATTTGCATGTACGTATGTACCTTCGTTTATGAATATATTATATACATGTATGCATGTAAGTATGCTTGCATGTATATATGTGGAATCTGTGGATGTATGTACGCATGTATGAATGTATGTTTTTTAATTTTCAACCTGTCTCATGTCACACTTTTAGGCCAACATCTTTTGCATAGGTATGCTTTAGTGACTCGATGAGCTTCCTGACAGGTTTTATATAAATAGCCACATAAACTTGTCAACTATTGTTGTATTTACGTATGCATGCAAGCGTGTACATGTATACTATGTATTTGCCGAGCTTCAAATAAACCCACACACACACTCACACACACGCACACACACACATACCATAGAGCTCAGCACAAAGTTTTTATTTATACATGGTATGCAAGTATGTATGTATGTATGTATGTATGTATGTATGTATGTACAAGTGTGCCATACTACTATGCGGATAGCATATCTGTATGTATGTATGTATAATACATACATACATATACACCTACATACCTACATACATACATACATACATACATACATACATACATACATACATACATACATACATACATACATACATACATACATACATACATACATACATACATATATATACATACATACATACATACATACATACATGCAGGTGAATGATTGTAAATTCGATTTACATGGGTATACGAGTTGTTGAGGGCAGATATGTATGTATGTATGTATGTATGTATGTATGTATGTATGTATGTATGTATGTATGTATGTATGTATGTATGTATGTATGTATGTATGTATGTATGTATGTATGTATGTATGTATGTATGTATGTATGTATGTATATGTATGTATGTATGTATGTATGTATGTATGTATGTATGTATGTATGTATGTATGTATCTGTGTATGTATGCACGTGCGTATGCGTTGTTACATGTGGGTGTGAAAGTGGACTTCAAAGTTTATACTTTCGCAATTGTTCTTGACTAACAACGTATACCTGTCTCGAAGCATATATCACTTAAAACACAAGTGTGCCATACTACTATGCGGATAGCAACAGCCGTGCATAATTACAGACAGTATTAAGACAGGCCTATTAATTCTTTAGGCCTGCTGTAGGCGATGGCGATAGGCCGATTGGACGATGTTTGTGACCGGTATATCCCTCGTAAAACCCAGACAACGGTTTGCCTTCGCCAGCCAATCAGAAACGTCAGCGATCTGGTTGACAACTTCCTCTCTGAGCACCGAGCAGGGGTCTGAGACAGCGAAAAGGGAAGACTTCAAACGTTTCAACGAGGAAGGATGGTCTGACAAGAGCTGAGTATAGACCAGCGAAGTTGGACAGAACCATTGCGAAATTATAAACTATATCGTCCTCGTAAAGCAGTTCGCAACAGAGCCATGCATTCGTTAGTGCTTGGAGCAAAGTGAAAGCTCTGTGCATATACATTTGCGGGTATTTACGTGAATAGATTATTAGGCTTTCGGTAACAAACAGTTCACCTGAGTCTAAAGGCCTGCGTTTGACCTTAACAGGTACAACCAGAAACCGTTTCGGTGCTTTCATCCAGGTAAAATCGAACGCCTTTACTCTAGTTAAATTTCTGCTTATTATCAGTTATTAAAACTGCTTCGATATTATTATTTTCATACTACGTCAAAAGCTCTTGTTTCGATCTAGAGAGCCATTTGTTCAGCGTTTCTGGAGGCATGTAAGGACAAAATAAGTTAAGTGTATGGTACGACATACCTATATGTTTACATGCTTACATAAGTATGCATGCACTTAGATACCTATATATACATGCATGCATATTATTACATTCTTATATAAACATATACATAGTGATATACGTAGGCCTATGTGCTTGCATGTGGAGATTCATACATACGACCATCTATATACACATACATGTAGACATTTATTTCTAAATGAATGTATACATGCATGAATACATGTAGACATAAACATGTATACATAAATATATACACACATATACATACATGCATACACACATGCAAAAACACAGATATTCATGATTATTAATCAGTTATACTTATATCAAGCTAATTTACGAATTCACCCCAATGGGAAAAGATGAATATTCGATCGTGTGCGAAATAAAATAACAGAAAGAGATTGGTTCTTGGAGTAAGCTAAAGAACAGGGCGAACAGCTGAACGCAGAACAGATAGTATAAGGAGTCACAGAGGCGCCGAGGAAGAGAACCGAGCATTGAATTGCAATACTCCAGGCGTGATAAGCCAAGTGAACAGGAAAGAGCATGGGTAGTATCTTGAGTTAGAGAGTAAGTTGCCTCATATTCATTCATTGATTCATTCTGAGAATTTATATAGCGCCTCTTCAAGATATCTACTCAGAGGCGCTCTCTGCGCTAGCCTATTATTATGCTAAGTGTCATTACAAACGAATATATTACATCAGTTAGCAAAACAATGCACAGTAACTGTATAAGCTAGAAGAGTCACCAGTTTTTGATAATGAGGGTCAAAATTAAGACTGTTTATATGCTAAATATGCATTTAAGATTTAGCTTTGCAAAATTTTCTGGAGAGGGGCTCACTGAGCCCCATCCCAGACCCCTTCCGCCATTTTGCTCAGGCGCCTTCGGCACTCTGGCCCGCCACTTGCTGGAAAATATTGCCACTGGCCACCATTAAAAAGCTTTGAAACCTCTGACAAATTTTAAGACAGTTCAACAGCTGAATGAACTATATGTATTCAAGATGATAATATAATTGAAGGTCGTCATCATTTGCATGACTATGATAATTAAATGATGACAGGATGTATTGGAGAAGAATACAGGAGAAATAATTATAGTAAAGTAACCAAAAGAGAGTCCTAATGGAACGAATATTAATGGCTTAGGAGAGTATAAGTTAAGAAATTCTCATTCTGTACTATATTATTGATCTGATAGATATATAGTCAACGAGGCATAGACTTGACCAGTCAGTCCTTAGCTAGTGGCTAATCTTTCTAGAAGGATACTACGATCAGCCGTGTAAACTTAATGAGACAATTGATACCACGATCAACCATATCGAAAACAGAACTTAAGTCAAGAAATGTAACGAGAGACCCGTGACCTACTGTAACAGTATCAGCAGATGTCAAGAGTCATTCAGAACGGGAAGTACATGTATAGTCTTCGAAATGGTAGGCCTGTTACTAATCAACAGGTAGATTGGTCACGAGAAAGGAAGTGTTGCCAATAAGATGATTAATAAGATATATAGGCCTATATCTTTTATAATTATTATATATTACGTAATCACTGACAGAGTTCTGTTAACTCTTTTCATTATTATTTATTTGTCTGGTTTATGCTTCAACATGTAACTGGATGCGGTGTGCCACCCAGATTTGTCTCTTTTCAAATAAAAACGAATATATAATTATATATAATATCCTCGTGTTTACTTTGCTACGTGGCAGATATGGAGTCGAGTGACGTCATAGCTTTTCAAGATGCGATTATAAGGACGTCATCGCTTGCGCACGCTGACGTCAGAGTGACGAAGACGCCTTTTGATGACGTGAATGGGCGCTTCTTTCGGTCGAGCAGACACCTGTCAGCTGACGAGGAGAATCTGCTTTTCGTAGAAGCCGTTCCAATCGCAGCCTCTGAGCTCAAGAACGGAGAGATCTACCACGTCGAAAGCTGTCCAAGCTCTCCTGATGTCCGCGAAGAATCAACAAGGTCAGGGAGTGGCATCAAAGTTCCAGACGAATGCACCGACAAAGGTAAAGAACCTGACGTTGGCGAACAGAGGTTTGGCAGTGACCGCCTGGTTTACGATGGAGAAGAGAAGAAGGTGGTACCACACGAAGAAGCAGGAGATGTCCAGGCATCTCTGATTGAGAGCATGGAACGTCTTGCGCTGTCTACCGGAGATCAACCACCGTCAAGGAAGACTGACTCAGAAGAATCGAACCAGAGAGACGAAAAGACACACGAAATCAAAGAACAAGAAAACTCGCTGACCGAAGCTGACGTACGGGGTCGAGGACCGACAGGTGGAGTGGCCGTTGCCTACCCTCCGAATGCCCCCAACTACGGTTGGGCCGAGCAGTCCTATCCAGGAGCCAAGCGACCGCAGTTCGCGGTGCCTCAATTCGCCAACTTTGGCAACGATATCTTCATCGATGCGACCTTGAGAAACTCCTTCTCAGCGGGAGACGACTGTGCCTTCCAGCCGACCAAGTTCCGCCGGGGACCTCAACCGGTGGAGAGCGAGGACCTGTCTCCCCTTGACGATGCCTGCCTACCGCTCACTTGGCTTTCCCCGAAGGACATAGCTGAGGTGCTGGGCGGCGATGACTGTGTCGCCATCATTGACGAGTTCTTCCCATCAGGCAACTTCTACAACATCCCTGAACCATCCAACCAGAAGGTGAAGTACGAGTACCCTCCGAATGCCCAGTTTCTGAACGGCTCAGTCATAGGTGAGCTCTTTCCTTCTAGAATTTCTTCCTCCTTTCTCCAGCATCTCCATCAAGATCAGCATCAGCAACAACCCTCCCATGCCACTAACCCCATTCCTGCCGGGAGTCCGTTGGCCCAAGTCCCAACCCTAGCCGTCAACCCCCCAGGTGAATTCCTTCAACTTGGAAGGGCCCTTGATCGCACCCAGTTCTGCGATGACGCCCTGAACCGCGGCGGCTGCACTGGCTTCCAGGCAGGAGAGTTAAGTCCACCGGAAAGCGGCTTCGGGGGTTCAGACTACAGTCAGTCGCCACATCCGTCGATGAAGGGCAGTCCAGGTCGCGAAGAGGACTTCTCTCTCGAGTCCCACGAGAACTTGTCTGAAATCGAAGCGATCTTGAATTTCATCGAAAACGATGTCCAGCCTCCCGATGGAAAACAACCAACGAATGCTCCGTCCACAAAACGCCGCTTCCCACTGGAACATCCACCACCTGGACAACATCCACCGAATCTTGTGTCCAGTAGTTACCAAGTACCACCGGCAAACCCTCAACCAGGTAAACAGCCGACAAATCCTCCGTCCACAAATTACCACTTCCAGCTGGAAAATCCTCCGGTTTCACAGCCAGTGGGTCAGTTCCACCATCCACCTTACTCCACAGCGGCATCGTTCCACCCCGTCCAGTCCTCACCTATCCAGCGGACGTCCGTCTCTTCCTTTGTCAGCAACACCTCTCCAGCGATTCCAGCTGGACCGAATGTCCGCCAACCTGTCAACCAGAAACCCAGGGAAGAGACTCCAGCTGAACCAAGAAGAGTGAACGGAACCAATTCAGACGTCGCAGAGAAGA
>JACEVL010000106.1:142500-167500 GCA_020284085.1 Aporrectodea caliginosa
TGCTTAACTTTGTTTAAGCGCTACTTAAATCGTGCAGGATAACTGCATGATTATTATTATTATTATTGATTATTGATTATTATTGATTGATTGATTGATTGATTGATTGATTGATTGATTGATTGATTGATTGATTGATTGATTGATTGATTGATTGATTGATTGATTGATTGATTGATTGATTGATTGAGCCACATTGTCCCTCTTGGGTCGTTTGTAGGCTTCTGCATTTGGCCATCGCAAAGAACGAACGATATTTGACTGAAGCACTGATCAGTCGTTTGGATCGAGACAAACTGACGGACAGCATGATCAACCTCAAGAACAAACAAGGACAGGTAACAGATCAATTGATCCCTTCGATCAATAAGTCAATTGACTCTTAGATGTAATGTAATGTATATCTTCGAAATTCCTCAGCGCCACAACTACTACTACAAAAGCCGCGTCAGACAGACCAGCTTATTCACGGACGCTATAGTATATCAAATCACTTCCGCAATAGCCAGGTTGCTTTGTAGCCTGAATAATATATGCTTACACCTATGTACAGCCAGTCAACCGAGCCATGGCATTTTAATACAGGTTGCAGGTGACTAATGCAAGAAATATTTAGGTCAATGGGATTGTTTGCTATAGTCCGATCAGGTTTTATCGCATGCACAGATAGCCTAATATTGCGTTTTGGTTTGTTTAGACTCCGCTGTGCCTAGCAACGGTGACCAATCAGTGGGCTCTGGTTCGACTCCTCGTGGACCGTGGCGCTGACGTCAACGTACGTATCCCACTCGGTGCTAAACAGACCAAGTCGTTCTGCAGTCCGCTGCACTTCGCTGCCGGCAACGGAAAGGAGTGGCTACGAACCCTAGAACAACTACTACGAGCCAAGGCCATCGACCTCTCGGCACTCGACTCAGAAGGTATTGATCCCTCTAATACATATTGCTACCTTTACTTTACTTTACCTTACTTTACCATACTTTACTTTACCTTACTTTACCATACTTTACTTTACCTTACTTTACCATACTTTACTTTACCTTACTTTACCATACTTTACTTTACCTTACTTTACCATACTTTACTTTACCTTACTTTACCATACTTTACTTTACCTTACTTTACCATACTTTACTTTACCTTACTTTACCATACCTTTACCTTACTTTACCATACTTTACTTTACCTTACTTTACCATACTTTACTTTACCATACTTTACCATACTTTACTTTACCTTATACTTTATCTTACCTTACCTTACCTTACGTTACCATGTCCTATCTGCTCTAGCTTGTAATTGCCAGCTCGAGTTACCTGGCTTTGTTTTACGTCATTGCTTCGTCTAAATTCGTCTCAACTTAGGCTACTTAAATAGTTGTACTACAGTCTACAGTACCTCGCCCTGCCTTGCCTTGCCTTGCCTCTCCTTATCTTACCTGGCATTACCTTACCCCCTCCCCCGGTCACTTTACGGTACCTCAACCTACGCTACCTAAGCCTACCTTACTGTACTCCTAAAAGTTGCATTGCCTTCCAGTGTCTAATAACAGCTGCAGTGTCCGAGAGCACTACTTCTGCCACCTGGCGATTAAACGGACTCACTATCAGCGACTGGTATAAATCTAAATCCAAATGTAGGGTATACACGCTTTTCTGTAGCGACCGTAAACCTATGGCCTTTTCCTTAGCGACCGTAGTTTAGAACTATGGTCTCGACCCTGTTCATTCATCAATGAATTGATCGGGTGAGATCCTTCATCGGCCACGCCAGCTAAGGTCCCCGTGCACGGACCGTGGTAGCCCAAGATTCAATTCTCTGGTGTATCATAGTAATCGATGGTCTGTGTTTTCGTTCTGTCCAGGATGTTCGGCGCTACACAAAGCGGTGATGGCCAATGGACTGAGTCTTTTCTACGGTCGCAGCTGCGAGATGATAGATTCCCGGGAGTCCGTCCGACAACTCATCATACACGGAATCGATATCAGTCAACAGGTGGAGCCACCCTACAAAGATTATATATCATACAGTGAAGCATCACGATGCGACTTCAGTACTGTAGATGTCCAATGTCCAGAGAATCAATCGATGTGCACTGTCATCTAATCATCTTGCCATATCATCTCGTCATCTTGTCATCTGATCTATCACCTCGTCTTGTCACCCACAGTAGTTCCCGGAGTCGCTAACTAAAAAGTTCGCGAGTGACTTAGAGAGTTAGCGAATAGCGACTGACTTAGCGACTCATATCATCTTGTCACCTCGTCATCTTGTCATCTCATCTATCACCTCCTCATGTCATCCACAGTAGTCCCAGGAGTCGCTAAGTCACATGCTAACTCTCTAAGTCACTCGCGAACTTTTTAGTTAGCGACTAAATAGTTCGCGAATGACTTAAAGTTAGCGACTGACTTAGCGACTCAGTCGACTAAGTCACATGCTTATCGACTGACTAAGTCTCTTACATTTATCCACTGACTTGCCGACTTATTCGCAATGCTGTCTGTCTGTCTATCTAGGACGGTGTTCAGAGTAAGACAGCCTTGAACATTGCTGTGGAGAGAGGTGACTTCGACCTCTTCTACTACATCCTCGACTTGGCCAGTCCGAGGGTGTCACTGCCACTCCTTCTGAACGCAAGGACTGGTCGAAGGGGAGACACCCTTCTGCACGTCGCTGCCACCCTCCAGCAGATCGACCCCTCCCACCAGCTGACCCTCGTCAGGCAGATGATCAGCCGGGGAGCCAATCCACAGCTGAGGAACTGGGACAACCGACTGCCATGGGAGATGGCAACACGGCCTCAGGTACGATCGTCATCATCATCATCGTCATAATAATAATAATAATGATAATAATAATAATAATCATCATCATCGTCGTCGTCATCATAATCATCATCATAATCATCATCAATCATCATAATTATCATCATACTCATCATCATAATCATCATCATCATCATCATCATCATCATCATCATAATCAAAATCATCATCATCATCGTCGTCGTCGTCATCATCATCGTCATAGTCGTCATTATCGTCATCGTCATTGTCATCATAAAATCATCACAAACATAATCATCATCATCGTCATCGTCTTTGTTTGTCGTCTATCCTCATTATCGTCGTCGTAATCATCATCTTCGTCATCGTCTTCATCAGCATCGGCATCGTCGTAATCAAAGTCATCGTCAGACGTCATCGTCATTGTCGTTGTTGTATCTTTTTCTTTCTGTTCATTGTTATACTAATTGGCTGAATTGATTGGATTGAATAGAAAGCTGGGTTCTGAAACGGGTTTCGGTTTTTTCGTTACAGATAGCTCAAGTTCTTCAAATCCCAATCGGAGTTGGTTTATAAAGGAGAGGCCAGTCAAAACAAAGGGATTGTAAGCATATGGCAGCAGCTGACAATGAAGAAACTGAGATAGAGGACGTTCAGTCTCTGAATCCAGAATGTGGCAGATTCGTTTTTTCCTGTTGATCTTCTGGAGTTTTGAGATTCCGGTGTTTACTTTTTCATGGTTGGCGAGCGGAAGTAGCGCAGTTGTGGGAACGCTTTTCACGAACGCCGACGAAATATTAGATTACATTGCAATGCTAAGATAATAGATATCACATTACATTACCATTTTCTAAATGTAGCCTAACACTTTCACTTAACGCCGTATCTAGCCGTTTTGCAACAAGTATGACTACGCCTATGTCCGTGTAAACTAACCGAGGTCATGATTACCATTACGCTAAAGCCACAATGTAATGCTAAGGCTAATCTTTTATAAACTCTGCGCTTCTGGCTTCTTTCAGCAGCGCTGAGATCTGGACTTTCTTAAGCCTTGGTTGAACGGGTTGAACAGTTGTGTGGCTATAATTATAATTATAAGAGGTTGTTGGCAATTAGATACATGTATAGAGCCTACACCTCAGTAGTCGTTGGTCGAAACCATAATTTATAGATCAATAGATGGTCGAAACCAAGGAATCTGTAGGCCCTATTACAGGAATGGTAACTCGTTATAAACTAGCCTATATCGTCTCATGGGCTGCACGAGCTTCCCCTCCTCTGGTCCCGATCATAACTATCTGACCGAACTCAATATATAGCCCGTTCAGCATTACTTTTCCCCGCAAGGCATGACGGGAAAGGTCAAGGTCACCGTTCACAAACAAGATTCAAGCATGGCGGATAGGTTCAAAAGGGATTACTTTAATCGATGGAAAGTAGATGATATGAAGAACTTTATGACAGAAAAGGCCACAAGACAACTTCATCGAGTTAAACACGAACTCGTGACTGTTGCATTTGCGATATATCAACTATAATTGTCGGTTGTTTCTGCAACTCTCGACTTCGCAGGTTGTCTTTCTCCAGCGGCACAGCTGATATCTCCTCTCCCGCAATTAACAACCGCACACATGCACTTAATTGCGCATGAGATACCGGTTAAATAATAATAAACTCTATAATATATATAGAATTTTTTCTATAAACTAGTAACGAATAATATCAAATATTTGCGTCAAAACTAGATCATAACAACGTCGCTAACGGCAGCATTCTGTTTGTTTGTGAACGGTGACCTTCACCCCGGAAGTAAAACTGAAAAGGCTGCGCATGCGCATTGCTAATGCTGAACTGGTGACTTTCGAACTCAATGGGTCCATGTTAGGCTGGGTGTTCCTCAAGGTGTGTGCTTGGTGTTCTTGGGTGTTCTTGGCCCTCTTCTCTTCATTTCATATGCAGCTTTCTTTTCCCCACCTGTGGAGCTGCTGGCCATCTCTTCGCCAATAATGTATAGGTTCTTATCCATGCACGCAAATGATGTAACTGGGATGCTAGGGTTCAATGGGCCCCAGCATCCCAATTACTTTTAGTTGGACGCATTCAATCTCTGTCTAGTCACCTTCACTTCTGGATGTCGTCCAATCGTCTCTCCCTCAAATTCCCTCAATGCTTCTAAAACCCAGTTTACCTCGTTTGGCACTTCTAAACAGCTCCATAAGCTTGATTTTTGTTCTGTTTTCTGCCAAATTTCCGCTCTTCTCTTTCTAGTGTACGTGATCTAGGTGTTGCACTTGCTAGTTCACTTTTTTTTACCTTTTTAGTGCATAGTTCCAATCTCACACCGTCACACGATCCTCGTATTTTCATTTTAGGCGGCTCAGGGTCATTAGTCGTTCTGTCTCTTCTGGAAGACTTCTGGAACTTTCACCACTTTAGTTCATGCATTTTGTTTCTTCTCGAAGAATTAAATTGTAAAACAATAAAGAACGATTTGATTTGAATTTATTATGCCTGCTGCTATTTCCCTCCTCATTGGACTTCTCAAGGTCCGACTTTTTCCTCTCCAGTCGGTATTAAACTCGGCTGCTAGACTGATTGCCCGTCTCCCACTATACTCTCACATCTATAGTTTCTATACCTACATGTTTGAACAGCTACATTGGCTGCCTCTCTCTGCCCGCATTCAATTCAGCATCCATATTCTGATCTTCAAGGCCCACTGCGGTCTTGCCCATAAATTCTTAATGGACCTAATTCTTCGGCCTCGTTAAGCTTCCTCCCATCGTCCACTTCGCTCTTCTAGTATACTTGACCGTCTGGTTCGCGTTCTAAAACTAATATATGGCTCAGTCTCGATCTTCTGTATACAATTGGTCCCTCGATCTCTTTGGGATGCGCTTTCTCCTTCTGTTCGCCATACAATTCATTCTGGTAGCCTCTCCGTCTCTTTCTCTTTTCTCAAAACCTAGCTGCTGCTTCTGTCGGGGTCTTAATTGCGCACTGGGAACGCTTCTGAATGGTTCATCCTGCAAGGGTCTCTTTATAATTGTTTAAATATAATACACTACAATACAGTACAATACGATCTGCTTCCTTAATTCTGCACTTTTCGGTTCCTCCACCATCAACCTTCCAATTCTCGACGGTATAGACTCCGGTTGCACCCTTACTCACAGACATCGCTACGTTTCAATTCTTACGTCTGATATAAAATGTTTCAAATCTCCACAGTTAATTGTTATTCTGTAAACATAATTATTTGTCGATTTTCTTTCATAAATACAATTGACTAAATGCATTTAATTGTAATGTAAACAAGATATCACATTAGATGTTCTCATGTTCACTGTCCAGCCTCTTCGCTCAACCCGCTCCTCTTCTGCCCTAACACTTCGCCCTAACGTCACCTCATCACTAAAATTTGCAATCGTTCCATATCTCTGGACAAACTCCCGCCAGAATTACGCCAAATATCCGATCCATCCCACGAACTCATCAAAACCTGATCATCTCTTGCCATCATCTCTCCACAGGTCTTTCACTCAGAACTGAAAACACTGATCTTTCAGAAATCCCACCTCGATCCCCTTCGTGCCCTTATCCCCTTCGTGCCCTTATCCCCTCGCCGTTTTAATTCGGCTTTCTCGACTTTGCTATTTTGGCTCTGTACAAATCTAGGGGCTGAGAATACGATTTTCCAAGTACCCTATTATCGCCCAAAAGTAGTCAAATGACGTTAGTTTCAGTGTTACCATTCCTATGTTTTTCCTTCAAGGTCTATGATTTTTTTGTGTCATCTATGTTTCTATGTTTTTTTTGGGCAAATATATATGTTTTTTTTGCATGGACAGTTTTTTACTTGTTAAAAGGTTGTTTTCCCGGCAAATTGTAGAAATTTAGGGAATTTTGGGTGAATGAGCAAAAAAAAAGGTCATCAGAAAATTTCTTGGGATGCGATGACGGTTTTCGTTTTTTTGGGGGAAATTCCTTAAAAATTCATTTGGAACTCGACATTTTGAAACTGATTGCTGCAGGGGCGGCGATCCCGGGGGGGACGAGGGGGACATGTCCCCCCCACCTTTAACAGCGGGGGGGACGCAGTATACAGTTGTCCCCCCCCCAAAAAAATTTTTAAGAAATTTTGACTGCTATTGTTGTTACATAATTGCCAAGAGGAAATTTGACCAATGAGACCAGGCAGCTTACACGTCAACACGTTGCCACCAACAACTTACAAGAATTCCTGAGTTTTGTCTATTATCATGCAGTCTGTTTCTTTGTTCCCATCCTACAACCCTATAATGGGGGAGAGATAATACGTTTATTTAACGACGCCGTATAATGGGAACAAGTTCGACTTAATATCTCTGCATAGCATAAAAATATACTGTTG
The DNA here is from genome assembly GCA_020284085.1 of Aporrectodea caliginosa. Lineage (NCBI taxonomy): Eukaryota > Metazoa > Annelida > Clitellata > Crassiclitellata > Lumbricidae > Aporrectodea > Aporrectodea caliginosa. The sequence continues at coordinate 149,683 of JACEVL010000106.1, forward strand.
AGAAAGTGGACTTTGACTGCCTGCCGACTGAAGAGCCTTTGGCTGCCCTCTTTGAGCTCGTGTGCTGTGCTCGTCTGCAGCCGTCGATCAACCAGGCCACGGTCCTCTGGTATAAGAGCGAAACCGACCAGGCCCTTGGTTGCTGCAGCTACGGAGCTACAGAGGCGCCTAATATTCTACATGTATATAGATAACATTCTAAACTACAAAAACCATTGGAATTTGTTAAAGAAAATTGCAAGGTCCTCCGTGCCACTGACTGACGGCCTTTGACAATTTTTGACAGTTGTGTGTTAAGCCTATAGGCAAGGACAAAAGTTACACCCCTTACTCATAAAACACATCTCTTTGACGGAAGTGACCATCATGTATTTTTTCGGAATTTGCCGCCCTTTGAAAAATGCCGCTCTACGCAGCCGCCTATATCGCCAGTACCTAAACCCCTCACTGCAGCGTTACTCATCAGAGGCTGGCGTGCCACAAATACCAAGCGTGCCGCAGGTTGGCCACCACTGGTGTTTGCAATCTGTTAAAAATTAGTCGTGTTTTATTGTTGATATTAAAGCGGAGGCACTAAAAATGCTTAATAATTTCAACTTAAATCATTGTCTCAGAACTTCGTACATTCTAATTCTTTTGTCACGGAGCGTCATGAAAAGAACTAAATCGATCGCCTCGTATAGGCCTAAGACTCCCTAAGTGATCCGAACAAGGGACCGATGGACAGCTTCGTTAAAAAGAGGTAAATTGAGTTTGTGAATCTACTTAATTATCTGATTCAGTGAGAGGAATAATTAGTTGGGAACTTCTAAATCTCATTAATTATTATTATATAATAAATTTTTATATTTGCAATAGTTCTATAAAATTTGCTACGTAGGCCTATAGGAATGTTTTCTAATTGGTTTGAATTTGGTTGAAAAGCTCTCGTGCTGAAGATATAGGCTGCGATTAAATACGAAGCTCAAAATGCTGCATAAATTTTACTTATTTAGGTTAAAAATCTAACAGTTCTCAACAGCCAAGCATTTGACCAGTGGCCACAGCCACTGGCCAGCTTGATAACCCTATTTGGGGGTTTTCTGGTAGCCTGCCAGAAAGGAGAAGGCAATCCCTTGGTACTTCTCCAGTCTGCATTGATTTGTTGAAGATCTGGACTAATAGGCTACCTCTCCAATTTCTTCCCTTACTTCGACGTGTAGGACTACACATTTTTTATGGAGTTGGTTGTGATGTATAGGCCTACAATAGATCAGGCAAGATTAAGCTCGGTGGCGGTTTGTCACACACATAAACATATTTTAGTCAGCTTGAACTTGGTTGAGCTGGAAGAACATTTGATTTCGAGAAGCGACAATAGGAAGAACTTCTTTTGTTCTTTTGCGAAAAAGGTTAAAACTCCGTAGTGTAGTAAGTCCATAGAGGTTATAGCGCATTAAGTGACATTCTTGATCAGTATGCTAAAGTGTAACCAACTAATAAAATCAGTTCACTTTTAATTTGAGTTTGCATATGATTATGCAATTGGATGAAAATATAGGGCCTATCCATAGAACGAGAATTCGTGACTTCAGGCTTTAATATTCGTAAATATTCTTAAATATTAGGACTTTTTAATATTCGTAAATATTCGTAAATATTCGTTGATGACGTCACTGTTTTTGCTTTGTTTACAACTAATTTAAGACTAACTTACTAATTAACAACATGACTGTGCGATGGTCTTGCGGCAATATACTTAGTGCTGTGGTCCGTAAGGGATAGGCTTCTTACTCAAATTTGCCCTACTTTTGAGGAACTCTGTAAAAAGCCGACCTTGACCAGGGGTCCGGGAACCTACAGTCTACATAGCCAAAAGAGCCGAGGCTCACACAAGTGTCGGCTTTGGGAAGCCGAGGCCGGAGCGTGCTCACACAACGTGTTTGGAAACATTACTATCATTTTCGCGCTAAATTTTAATGGTGCAGGGCTGCAGGCCGATCGGATATCAAATGAATTGAGGCGATTCAGAGCTCTCTCTCTCTGTCTCTGTCTGTTTGTCTGCCTGTCTCTCTATCTCTCTCTGATCTCTCCCGTCTCTCGCTGTCTGTCCCTCTGTGTCTGTATGTGTCTGTCTCTTTCGGGTCTCTACTATAATCTGAAACCCAGTGTCGGCTCAGCTCGGCTGACGAATAATGAATGGAACTGTCATAAAGTCGTTGGCTGGTGGCCCATATATGCAATTTTGAAAATTGGAACTGTTGGTATTTGCGCCAAATAGCTATAGTTAGGCTACGCCACTCGATTAAATTATTAGTGTAAAGTATAATTTTACCCACCTTAGGTCTGTACTTGGCTGAGTAACTGTAATATGTAACTGATCTTATGCATATTTTTGGCACTGATTTTTTACAATTAATCCTGGATTTTGAAGAATTAGGAATTAAAAGAACTAAAGAAATTTAATATTCTTAATATTCGTTGGCCAGTTTTAATATTCGTCAATATTCGTCAATTTCTAAAAATCTTAATATTCGTAATATGCGCATACTCGTTCTATGGGCCTATCTACATGTCGTTATAAAGTGTCTGTCACATGCTTTTATAATGCTTTTTATGTGCACAAAAAGAGGTCAAAAAAATTTTTCGCGCTCACGCGCGAATACATTTTTTACCCATCTCGAAAGTGTCCCCCCCACCCCTCAGACAAGAACGCCGCCTCTGGATTGCTGTGTTTAATTGCTAATTTCCTACAAAACCGTGTCTATGTCTTTCTATGTTTTTTTTAAGCGGTTACCTATGTTTTTCCAAAAATTGAGAGTGGTAACACTGGTTAGTTTCCAGTCCTTCGTATATTATGTCCGTGGTCGAAACCCGTTATATATATGAAGTCGTTGGTCGAAACGGATGTGTATAAAATAATAATTATTATTAATTGGATATTTAAATCGAGATGATTGATGAATTCACTTTAGATTGCCTGTAAAAATAATTTAGACTGCAGTAAAGATCCTGATCACACGGCGACTCAACCTCAGCTAGTTTTAAGATTTGAATTTCTTTTTAGCAAGCTCCGTACACGGGGGACATTAAATGGCGTGGCGTCCAATAAAAGGTGCAGCGCGATCAATTCACTGAAAAATGAGCAGGGTCGAAGCCATACGGTCGGTGTAAAAAAAATGTGTATTTACATTTACCATACGACTATAGATAGGTAATGGTTGTCGTTGCAATACATTACGAATCAAAGGGCTGCCCTAGCTACACAACAGAAGCAAATTTAGAGGACGTACGAAAAAGGGGCAAGCGTAAGAGTCGTCTTTTACTAGTTTTCAAACCCAGTTTTCAGTGGACAAGAATCAGAGCGTTTGGTTGAAAATTTTCACTATTAGTACCCGACTTGAATGAAGCAGAACAAAATACTTTGCAACTTTTCTTCATCTACACCAAAACTTCTACACTACGTATTACTAGGAAACTGGTATACAGCTGAACGGATTTACTACGAACAGTTTTATCCTCCGTCAATTTAACAAGCTTGCTGAGCTCTTAAGCAGAATAATACAAAGTCTATAACACTTTAAGTTCCATTTACCTAATAGTTGCCTACACCGATTCAACGGTTTTACTACGCTACAAGTACATGAGGACATAGAAAACATATATGTATAACATATATATAGAGCCTATACCTCATTATATATATTATATATAATACGTAGGCCTAGAACATCCTAGAAAAGTTATAAAAATGTGGTTACATTTTAGACAAGCATCTGTGAATAAACCATTATCGTTTGGGGTGCTGACAGAAACACAGTGCTTTAGTTCAAGGTCACAAGTTCATGGACCATTTCTTTACGCATCTGTGGCTTGGTTAGCAATTAGCATAATATTATTACAGTCTTGCACTTGGTTCAATCGATAGTACTAACGCTGTTACTGATGACCATTATTCTTTTGCCACTTTTTTGAACAGTTTCTTTTGTCGACGCTTTTGCCATTGTTGCACTATTCTTGTTCATGGCTCTACGCTTCACGACACACCTGCTAATTAACTTGAATGGATTCACTTTGACGTCTTTTTGGCACTCTTGCCATCACGTCCTCACAGACTCATGTTGACGTGTTAATCGGGCACTCTTGCCACCGCATTCATCTCTTCATCTCAACATGTTCTCAGGCGTTCTTGCCATTTCACTTGTTCCGTTGGCCTCTCGCAACGGTGTTTAAGATGTTGCCAAGTAACTCAAACAACTCGCTTTCTACCCGAAGCTGTAAACGCATCTTGCATAGCTGTGCAGTGGTGTAGTCACACAGGATCCTCTATTGATCTTCTCCAGCAGCAGCTTCGTCTCTTTCATCGGGCATTATCTTTACTGCTTTGTCTGCAACGCTCCCATTTCTTCTTCAGCAGACAGTTTGACTCTCCATTTCTTGGCACACTCTTGCTGTAGTGGTCATGCCATCGCTCATCCTGTCATCTGGTTCCAGTTCATCCTGTCATCTGGTTCCAGCTCATCCTGTCATCTGGTTCCAGCCGTGCTCCAGCTGTTTGACTTGTGACGCAGTTTCCTGGCAGGTCTCTCTGCTGGAGCTATTGCCTTTTTAGCACGATTTCGCCAATGGACCAGATCACTTGGAAGGTATTACAATGCAGCGGTTTATTCTACGTGTGCAATTCACATGAAAATCACTCTCCGAACATCTGTAGCGTAGCATTTCAGGCTTCTGAATCGTCGGAAAAAGCATTTCTTTCGGCTTTGTCGCTGCAGCTCTTGCCTTCTTCGGCTTCCCTTCCTGCTTCAGCACAATAGCTCTCGTAGTCTGACGAGTCCTTACGTGGCTCATCGCTGCATTGTTCTGTCTGATCTTCGAACAACTGGAGGCAGAACTGGTCATCATCAGATCCCTCTGACGGCACCTTACCATCCAGATCATCGCCGACTTTCGCGAAAATTTCGTAATCTGACTTCTTGTCCATCGTGTGGTACAATGGACTTTGACCCTCAATGTTTTCCATTTCGTCATCAAAGCATGCATCGTCACCCACTTCACTGTCAAATTCCTGGTGATGATCTGAATTCTTCCTCAGTTCATCGTCATAATCGTTGCATTCATTGTACTCTTCATCGAGTCCAAACTGGTTGCTGTAATCGCCAGCTTCATTGTCGGACTCTGCATCATCGATTTCGTTACAGAGCTCCGGATCAGCTGCAGAGTACCTTTTTGCCACAGCGCTTGCCAGTCTCATGCACTGCTTTGGAAGGTCGGTGCTGGACAGCTGCATCCCACACCAGAGGGCCGTACGAGTCCTACGAGTTGAGACAGCAAGGTCCGACAGCGAGGTCGCCAGAGCCAAGACATCTAAAATAATCAAAGATCCATAACACTGTATTACAAACACTGTTTTGTGTGCAAAATATTCTCAAAATAAATAAATTATACAAGAAATACATGTACGTGTGTGTAAGCGTGTTCGAATCCTAGACTACATGAACTGCTCTGTTCAATTTGTCAACAGATTGTTCCCAGATTTAGCCTGTCCTTTGGGACTGTTGTATACTGATACAATTATTAGTAAATGTAATGTGGAAAAGGGGCAGCCCTGCAATAGCGGATTATTTTATCCTTTAGGGCTGTCCTGTTGACAGCATCAGCAGATTAACATTTTTATTTAAAAATGACTGATTGTTAATTAATTGTGCTGTTGTTGATTCAATAAACGGCTGATTGATTGATTGATTTAAAAATGCTAACAAACGAGTTATTATCTATTACAATTATTCTTAAAATAAATCATTACTTTTAAGAAAATTTGTATCCCATCATTCATCACAGACAATGCCTATAATTTTATCAAGGTCAATACAACTTTATCAGTTAAGCTAATTAATGTTTTAATAAATTACTAATGAAACACTAATTCTCGGACTCGATGTACTGAAGTTGAAGAATCTTCTAGCTGCAGTGCAAATATGATTCTTAGCAGCTTAACAACAGAACTTGGTAACTAAATGACAACTGCATTCTTTCTCGGCATTTACCTTTCTCCTTCTGAAGGAGTCCTCTGCTGTCCAGTCGATATTTCTTTCGATTGATGATCTCGTTTTTCCGACATGTCTGGAGTTTGTGAGCTCCGTCCAACCAATAGTCAAACACGGCCAGAAGGCTACGTCGAAATCGAACACCACGAACCTCTTCCATCCTTGACACCAAGGTGACAACCTGTCCCAAAATTACATCTAATTGGTGAAACTCCCAGAAGAAGCAAAATTACAACACAAATTACTAGTAAAATATTATCAATTAAAATTATGATAATAACCTTACCATTTTATACAGCATTATATATTACAACACAAATTACTAGTAAATATTATAAATGAAAATTATAATAACTGTTCCACTTTAAACAGTATTTGATATTAGAACACAAATTACTAGTTATCATATTAAAATTATACAAGTAGCCTTTTAATTTTATACAGCGATCACAGTAGCATATATGTTGCTTGGAACAGACCAGTTATTTCCAGAAAGAATTCAATTCCTGTTCTTGAACTAATTTTTTTGTTCCTTAATAATCTCCGGTAAAACAAAAAATTAATAAATAATACACAACACTTCATTGCTGTTTCTAAAATATTAGCCATCGAAAGCGTACATCCCGATAAAAATATTGTCAGAGGCACCAACCAGTTTTCTTTTTAACTAAGTGAATATATACACTTTGAGAAAAAGAAACGTTTTCAAGTTAACAAAGCTCACCCGCGCATGTTCCCGAAGAACCTCGACTATGAGTCGGTCAATTCGTGATGGATTCGGTGGCATCTGGGGCACCGGCAGGGTGTTGTCGCTGGTCACTACTTTGCCCGGATGCTGCCTGGCCATTTCAGCTTCCACCTGATAAACAGCAAATTAGAATCTCTAGAATATTAACCTATCTGCATCTATGATTTTAAGAGTTAAGATTCCCATCAGGTCAGAAACACCAAAAATCCAGTCAGATTCTTTAATTACATACAAGTTTAGAACAATGGACCAATTTATCCTGAATCTAAAACTTTGAGGACACTGCATATGAGTAAAAATCTACATTGAATTGAATCACGGCTTTCATGTATCATTTGTCAAACTGTAGACTAGAATTCTCAAATACAGGATGAGAATCAGGATAAGAATTTCAGAAATATGCCAGTAGATATACCAGTTATAATAACAGATATCATAAAACAAAGATACCTTTTTTCGTTCATTTTCAAGTTGTCGGAATTGGTCATAGCACTGGTCAAGTTGCTGATGAAGTTCCAAAGCTGGACCAGTATGCCTATAACATCATTGTGAAGCAGTTTAAAAAACAATAGATGACCATGTTCTTGAAACTTGCTTTAATAAATAACTGATCAACACCCTTACTCACCAAGATTTTAAAAAACACTAAGACTTCTTTTACATGACTTTGATATACAACAAACTTTAGAATTAGTACATAATAATATTATATGCAAGTAAAACACATCGAAATAATACATAAGAAGTTATAGTAACAGTAAAATAATATCACAGTCGTAATAAATAATGAATACGAAAACATTATGTATTAGGATGATATCCTTACCACGTGAAACAGAAAACTTAAATTACCCATCACAAGCAAATCTAATCATATTTATGCCACTAACATCAGCAGTAATATGAAATTGCTAATAAGTTCTTCAATGAAAATAATTATAATAATAAATAGATTAATGTGCCAGATGGCATTCTTGAATCAGAGGCAACTACGACACAAATCATTTTACAATTAATCAATTATTCTAACAAATACTGTAATATTGTCACTTAAGTTTACCTTGCAACTGAAGCCAAGAAAGGGTTTTTGTTGCCGAACCCAAAGTAGGCCATTTGCTCCATGCCTGGGTAAAACTGAGGCATGGCTGTTTGGTAATCGAAATTCATGAAGCCAGGAAACGGAGACATGTGGGATAAAAACGGATTGATCATGGGCTGCTGGCTGGCACGACCATGAACTGCTGGACCTGGTATATAGATGATTGGCACTGCAGCTGGATTCATCATGCCAGGCATAAGCTGTGGCATGTAGAACATCGCCTCTGGCAGGACCTCCATGTTCTCCGGTCGGCCGTAAGGGCTGGGCTGGTGTCTGAACTGGGCATTTGCTGGCATTTTCTGGGCAGAACTTGGATGGCAGTTTTCCCTTTGGACAAATTCAAACCCCGATGCAGGTGAAGCAAACTGGTTTCTTTCTGCACGGTGCGGCTTCGTCTCACGTCTATCAGTACAAAATCTGAGGTTATTATTGATCGAGGTCGGCAGAAACGGTTCCTCCAAAGCTTCCTTGGATGACTTGCCGTTCCACTTGGCTGGACCACCTAACCCATTCCAGTTGGTCTTTGACAAAGACCTCTTGCCTTTGTCAGCTGCTTCCAGCCATGGATTTGGATTCAGCATATTATGGAATTCCCATGCTGGGAGCTGGATTGAGTCGTCGGCTTCATCTTTCGATACACTCCTCGTGAAAAGACTGCTGTCTTCATCCACGCTTATCTGGCGCATCCATGCATCTCCCGGAGAATCTGCCTCTCTGCTACTCGAGTCTTCATCATTCCACACTTTTCCAAACTTGAGGATTTCCTCTTCAACATCCAATGGCATTTTTCTATCATTCTCTTCCAAGCCCTTGATACTTTCCTTCCGTGTGGTTTTTCCATCGGCCAGCCAGGTCGAGACGCCAGTTCCAAAGGGTGAATAGTATCTCATAACATCCCCGTTGCCCTTGGAATTCTCCACTGGCAGTGAAGCAGCCTTAGAGGTGCTGGACAGCAATGGATCAGAATGAGATTGGGTCATTTCCAAAGGAAAGGAACCGAGAGGAAGACTTCCATAGGAAATGGAATTGCGATCTTGGTCTTCATTCAGTGGGGGACTTGTGCTGCTCACAGGTGTAGCAGAAAGGCTTTCGTCACAGACGCTGCTTCCTCCACCAGATCTATAATCATCAGCCGAAATCAATTAAAAACCAATAATAGCCAACATCAAAATGAAATAACTAACTTCTAACTAAATAAATAACTTCTTGTTCACACTGCTGCATTGGCTTCCTGTTGAATTTAGAATAAGATTAAAACTGCCCTGTCTGACCTATGAAACCATCACAATGAGCACTCCTACCTACCTTCAACTACAAGTTTCTCCAAACATCTTGCCCCCCAAAAAAACCTGATCTTCGGTTTTGGATCTTTTGGTCGAGCCACAATTCAGCACTGTCATATGTTCTCATGTTTTCCTTGTTGCTGCCCCCAGGGAATGGAATCGACTACCAATGTTTATCCGTTGCTCAAACTCCTTTTCTTATTTAAAGAAAAATGCCTAAAAATTCAATATTCTCATTGACCTTCAAACATCTCGATATCTAAAAGCACTTCCCCTGGCGACTGACTAACCATGCCTCCAATTCGCATTTCCATGTGACTTTGTGCATATTATAAATGTCTGTAATAATAATAATAATAACTAAAATAAAAGGGTCATAATAATGCTTGCTAACTTATCTCACTTTAAAAGTTTGCCAAAAATAATGTTCTTGAATTGTCAGAACTTATGGATATGATGAAGCAAAACAAAGATTAACTTTAACTTTACTGCAATTAATTTTTAAGCATTTAACTCACTCATTCAAGAAAAATTCTTCTCGAAGCCATGACGACAACTTGGCCTCCGAAGAAGATTGATGGAACATTTCACAAGACACGTCTGACTGAGGCTCAAAATCAAACACCTGCAATATATTATTCAAGTTTTCTTCCATAAGTCAATAGAAGTAGACAGCTAATTTATTCTCTACAGCATTTAACCAAATCTGACAAGAATTTAACAAAATCTGTCTAATTTAATTTTTTAATTTAATTTAGCTAAATCTAATTTTGAATAATTTCTGAATTTCAAACTGAAAATATAGAAATAAATTCAATCAAAAACTGTAGTTAAAATATACATAAACTGCATTCAAACTTTAAAAAGTAACTGTAACACTTCATTAAATTCAAGACCTTTTCTTCACAGATGTTGTTTTCGCTTGAGCTATAAAATGGACAGTTGGTAGACTGGTCCTCTTCCATTTGCATGAAGTCAGCAAATCTGTGGAAATCAGGTTCACGCAAAGCAGGGCTCCAGTATTCCTGGCCAGTGTCAACACGAAGGACATCTATTGCAGACATTACTGTGCTTCCAACGTTCCTCTCAACCAAAGGAATGAATGGCACAGCACACGGATTGAACTTGAACTGGAAAATAAACAAGCTTCAGTTCATTAACCTTGGCCATTCTAGAAAACGCTCCCTATTGTTAATAGTTATTTTTATATCTTTGCTTATCAGATATCACTTTTGAATCACAAAGCAAAAGTAATGATAAGATAAGAATATTCCACATTTTGGTGTACAGACATGCTAATAAACATAAACACACATCAATAAACCATACTTTAAAATCCCACATATTATTCTAAATCCGATATATCATCCTAATCAGCAACTGTGCGTGAAGTTCTTTCTCAAGGTCCTTTCGATTCAACTGCCTCAACAAAGGCCCAAGCCTTCCACCTTACAAGGCAAGCCCTCAAACTAATTGGCGACCAAGTAACAAAATGTTACTATGTTAATTAACAATAGTGGCCATTTGTTATTTAGCCATTGTCACGTACTTGCTCAAAAACCTACTCTTTAAAAGGCAAAAAACAAGATTCCCAGTCTTAACATTCCCATAGTATGAATTCTCATAGCCACTACCTGTTGGCACCAAATAAAAACTCATCAGCTGATAACAAGGAACTAACAATGAACACTGACTTCCAACTAACAGTTAACACACAAAACTTGTACAAAGAGTAAATAATTGGAAGACAACATTGGCTAAAAAAATAAAAATCCTTCAGACATTATAAATAATAAGTTAAATATAATCCATCTAACACAATGCTGTCCTGAGTAACATGGCCAAGGCCCATATACCAGCACACAAGATCAGATCAGGAAGTGATCCTTCTCCTCCATATCTGCATAATTAACCTAGAAATTCGGCGACTTATATGACTCCCAATGTAGCGTCATCGAATGACACCTGTTCATCAGAACAACATCAGCCCCCAAGACCTACAACTCAACATACCGCGGATGGACTGATGGTCTGTAAAACCATTATCCTCCTAACCGACCGAAATATTAATCCAGAAACTCGAAATGAATTGAAAGATACTCCAGAAACCCTACTGGTTTCTTACACTCCTTCGTTTCAAAGACACGACTACACTGACTCAGCTGATTCTCCGTCGTTTCTCTTATAACCCGTGAACAAAGGACGTCCAACTAGGTCGCATGAGTCGGTGCTTCCTGGACCACTTAATACCTCAACCGAATTGTCATAATCATTCTTCTCGTTGGGTTTTTCGGCGAAGCCCTTCCTACGGCATCTTTTTACGACAGTGGCTGAGGTCTTTCGCGGATACCTTAATTGCGTAAGCCTTGCTCGTCTTTGTTAGTCACCGATTCGCAGAACGCACCAACGTAAACAAACCATCAGCTGACTGACTCTCTTTCCCTCTCTGCGTTATAAATAAACTACGCAATAAACTGCCACGAACAAAGAAACTTGGCGCCAAACAATGAAACTTCTCCGTTAAAAGACGCAAATCGTTCGGAAAATATCGAATCTCTCTCCTAGCAGAATTTAAAAGTCAAACCTGGTCGTAGAAGTGAAATTTGTCACAATATTTGCGTCGCCAATTTAAATGCGTAGCTCCGTAGACCTACGGCATGGTTAACAGCTGACCGAGAAAAGTTACGTTAGATTTCTAGAAAATCCTAAATGCACGACAAAAGTGACTTACTTTGCTGTCGACGTCTTTGCTGCCGTTAAACTTCATGTCGATCGGCTTCGTTAAATGCAGAACTTGTGTCATTGGGGATCGTGAAATACAATTACTAACAAAGAAACTCAAGATCGCATCCTTGTCACGCTTTGTTCAAGGATTGGCCTTAACTTACTTACAGATCAGCTCTTCCTTTTACGCCCCGCCGCCAAATTTGCATATCACGTTTTACGTCTATTTTCAAAAATAAACGTTCTTGTTTATTTTTCGGACGTAAATACCGCATCAAATGTCAATAATCTTTTTTAACAGTAAATCTATAATATAATAGATTACTAAATAAAATAAATTATGTTCAATACAAAGCCAAGGATGCGCGTATGAATATTCATAGCGGGGAGGAAAAGTGAGAGCAGGCCTTAAAATAGCAGTTAGCCTGTAAGGGTTAGTCCACGCGGTCCTCTTAGCTCCAAGGCCTTTCTGCGGGTAGCAGATTTTCGCACCAAAGTGAAAAAATGACTCGCATTTTGGAATCGGGTTAAACTGAGGTCGAGAGATAGCGCGTGTAAGCGAGGGCATTAGGACTGGGCTAATTTAACGTTTAACGCCTGGCGTGTTGAATTATGATTAAGCTGTTCAAACGCGTTCATACCCCACCAGATGCGATCGACCTGTTCCGATATTTGGCGCGTCCATGGCTTAAGTCAGTGCCCTTCTAACCTAACCAGCAAGAACAGGTTGGTGACTGACTCTTCGACCTTGTTTTGGTGTGATGGCATTACTCATACACTAAGGTTTCAGTCACGATTAATGTTCGCTGATTCGATAGAAATTGGACTGTACTAATTTATGAAGCATAACCTCGAGCCGGTCCAGGCTCAAATGATTTACTGATTTATTAACTGCGTTGAAATGCATTAGTTGCAGTTCTTTCACGCGTGGGCTTCGCGCCATTTTCTGGGCCCCGCGCTTCACCGAAGGCCTTGGGGTAACCAAAGGTAGACTAGGTCTGCAGAGGGCTGACTTAATATCGGTCGGCAGATTTTAATGGTCAATGTACATTACAGTTCCTTAGCAGGGGCATTCACCCCATGCAACACGTTGCGGCTTCTGACAGCGCGGATCGAGGCTGCTTCCAGTTTACTGGGCGTTGTTCTGCTAACTGATGCAATACTCGTTCATATTTCATACTGACATTTAACATGGCCCTATAAGATAATAGGCTGGCGCAGAGAGCGCCCTGCTAGTTAGTCATGTTCTTTGAGCGGCGCTATGTAAAAGTTCAGTTATTAGTCTACACTATTAGAGCGATGAGACGGTTTCGGTGGAGACACTCGACAGCTTCAAGGCCAGGCTCGGACAAATGGGTTATTATTAGAGACATGCACATTTTAGGGGTCGTCCATTAATTATGTCAACAAAATAGGGGGGTAGGGGTTTGGAAAAGTTTGACAGTTTTTGACAAGGGGAGGGGGTTCGGTATAATTTTACGTCAACAAATTTTTTTCCAATGAATCAACACAGACCCTTCAAAATGGTAGCGAAAACATTAAGTAACGCTAAAAATGTATAAAGTGCTTATAATGTTTAATACTACTAAAAAGCTGGTAATAAACTAAACTCATATATTTTTAATTCGAGATTGCATTTTTAGTGTAAAAAATGATTCTACATGGATTGAGCCATTGTGTTTCTTTTTTAGGGGGGGGGGTTATGGGATTGTTGACATAATTTTTAGGGGGTCCGTCAATGTTTGACAGTTGTTGACAAGATGGAGGGGGGTCAAAAACTGCCTAAAATTTGTTGACATAATTAATGGACGACCCCTTAGTCGTGGTTCTCACACAGATGTCAGTCTTCTGAACCACCGTAAATTTATTATTATTATTATTACCGTGACTGCAGGAAGCTGCAGTCATGGTAGAAAATACCTGTTAACAACTGTGCAGACATTTCGGTAAAATTAATATTAATTTATTTAGCGCATTTCAGATGTATTTAATAATACGTTAACGTATGCCTTATAAATCTTCATAGGCATGTAGTCTAATAAAATTAGGCCTATTAGTTTTACTGCAGTGTATTAAGTTTTTTTTTATTAACTTGTGCTTTCAAGCTCTTCATACATACAGTATGATGATGATGATGGTGGTGGTGGCGGTGGTGGTGGTGGTGGTGGTGGTGGTGGTGGTGGTGGTGGTGGTGGTGATGATGATGATGATGATGACGATAATAATAATAATAATAATAATAATTGTTCTTTGTGTGTTCAGTTTTTCGTGTGGATTGAATACGTGTCGTAGGTAGGTTGCCTACATGTTTAGGCCTACATGTATACAAGGTGACTGTTGGATTTTCCTTTGTTCTATAGGCCTAGTTGCGTGTAATTAGCGTTACAGTTTAACAATCATCACACTTTATAGCCCAAATTAATTGGCCACCCAGGCCACCCTAATAAAACGTGACATGTATACAGATATAAACCAACACACTTTAATCGATAACAGTAATTAACGGCCTCATTAAGCGTAACTAGTCCTTTCCTGTTAGGCTTGAAGGCCAGAACATACGGTCGACTCAATGACACTTTAATTGCAAACGTAGGATGTCTCTGTGGGACATGTACGGAAGCCGAATGGTTACAGTGCTTAGCCTACCTTGTAACGCTGAGAGTATACGGGTTTGAACCTCCTCTGACCTTGAACAAGTCCACTCGCAGTTCTGCAGCGCCATCGATTGATGGTCAGTCGTTGGAAAGTGTCGCCTATATGCCAGTAAATACGTAATAATAAGAACTATGGCAAGAGAATGGGAAGGAGGATATCGCCTCCCAGAAAATTCGTCGGGAGTTATTCATCAACTAAGGTCATGTAGTAAATTAAATAAATTTTTTGAGGCGACACTGAGCGCGAGTCTATTAAATTTATAGTTGTTTATCTATAGTAACCAAAGCAACAGTAGTGTTGAAGCCTCGATTCGGCGCATTTTTAATGAATATATCGGGTGCGAGAAGATCCAGCCGCGTCGAACACTCGCAGGTGCTCCCGTCGGATAACACGAGACCACGTGCGAAAGGAGCACGATTTTCGATGAATTGTGTAATAGACGAAAACAATATACAATGTATACATGTTGTCTTGAAGCTCAGATTGTTTAGAACATTGTTCCAGTGTAAAGTGCTTGCTACCATGACGTAGCTATCATGTGTAGTATACAAACGAACGTCGGAACACGTCACATCACGGAAGTACGATACGAGGTGCAGTCATTGTCTGCGATTATGTGCATTATCTTTCACGGTTATGTTATGTATACTGTGCATAGGCTAGACGAAATATTTACACATGCCAGTTTTGAATGCCTCTGCCAACGAATGCCTATGCTATACTGTACTTAGAAGAGGGATATCTGCAGCCACAGTTTGCTTGTTAAAAGAGCCTTCGAAAACTAAAGCGATGACCCAATTTTATTTCCTATCTTCATGATTGCACAGATCTCGAAAAATGGCTGTCGATCTGATATGGTGCAGAGGCGGAATCGGAAGGGTCAATCCCATCGACGTCAATCCAGCCATACCATTTAGGCTACATCTGCGCTTGGGTCGAAAGCACCGAGTTGCCCCACTCCTAAGTAAACTGGTTAGGAAATTTTAAAGTAAAAACGAAAGAATCTGGAGCGCTGAGAAACCCTTCAAGAAATCCGACCATTCTCCTCACCACTCTCGTGTAAACTTGTCGATTGTGAAATATGACAAAAACGTGTGATAGAAAAAAGAAAAATCAACAAATTGCATAAAAAACAAAACAAAGCAAAAAAGTAAAAAACTGGGAACTGAAGAAAAGGGCGCGTAGAGAAACGACCATGCCTCACTCCCCTGCGCCACTTCCTCCTTTTACCCAAGCCTGATAGGATGTACAGGAGTTTGAACCCGGAACACAGACTTTAAGAGTGTCAACCGTTTAACTCCTGTAGGCGCCTCGATCGTTCCCCTAATCTGAATCGCAAAATCCGCGTAGGCCTACACGTGATCTCCTCTTACATCGACTTCGCGTAACTTCCTCTCAGCTCGGCGTGAAACCCAGTAATCACGAAGCTCCGGTTGCAATATCCACGGCGACTTTGCATGTGCAATTAATGTAGCACAATGTTTCGTCCTTATTTGAGTTGCGCCAGAACTTCTGCAAAACTGTTTCGGTGGACGCGGGCGTCTTTGTTAAGTTCATTGCGCAGGTTATTACGCAGTTGGTCTATGTTGGGAGGGTTGAAAGTGCCAGCGCAGGTGACGATGAAAGGGTGGCAGATGACGTCGATGGCAGTGTATCTCTTCCGAGCGTCTACCTGCAGTAGGTGGGTTATCAGGTCGCGAACACCTGCCAACAATCAAGCGTAATTATGTACTGTAATACTCTTTGTATGCATTAAATTCAAAATCCTCTGGTCTCCAAGACATAATGGGGTCTTGCCCCCCAAATATCTACCTGATGTAGCCTATTACTCCGGCCTCTTAAATTCAGTCTCCTCGAATCGTCCACTCCGCTCTTCAAACAGACCTGATCTTCTAGTTCCTCGTTCTAGAACAGCGATGGCCCATTCCCGGTCCTTTACCTCAATTGGACCCTCTCTTTGGAATACGCATAATTATACTCGCTCTCAAATTCTAGCTGGTAACCCCTCCTTTGCTTTTCTTAAAACCTACTTCTCTCGTGGCCATGCGCACTTGGAGTGCTTCTGAAAGGTTCACTCTATGAGAGGCACTTCATAAATGTTTTGAATACAATAGCCTGCAACTGTCAGACGAGTTTCTGTTTCTGACTTCCGACAACTGAGATTAATCAGGATTACTTGATTAAGTCCAATGAATAAATATATTTAGTGTAATGTAATGTACTTAGTCAGAAAATTTAGTAGCTGAACGAAAGTTACAAAATAAATTTACTGAATAAATTCAATTTACAGATTGCGTGCAAGAGAAACGCAACTCGGAAGTTAATAGCTTAATTACCATAATTCTCGGTCAATATGCGTAAATCCCCAGCCGTGGTTCCCCGTCAGAAACTATGGGGAGGGTTGACACAGTCTCCCCTATGAATCTATCTCTTACCGTCGGACGCCTTGTCCCAGTAGGGACTCGTGAACTCGAACACTCCGGACTTGATGGCTTCGAAAAGATCCAGTTGATCCGGGTCCTCTCCTCGGAAGGGAGCGAATCCACATAACAGGATGTAGAGGATCACTCCGGTTGCCCACAAGTCGATCTCCAGACCATAACCTATGAGCATACAGCGAACACCAGAACCATTATAGCTGGAGAAATAGACAATAATTGTAATTGCAAATTTATATTGCGCCACTTGGGGTGACTAATCAGAGGCGCTGGACATGATAAGTAGTGACGTCCATTCAACCTTCCATTCGCTAGGTGGCGTTGGTACAATGAGCAGTAGGACAGACGGGCGCCTTGCGTGGCTGCCATACAGTTAAATCGACTCCTGGATAATACGCGCCTAACTTATAATCATCCGTTCATACTCTCACTTGTAATCATACTGCGGTGTGTCAGTTTGAATTAATAGTAAACACAAATATATCCAGTAGTCACTATCGAATAGAATGGAAACAATGGCTTTATACGGAAACAATGAGGCCAAGAAAGGCCAAAAAGCAGATTGCAGCATTGTACATTTAGCTTAGTCCAGAAAGATGGGCCAATGACAGTAAAACTGCTGCTGGGCCGCGGAAGATCGAGTCGCGGGACAACCAGATCTCACCACTTGCGCAGCCTGTAGATTGGAGAAATCTGCAACCAGGGATGACGAGATCGAGACTAATAATGGCCTAGCCTAACATTCCTGGCCTATAGCTCCATAAGAGCCTATACATCCTTAAGAGCCTATACCTTCCTAAGATCGTAAGCGTAAACTCTAACTTCCTAAAGCTCTACTCGAAAGC
>JACEVL010000106.1:172500-175000 GCA_020284085.1 Aporrectodea caliginosa
TCGGGGAATCCACCTCACTGAAGGTTCGTGAACGATCAGTCTGGTTGTCGTCGTTGCTCCAGCTAGTTTCGTTGATGTTGTTGTTGACGGTATCTTCGTGAGGTTCTGGCTGGTTCTCCGAACTTCTGGCGCCACTCCGCTGGCGATGAGTAAGCAGGGGCGAGAATATTCGCGAGTCTCTGGTCAGCATTGGGGGTGGATCGCGATGACGTGGGGCAGTCCCAGGCCGAGATACGACCTCCGGACTGTCTCTGGACGTTGGTCCATCTAGATTCTGGATCTCCTTCAACGATTCCGACCCAGCCGAACCCCGATCCTTCCCATCGGTCAGACCCTTCCGCTTTTTGGGCACTCCCAACGTCACTTCCGGGCGGCTGACGTCACTCGATCGCTGACCTAGGTCACCTTTGACCTGACCCTGAAAGACTCCGGCCTCGCCTCCATTCACTGACGATCGTCTGCTGCTGTTGAAGCGGGACAGCTCCGCGCGTCTTCTCTCCGCCTGGACTTCCTCCGGCGCTGCATTTCCCGTCACGTGACCGTGTGTGTCGGTCTGGATCGAAGGAAGAACGGAGAAGTTGCTAAGTCTCGCCGTCTCCTTTTCCCTTCGCTCCATGAACCGACGCGGCATCTTAGGACCTTTCCTCCGGGGCGGTTGAACCGAGCCGCTCTCCTCAGTCTCCGTACCCGTGCCCGCGCCTCCAGCTCCATCCAAGTCTGCTTTCGAGATGACTGGTTTCTCTAAGACACCACCACCACGACCACCACCACCAACACCACTACCATCACCACCACCACCAACAACACCACCACCACCAACACGACCACCAGCAACATCTGCGACACGTTTCTCCCACAGCCTCATAAGCGTATCCCCATAGACGCTGTTCGGATACAGCTGCTGGAGAACGTCGCGGACCGTGTCCATTTGGACTCGTTCCGGTCCAGTGCCAATGAAGAACTCATCGTCCCGGAACAGATCCGAAACGCCTCCCACATCCCTCCCGCCGATGCTGACCAACTTCCGCAGCCGGTTGCTAGGCAACAACGACGATGACTCGAAAGCGTCGGCAAGGTCGTCAAGGAACTGCTCGTAGGACTGGACTGACTTCCGGTTGAACAGGATCTTGACGTTCTGAAGGGGCTTCGAACCGTTGCGGTAGATGGTTATGATGCGCGGTCTGACCTTTGACCCAGGAGGCACAGGAGTGACGTCGTGACCTCGAGTGGCGCGTTGCCTAGCAACGGAAGGTCTGGCTGGATGCGGCGGAAGGTGCTGAGAGGAGCGAGGACTGGGCTCGAGCGTCGAAGAACGCGCAGAGTCGGTTTTCGTGTTTTCTCGCAGGCTCTTCTTTCTCTTGCCAACTGAAACGTTAAGGTGAGACATGATATAAATTAATAAAATGAAACTAGGGCCTGATTAAGACTTCCTGGTGCATGCCCTAAGCCAAGAGCCGGGTAATAAGACATCCGGGGTCCCTAAACCCAAAGCAAAGCCAAAGTGCTGGTATCTGAACAGAAAGTTCTAAACGTACCTGTAAGCTGTGTTTTTCTAATGAAATACAGGCCTGTTTAGGTTGCGAATGTGAGTCTGTGACTCAGGTCAGTATTCAGTACGTAGTAACTAAAACTTACGAGTGCTGAAAAACGTGTAAAGGTATAGCGCTAAATTATTTAAAATTATAAAAAAAATTAGGAATTTGCTACAACAATTTGATTTAATTTCTCCGGATTCTGGGCCCCTCAAAAACGTTGTGGCTCTTATGGACCCTAAGCCATGGCTTAGTTGGCTCATGCCTTAATCCGGCACTGAATCAAACAAGAATACAAACAAAATAATTCAAAAAGGTCTGAGCTAGTTTAAACCGAGTAGTCAACGCTCTTGTTTACAAGAGCGCCGGTTCGTTTTCGAGAGAGGGGGGCTCCGTAATCTGTGGCCCCACCTTAGGTCAGTTGGTGTTCAACGACACTGTTTCATAACAGAGGTGATTAGCGTCGCCCTCCTCCTTTCTCCAGACTTTGGACTGGCACTACCAGAGTACGAGTACTATGTCGAGAAAAGGCGAAGTTGCGCCGCATTTATTCGTTTGTTATCTAAAACCGCAAATGGCTGTACACGACACAAAGTTATTTTAAAAGTCCAGTCATTTCGACTTTGTTTACCCATGGCTCTGGAGTGCTCTCTCTGTCTCTGTCTGTCTGTCTGTCTCTGTTTCTCTCTGTTTCTCTGTCTGTCTGTCTCTCTCTCTATTTCTGTCTGTCTGTCTGCCTCTCTATTTCTGTCAGTGGCGTAACGAAGGGGGCAGAGGGGACAGCCGCCCCCGGGCGCAGCACCAGAGGGGCGCAAAAATAGCTTTCAGTGGCACACAGTATACTATGACAAGAACGATTAAAAGTCAACAAGAAAATTAAAAGTGGGCGCAGTCATCAACCCTTGCCCCCGGGCGCTGAAACCCTTCGTTACGCCACTGATTTCTGTATGTCCGTCTGTCTGTTTCTT
>JACEVL010000106.1:180000-267500 GCA_020284085.1 Aporrectodea caliginosa
ATTCTATGAGCAATGTCTATCTTGCACTGCCACGCAGGTACTGCTTGTAAGAATTGATAGGAGGTTTAACGGAAAATTTACTGTTTTCGGACTGTGCTCGCTTTGCTAAGTCTAGCATGCTTAATATAGCGTATACATAATAATATGCAGTCCAGGCTTTTATGGAAGTTTCGCGACCAGTGCCAACCTCAACTTAATGACACATGCCTTTGGGAAAAATTGACTTGATCCATCAAAATCTCTGCCAGCTTGTTCAAGTGGCACCCATATAGGGCCCATATTTCCATATGGAGCTGGTATAGAGCCCACTTGGGTCCCACATCATTCCACGAAAATTCTGGAAGAGAATTCTGCCACGTCTGATCCAGGAATTTTGGAATACGCGAATACCTTGCTTCTTTCAGTTTCACGAAAGCGCTTTGGTTTGTGTCCCAGTTTCCAACCTTTTCAGAATGGAAATGTGTGTAATGCATCGATTTTTCGAGCACATCCTATAGGCCTAGGCTACTCTATTTGTTTAGCTACGGGTATCGATGATTTTTTGATGACCTATTGTCGCAATTATTCTATTGTAGACAAAAGCATGGTTGTAACAGAAGCTTCGGCTAGACTAGTTTGTGGCGCTCGAGTTGGCTGAAATAATTACAGAAATAAATTAATTCAGATCGGTTGAATTTTTCATGTATTATCGCCCGCTCCATTAGCTATAGGCCTAACCGTCAATTGGGCGTGAAATACAAGTACACTGCATTGTATCAACACGAGACAATGCTGTGGAGCCTGTGGTAATGGTGGTCCCTCCATTTGGAATTACCTTCCCCCTCATTAAGGGCTAAAATAATGACTGGTTTTTCCTCATCGGTCTCACGCTCTTTAAAGGCGTTTTTTTCCCCCCGACGAGGCTTCCGTACTGAGCGGGCCTCTGAATAGTAAATCTTCGAGAGGCGCTCTATAAATTAATTATTAGATACGATACGAATACGTTACGCAACAAAACTATTCTCCTTCTGTAGCCGAGAGGTTTCCAAAGGGAACAAACGATTCAGACATAATGCGTACATAAATCGCACACACCTGTGAAAGGTTTCCATAGATCCTGGGATGTTTATGGCCACCGTTCATACAAAGGCGTTGGAAACTTGGCACATTGAGGTAGGGCTAGAAACGAGAAAGCCATTGTAAAAGTCTGGAGCCCTTGCTCGAGTGGTGTCCAACGTATGGATTTAAGGGATCCTTAGAAATCGTATTTTATGGCCTTTTAAGTAAGCCACAATTTTCTGATGGTTATCTGATGGTTTCACCCAGGAATCCATAGCCTAGGCCTACTGGAGTCGGGGTAATGAACACCTGCTGGAACAAGTGAGCTCAGTTTCCTATGCTAACTCCAAAAGACAGTCGTGGACGTCAATCGACAACGTGTAAGCAACCTCCATTTTCTTAGCCTCGGCATATGACGGAGTGTAAGTATGGTTCTCGCCCTCGTCGTCTGATATTCTCACCGATAAAAATGTACGGCCAGTGGACCGTTTTATGCCGCATTTCGCTAGGTGGCACAAGTGGAGTAGAAACCTCGAAACATCCTTTTGCCCTGGGCTGAATCTGAACTCCCAACGATTGGGTTGGAAGTCCAGCACACTAACCGCTAGACTATTGCGCATGTATCGCTGACATATACATTATAAGTGAGTGTATTTAAATTATCTAAACACAGGCAGAAATAAAATAAATCATAACCATGAAATTCCAACGTGTACGGCAGCGAATAGACACACAACAAAAGAAGGAGGATGTACAGACTACAGAGCAAGAGTTATTCAAAGCTAGGGATATCTTACACGGAAGAAGAAGAGAAGTCCTTACGCTAGCCGTAAGTTAGCCATAGGTATGAAATGTTAGTGACTTCATTTTCTTAGCCTCGGCATATGAGGGCGGATGGCCAGGTCTCTCCCTCGCCATCTCATCTTTTCACGGACAGTGTAAGATCAGTGTATACTCGTCACAGCTAAGTTGGTTAGGGGAATAATAGGCCTACAGAAATGTTGAAACAAATGTCTGACCAGGCGGGATTTGAACCCCCGACCTCTCCATTGACCGTCCAGCACGCTAACCACAACATTATCGACTAGGCTACCCCCATAATAAATGCAAAATCCCATGAAAAAAACGAAATCAAAACACGTGCAAAACAAAGTCAAAGGCAAATCAAGATTATACACAACAAATTATGAAAACAAATGTGCAGCAATCGAACAATATTAAATCGAGAAAATTAAAACACTTAACAAATACTATTAATTAAGTTTCGTGTGACTAAGTGCTGCTAATTCAGTGACAAACATTGAACATTAATTTTGATGTCGTGACCTTGAGCTGTCCATGACCTCGAGCTGTCCATGACCGACTGGCTCAAGGTCACTACACCATAGTTCACATAGACAACCTCAAACCAATATGCTACAAACACATACACACGGGCATGCTAGCAATTGTAATTGAACATTTATATAGCGCCACTCAGAGATTCAGAGGCGCTCACGATCCAAGTCAGTAGTATCACTAACAAATCAAATGGCCATCAGGTATTTCCGAAACAGAGAAAGAGAAAGGCTTAGGAGCTCAAGCCGCAACTCCTGCGGAAGATGGTTCCAACTAGTGGGTCCAACATAGGCAAAAGCTTCTAGATTGAGCAGCATAGCACCGCGCATGCGGGGAACAACGCGAAGGCCTATGGCAGCCGAACGGAGTGACCAGGGAGTGAAGAGACCGAGTCACCGAGGTACAACGGGCCTTGAGGCAGAGGCGAAAATGTATAGGGCCTACATAATTTTGGGGTCACAGCTTTTTCTGGGGACCGGATTTTTGCATCTTTTGGAGGGGAGAGGCCCCAGTCAAAACTTTGGAGGGGACAGACCCTATGTTCCCACGTGATAATATATTATACGCCACTGCCTAGAGGTATTAAGGAGTCTATTTCTCTGAGTTTTGGTTTCTTAACGCTGAAACGTACATGATCAGACAAAATTCGTAAAGCACCGTGGATTTACTCTGACGCCAAGTATTATGTGCAGATCGACAGGCAATTAGTAAACGACAGCAAAACAAACAAATAAATACTAAATATACTTCGTAAATTACAAACAGATGCAAAAACGACAAAATGTTCATTAAAACTAGGCAACATTTTCAGTTGCTGTAAAAGTTCCAACTCAGTCACCGGCGCAAAATGATTAACATGGATAATGAGGACAGGTCTGTCAAAAGCATAAATAAATAATTATTACATTTCCTCTAAAATGGATTTCTGAGGAATCCAATACAGATTTAATTGTCCAACGAAAGCTTTTCTGCAGTCGAAATTCTTTGGTTAATGTTGTTATAACATAGCCTGACAATTTTGACTTCCATGAAATCTGGCAGATTAAAAGTTCAAATAATTTTTCAAGTTGAAAATTGTCGTCTAAAAACTTCTCCAATCCAAAATCTTTTGGACACTGTTATTCTATAGCCTAATGTTTCTTGCAAACTTGGATTTTCTAGAAGCTCAGCAGGATTCGTAAATGCAGGTCACTTTTCAAGCGAAAAATTGTCAACTAACACATCTACCGCAAAGTCTTTCAGCAAATTTATAATATTTCCTGTAAAACTAGACTTCTTAAAAATCGAGTCCGAAGTCTTCAAAAACAATCGTCAACTAAACACATCCAGTCCAAACTTCCAAAGTCTCTGAATTAAGGCAAAAACATCAATTATTATCAGAGTACAGTTTGACATATCAAAAAGGATCATAAACTTTCACCACGTTATCAACATTTCAGCTTCTCCTTACCTGTCGCATTACTCCAAGGTTTCCTGTCAATGGCTACATACAACCTCTTTAACAAAGTGCAACTCCTCTGTTCATTCCGCTTTCCTAGTTTCATGGTAAGAATCAACTACAGGACCACTGGTGATATGGTCTCAGAACACACCATTGAACATTCTCCAGATCTGTACTTCTTTTCATTTAACTGCACATTTTAGTCTACCATCACCTTCAAAGTCAGCTTGTACCGATAGATCTGAGGCAAAAAATAAGTAGGTTGTCTTGAAA
The DNA here is from genome assembly GCA_020284085.1 of Aporrectodea caliginosa. Taxonomy (NCBI): domain Eukaryota; kingdom Metazoa; phylum Annelida; class Clitellata; order Crassiclitellata; family Lumbricidae; genus Aporrectodea; species Aporrectodea caliginosa. The sequence continues at coordinate 184,091 of JACEVL010000106.1, forward strand.
TTCGTACACTACTACTCAAGTAATTTGTGCAAACTCAAATCGGCTAAAAGCGTTTGCCTAAATAAATTCAAAACGAAAAGGCAATCTGAGAAGATGTGCTTTGCATTATGCAAAAGTTACGCCATGCCACAGAGAGAGGCCACATAATCGCCCTTTGAAGTAGTACCAGAAAGACCACCTGGTAACGAAGGCTGCAAAGGCACCATGCGGTGGTGACATACTGCACAATCACGAAAAGTTTCAAAATATCTCAGATGTCACGACTAGTAACATGCAAGTGCACAGTTACAGAAACGATGCTAGTTCTCTCGATCATAAATGGAAGAACAAACAAGCAAAAAGTTATCATATAAATCCGAAAGACACCGACGCTAATGTTCAAATCACGCAGGATGGCGTTGCCTCAGCGTCTGAGTTACTGCATTGTAGCAAATCGATGGAAAATCCAAAAATGCGACGAGTTCTTTGGCTGAAGAGAGATGCCAGACCTGAAGCAAAATTCAGGACAGCAAAGATATGGAACAAGATATATGGAAGAGCTAAAGTCTCAACAGATTCAAACCTGGAGACTCATTTGTATCGCAGGATTCGAAACCTTATTTCAAAGAGCTTCAAATAGATTCGCTGAAAAGAATCAAAAATAGTACAATTCAAAAGACTCAGAAAGAGGACGATTCAAAGGAATAGAATACGCTTTGAGACCGTATGACGAAAGAGAAAATTGAAGAGAAAGATTCAAGGAATTCAAAGATTCAAGTGAATTGAACTAGTCAGCACTGTCGTGCAAAATCCAAAGGATGCAAGGCATTCCGAAAATTCGTTCGAGCAGAGCACTCGAAAGACCGACCGACCAACGACTCATTTGCTAAACGACGAAGCTTCCGCGTTCAATAGCTGCCTGTCTGTGATCTCGAATAGGGAAGCGGTTTCCAGCCGAGTTTCGCTCCTGTTCCGGGTTATAATCCCAGCGCCGACTTCTCTGGTCTTGAATTTCCCACGAATCGTCTGACAAGCCCTGCGGATTTGCGTCCTGGTGAGCAATACTATCGCCACGAGTCCTCGCGTTCAGCTCTTGTTTGCTCGATCGCACGGAGATCTGCTGCTCGCGACTTCGAACCCTGTCACCAGAGGAGTCCTCGGCGTGGGAGGCGTTGTGACGGTCGTGGTCGTCACCCGCTTCCCTTCGTTCTTGGCTGTGAGCCCGGAGCGACGAGCGTCGTGAGCCGTGCAGTGGCTGCGTTCGCAGGGTCTGAAGGTGAGTCGCCTGAGGGTTGGATATGAGCGGAGGGTGCGTGGCACGCCAGTAGGCTTCCAGGTACTCATATAAATGCTCGCAAGCCTCGTCGAGCTGATTCTCGTCCAGAATTATGTCGAACATCTCCTGAAATATGAAACGAGTAACATAATTATATCAGTGGCACAAGCACACTTCATTTCACAAATCTTTTACTCTTATGAATTTTAGGCAACCTGATAGGTTTCTTACTGATGAATTTGCTCTTTAGTGATTTCGGATTTCTCTATATTCTTCATCGATGGTAGCTTAGAACTGTTCACTTAGCTCATCCATTGTTAGATCCATTTGTTGGATTTGTTGTCAGTGTTTCCCAACATTGGGCATGAAAACTTTGAGCTTCTGATCAGCGATGGATAAATATGCCAACATCTCTAACAATGAACTAAATTTAACTTTGTCACTACTGATAAACAGACAATATGTTTTCGCTGCTTCAACAAACCATTGACCATTTGACTACCACAAGGTAGATTGCCGCTCAATATAAATGTATGATTAAGCATGTACGTTTGTATGATGTCAGCTTGCAATAGAGTCAGCCAAGTCTCTTACTGGATTGCATTGATTGAGTTTCTCAGCAGCAACGAGTTGAACGTTCATGTTGCGACTCTGCGACTTCCCTCGAGTTTTTATCAACTTCTGAAGCACCTTGTTTGATCAACAACACCAATCACGTTAGTCCTCATTTAATGCTTTATTGCACATCTTCATGGAATTATACATTAAAAGTTATTTTATGCAGTCACAGATTAGAGGATTTTTCATGAATATCTGTGAATAAGCTGGATCCCGCGACTTCACCATTCTGGGCGCTGTAGATATTTTGAGAGTACAATTTGAGATAATGATTAGAGAAGACATCTTCATCTTCATGCAACTGTACTGCAAAAGCAGATAATTTTTGCAAAGATATTTTACAGAAAGATGCTTCATGCAGATGGAAGATATCTTCGTTCAGTGCCACATTAGTGAAGATATTTCCACAAACAAAAAACATATTACAGTGAAATATATCTTCATGCAACTGTGCCTTATGACAATCAATGACACACCAGACGAAGATTATTTCTGAAATATATATGTTAAATAAAGACATTTTTACACAGGTGTACCTTTGAAGAAGATATCTTCATTCAGTGACATAAAATTATTATAAGGTGAAGATATTTCTTAGAGAAAGATGTCTTCATGGTGCAGCTATAATAATACCTTAGGAGAAGATATTTTGACGTAGACGACGATTGGAGCAAGTGAGGTCTTGGTGAGCTGTGACGGATGGTTGATGGTATCACAGTCGAGAACAACCAGCTGAAGCGTTCGTGCCAGCTCAAAGATCCGCTCAATCTCCCCCTGCACCTCAACTGAATACGCAGAACACCCATTTTATTTAGGACCTTTTTTTTAACTGTGGGGGACACAGACAACTCAGCAAAAATAAAAATATAAGGTAAAGTGATCTACATTAGTTCGTTATTTCTGGTTATCTCAGCACTGTTTGCTAATTAATTAATTTTTGATCTCTTAATGACTTAACCATCATTTAGGCTGGCATAGGCAGCACTTTGTGATTTACTTTAAAGGCACCATGGTAACTGTATAGATATACACCTAAGTGAAAATGGCCAAAATATTAACATTTTGGCACAATTTTGGATGATGTAGGGCCAAACACCACTGGCGCTATATAAATGAAGTCTGTACGACCAAATCTTTAAGGCTGTTCAGTAAGTCTCAGTGACATAATTGAAATGGAGGATGTAATTACGATAACTTAAATAAGTATCTGGACTGGCTGTAGCCCAGTAAATGGTTCAAGCAACACGGTTGTGGGGTTTCAGAAATATGGTCATGGTAGTTCAAGCTATATACAGAAGCGCCTTGGATGATGTAGGGCCTACAAGTTACTGTAGGAATGGAAGTTCTTCTGAATCTGTCTAGCTCCTAGGTTGTATATGGAAAAGACAGACATGCACAAACACAGAGACAGACAGACAGACACAAACAAACACAGACCGATCGATGATGATCGACTGTTCGATCTCTCCATCAGAGCACGTTTGCTCGGATTGTTCAGCACGGATCGTTTTGCGAGCGAAATGTCGGCCGTGACTCGAGTTATCGTAATTCTGAGACAGCAAAAACAAACAAAAAAACTCCCTGAATTACTTAGTCGATGACCCGTTGTTTGTTATGAGTTGGCATTCATACATTGCCTTTCTATAAACTACAAAGGAATACAAGGCTCATTAAATACACTACAATTAAATAACGAATTTCAAATATAGTGACTCAACTTTTTAATTTGTAATTTACTGTGCTATGACAGTCAGCATAAATGAATATAAAATACCATACCATATGTTTGTACGTATGTAAGTACGTATGCATGTCTGTAAGTTTGTATGTATGTATGTATGCATGTATGTATGCATGTATGTATGTTTGTATGTTAGTACATATTTATGCATGTACGTATGTCTGTATGTTTGTATGTCTGTATGTATGTGTGCATGCATGAATGTATGCATGTATGTAGGCCTATATATGAATATAGAAGAGAACAGACCGGTTCTCGAACTTGTGCTTGAGGAAATCGAAAAGCGCCTTCTGCATCATATCCGTGACCTCGTAACCTTTCAGCGACGGTCCAATCAGAACGACGGGTCGCATCGAAGGGACGACCTCATAAGGAGGAACACTCTCAAGCTGTTAAACACCAAAAACAAGTTCAACAATTCAAATTCTTGGTATTAAAACGTTGACCTTTTGAAATCTGCATGGTGGCATTACAATTTGCTAGCCCTAACAGCTGCATTAATCTATTAAATGCATCATAAAAAAACTCTTGGAATTGACTTGAGAGCCCTTTATTGAACCACATTACGATCATCTTCGATCCTCATTGGTTAATTAGTTAATAAATTGTAAACTCCAGAATCCTAAACTACACAGCCTGTGGCAGTGATGTAGTACTCGAGTCCGGCCTAGGACTCGAGTCCGACTCGAGTCCGATTTTTTGTGGACTCGGACTCGGACTCGGCTTGTCACGACTCGGACTTGGACTCGGACTCGAAGGCCCTGGACTCGAATTTGACTCGGTGACTCGGTTTCCGAGTCACAATTTTGTCTCACGATAAAAAACGACTTGTATACTTCCTTACTTACGAGTCTAAAATAGGTATTCTAAACTAAAGAGCGCATTAGATATCAAAGAGCTCGCCGTAGGTGGGGTTTAAAGAGCATCGGGTGATCATACCCCACCCTGCCAGAGACGATATTCTTCGGCTCCTGCACTCATCGGAGTTAATGTGTACCAGACGCGCCCAAGAGGCCCGTTTGGCAGAATTTCTGGAGTTTGCAGCCGCTGGAAAAATTCTTCACCGCGATACCCCCAAGTAATGGCTAGGCAGAATAAAGCGCCTGAAGATCAAGGCCATCGAAGGGAGGTTTGACCCGTTTATAGCGCTTCTGACCTAAAGGAATACCCCATTCGCGCAGCAGGGCTGCAGGGCCAGCCGAATGGCAATCGAACATTAAGCGATTTTGCAGCCTGGAATACCCCTCTGCGCACGAACCTTATAGGAGCCGTATAGGTCTAGCACGTATCTAGAAACAGATGTGTTGGCAGCAAAGCAGTATTAAAATACATTAGTCTAATCTCATTGTTTAGTAATCAGTTTTTCAAAGCGTAATTCTTCAATTATTCTTGTAATTAAAATTATGGCTGAGGTCCCAAAGCCAAAAGTTGCAGCGGACAAGCTATACATTAGGCCTACATTACATTATCGCTCTTCAAAAGTAATCTTAAGACTTTATTAGTTTAAGATTTAGTATGATTAGACATTCCTGTTACGCACTTTTGTGCAAGATTCTTTTTGTTTAGGCGCGTTGTAAATGGCAGTTTAATAATAATAATAATAAATAATAATAATAATAATAATAATAATAATAATAATAATAAAAAATATAATAATAATAAATAATAATTCTTCCAGCATAAATGTGCTGTTATTTTTCTATGCTATTAAATTGCGTGTTTGATCAGTGAATTTTGGTGTTGAAGGACTCGGACTCGGACTTGGACTCGATCCTTTGTGACTCGGACTCGAGCAACTCTGGACTCGGACTCGACTCGGACTCGGCTTAGGTGACTCGGACTCGACTCGGACTCGGCTAAGGTGGACTCGACTACATCACTGGCCTGTTGAAAGAAATCCTCTTAACATAAAAAACACTGAGAGGAAAATAGAACACTTTATGAAAAGAATATTGGGTACAAAACACTTTCAGGAAAGACAAACTCTGTTGAATAGAAGCCCCTTCATTTATCTACTAACTTACTTATTTATTTACCTATTTATTTATTTACATACTTATTCCATATTTAGTTAATTATTCATTTATTTACTTGTTTATATATTTACTGCACTTATCCTACTATCATCATGTTTGAAGAACTAGAGCTCCCTGACAGAAAATACATGTTGGGGAGACAGAACACTGTTGAGAAAAGGTCAATTATTTAACCTGACCTTCTTAAAAGAAAGGTTCTCATGTTTAACCTGACCTTCTTAAAGAAAGGCTTTCATATTTAACCTGACCTTCTTAAAGAAAGGCTTTCACATTTAACCTGACCTTCTTAAAGAAATTCTTTCATAGTTAACCTGACCTTCTTAAAGAAAGGCTTTCGCATTTTGTCTTTGGCTGCATTTGGGCTTATGCTGTTGCGCGACGTATTTCGTTGATTACCCACGCTGTCGTCGTCAGCCATATTAGCATCAAGGCCACCCTGCTCTAAAAACAGAGCAGCAAATGAATTTTTCAAGATTACTGTTATCAGTTTTATTTATGTCGGCACAAGTTCAAACAAAAATCGACCATGAAACACTGCTCACCCAACGTCTGCCACACAGCTGTTGTACAGCAATTGGGCCACGTCTGAGCCTTGTCTAGATTCCTGCGTGGCAGTTATTTTACCTCCTGTCATTTTTATTCGCTCTGGATTTATTGCATTTGAATCAATGCTCAAATGTCATATCGATGGCCTATATATTATGATCATATTCACAGTCATACATATGTCATACAACATACAACACACACACACACACACACACACACACACACACACACACACACACACACACACACACACACACACACACACACACACACACACACACACACACACACACACACACACACACACACACACACACACACACACACACACACACACACACACACACACACACACACACACACACACACACACACACACACACACACACACACACACACACACACACACACACACACACACACACACACACACACACACACACACACACACACACACACACACACACACACACACACATATATATATGTTAACACAAAATTCCCCTAATATCTAATTGTAGCTCGGCTCCTAATAATTCACCTGTGTAACTTGTAACTTGTTGCGTCTATGACAACTAGATTTGTTGAATTAAACAAATATTGATTGATTGATTGATTGCTATGTAGTTATATAATATATATCTCAAGGTATACTGCCATAAATGATATTCCTTGCACATGTGTATATACAGTATATACATATAACTTTTTTATCTAAAATACTGGAACGCATTGTTGCTAACCAGCTGATTACGTATCTAGATGTGAATGAATTGATTCCGTCGCAGCAGTCGGGTTTCCGTCGGAATCACTCCACGGAGACTCTCCTGCTTCGGCTTTTGTTAGTTGACTGTGGTCAGGTTACTCTCCTTGCTCTCTTTGATGTAAGCTCTGCTTTTGACTCTGTGGACCACTACATTCTCTTGCAGCGCCTCTCTACTTCCTTTGGCTTGGTGGACCAGCCTCTAGAATGGCTTAGATCTTTTTAACTGACCGCTCAAATTGTGTAGTCCTTGGTTCGTCCAGGTCTCTTTGGGTCCCTGCCCCTTTGGGTGTGCCCCAGGGTTCTGTCCTGGGCCCGCTGCTTTATCTTCTTTATACTGCTGATGTCCGCTCCTTGTTGATGTCTCAGGGGCTTCTACACCAACTATTTGCCGATGATGTGCAAGCCTACATCCACACCCATTCAGCCGATGCGGTGGCTACTGTGAGTCAGATGTGTCTGACTATGGATGTCCTCTCTTCTTGGATGGCCTCCAATCGGCTACTCTTAAATCCCTCTAAAACACAGCTCATTTGGCTGGGTAGCCGTAGACAACACTGCAGGGTATCGACTTTCCTCAACTTACCCTGCTCTTTCCTCACATAACCTTTTCCCTCACAGTTCGTGATCTGGGACTTTCTCTTGACTCCGAGCTTACTTTGTCTCAACATGTGAACTCAATTGCACGGAGTTGTTATTATCAGCTTCGTCAGCTTCGAGTGGTCTCTCGCTCTCTCTCTCTCATGATGCAGTTGTGGTCCTTGTTCATGTCTTTGTTACTAGTCGAATTGACCACTGTTCCTCACTACTTGCTGGCCTTCCCCTTGGTGTTTTGGGGCGACTAGATCGAGTTCTACGCTCGGCTGCTCGGCTTATTGGACGGCTTCCTAAGTACTCTCCTGTCTCTGCATACATGCGTGATGTGTTGCATTGGCTGCCTGTGTCTAAGCGGATCTCATATCGCATTGCTGCTCTGGTTTCTCGTTGTGTTCTTGGCTGCGCTCCATCTTACTTGCGTGATCTTTGCCGCCCAGTGTCTGATGTTCCAGCGCGTCGGGTGCTTCGCTCTGCGACGAGGGGTGAGTTCCTTGTTCCACGGACTCGCTTGGCTATTAGGCAGCGCCGTGCTTTCTCGGTTGTTGGCCCTTCCATCTGGAATGACCTACCACTTAAGCTCCGTTTTTACTTGTAAGCCATCTGACAGGGTTCAACAAGTCCCTCAAGTCTTTTTTCTTTAGTCGTGGCTGGGCCGGAAGCGCTCCTGAGTAGTTTCTTGAAGGGGCGCTATATAAATGCTCTGAATGAATGAATGTAATGTAATGTAATTAGCAACTTCTATTGCGCCGGTGTCTAATGCACAAGGCATCAACCGATGGCACACCAAAACCAAGCCGTAATCAGGTCAACATCCAGAAGATCAGTCCGTAAGAGACAGAGAGGCAGCCTAAGGATAAGCAATTTGAAAGAGGTAAGTTTTCAGCCGAGAACGAAATGACACAAGCGACTGAGCACAGCGTACAGACACAGGAATGAATGAATATACACATAGGCCTACCAGAAATACAGAAAATTTGTCAGACGTCAAACACGTCTCATAATCGTAATTGCCTATTTATATAGCGCCTCCACAAAGCGCCTCTAAAAAACAGAGGACCATGATCAAACAGAATGATCTTCAATCATAACAAGTCCCTTCTTCATAACAGAGATCAGCAGAGTCTGAGTTTTATTGGCCACCCTCCCTCCACCATTCATCCTCATACTGCAGCAATCAATCGGTGACACACCTGGTCAGAATGACTCAGCCGATTGCAGTCGTCAACCACCCCCGGGTTTCGTAGAAACAGCACAGAGGTTTTTCAGTGGGATTTTTCTAGACCAACGCTTTAAATTCCTATAATCGAATCCAATCAACGTCCATTGCGCCGTTATCATAACATCCTCGAGCATGAATGTCTCTTGAAGAGGAGCTGTATAAACCTGATGTTACATTGCAGAGGAATGTTGTCAAGAGTTTTTCAACAGGATTTTCTAGACCAACGTTTAGAGCTCTAATCCAGGCTTGGGCAGATTTTTTTAACAGAGGGCCGCCCTACGATTTTAAGGGCAGCTCAGGGGCCGTATGCCGAACGTGGGCCAATTTTAGCAGATTCATTTGCCCCAGAAATGAGACAATATTTACTGTATTCAAAGTAAATATTGCAGAATAACCATTAAAGTAAATGAAGATAATGTTTATGATGAAGACCTAATTATCCTAATACATACATTCCGACACTACAATAATAAAAAAAAATATGTTTTAAGTTAATTCCGTTTTAAAATACATAAAACGGATAAAAGGTTCTCAAGTGCCAGGTACAATGCCAATATAAATGACATGTCAAGGACCGGTTCAGAGGTCTCCAGGGGCGAGAAGTGAAAAGATCAATGCATTGAAGGAGAGAAGTAAATATAATTATGTAAAACTTCGTAATTTCTCAGCATCACAGAAAAGCCACGTCAGGGAGATCAGCTTATTCACTGGCGCTATATCACGCGAGCCAGGTCAGAATCCGAGAGGTCAAGCCGAGGAGACAGCATTGTGCTACTGTGTCAATCGGTGATGAGGGTGGTCGCCTCTTGGGCTTGACATATGGCACGTTTCTTCTTCTGGTTGAATTGTGTAACCCAAGGTGTTAAACTTTCAATGTGGAAAGGGGTTGTAGAGCTTACCTGGCGTCGGGGGTGTAGAGCCTCGTGAGTTGGCTGTTCTGGAGTTCAGTAGGAGGTTATCTACATTGGAACTGGAGGTCTGTTTACTGCCAAACAAATTCAACCGAAAAGAACATAAAACTCAACCCACATTTAAAATAACATCACATCACACATAAAATAATATTAACAACAATAATAAAAATAAATTTGACGAGATGTTGATGAAATGCAACCTTTCCACATTATTTTCATTTTCTTCAAAAAATTTTAAAATCCTGAATAGTCATATCTACCTCAAAATACTAATAATGCACCCCCTACACGTAGTGCCAGTCCTATGCCTGGATAAAGGAGAAGGGTGACATTAATCATCTTTGTTATGACACATTGTCGTTAACAATAACAAACCAATAATAACAATGATATCAATCATGTCACTGTTTTTAAAATCGTTCTACATTACTAAAGAGTCTGTTATATTTGTAAAAAAATAATATTAATGCAAACATAGACAATGGTCAATGGGTGTTTGATTGGATCGTTTGGCTAACCTGGAGTATATCTTCGTTTGTCGAGGTTGTGTCTGGGTTCCCTGAAAGAGTCTAAGGCTTTCCAGTTTGGAAGGGCTTGGAATGAACCCAATGTCTGCTCCCTCCTTCACAATACGACCAATCCACCAGTCGTTGTTGAATTTCTAAACAAACAGTCGCTCAGATCAACCAAACATTGTGACATATGATTGGCTAAGTGAACTAGGTCGGCCAATCATTTAAACATGATTGGTCAAGTTAATAAGGTCACCCGACCTTTGTTGCATATGATTGGCTAAGTTAACTAGGTCACCCAACTCTTTTGACACAACTGGTCAAGTTAATCAGGTCAACCGACCTTTCCGACATATGATTGGCTAAGTTAATTAGGTCACCCAACCTTTTGACACATGATTAGTGAAGTTAATTAGGTTACCTACTTCTTCTGACAGATGAATGATTAAGGTTACAAGGTCATCCAATCCAAGCGAATGATAATTGGCTAAGTCAATCAGGTCAGCCAACAATCAGGCAGCTCACTGGTTGATTTAATTAGGTCAACTGATTATAAATTATTAATTACAAAATTACAATAATTCTACAACTGAAATTTCATGATCGTTGGAAACCTCTTTGATATGAAGGAAGTCTTTGACTGCGAACGAAACGGCCGTTCCATGAACCGGAGAGTCATCATCCATGGCTCCATCGTAAGCCACATTCGTCCTCACTGCAAAGGCCACTGGCTTCGTCTGAAACGAAAACATCACCAAACATCACAAACACTGGGACACAAACATCACAAACACTGGGACACAAACATCACAAACACTGGGACACAAACATCACAAACACTGGACACAAACATCTCAAACACTTCGACACAAACATCACAAACACTGGACACAAACATCTCAAACACTGGAACACAAACATCACAAACACTGGGACACAAACATCACAAACACTGGGACACAAACATCACAAACACAGGGACACAAACATCACAAACACTGGGACACAAACATCTCAAACACTGGGACACAAACATCACAAACACTGGGACACAAACATCACAAACACTGGACACAAACATCTCAAACACTTCGACACAAACATCACAAACACTGGACACAAACATCTCAAACACTGGAACACAAACATCACAAACACTGGGACACAAACATCACAAACACTGGGACACAAACATCACAAACACTGGGACACAAACATCACAAACACAGGGACACAAACATCACAAACACTGGGACACAAACATCACAAACACTGGGACACAAACATCACAAACACTGGGACACAAACATCACAAACACTGGGACACAAACATCACAAACACTGTACACAAACATCACAAACACTGGGACACAAACATCACAAACACTGGGACACAAACATCACAAACACTGGGACACAAACATCACAAACACTGGGACACAAACATCACAAACACTGGGACACAAACATCACAAACACAGGGACACAAACATCACAAACACAGGGACACAAACATCACAAACACAGGGACACAAACATCACAAACACTGGGACACAAACATCACAAACACTGTACACAAACATCACAAACACTGGGACACAAACATCACAAACACTGGGACACAAACATCACAAACACTGGGACACAAACATCACAAACACTGGGACACAAACATCACAAACACTGTACACAAACATCACAAACACTGGGACACAAACATCACAAACACTGGGACACAAACATCACAAACACTGGGACACAAACATCACAAACACTGGGACACAAACATCACAAACACTGGGACACAAACATGGGACACAAACATCACAAACACTGGGACACAAACATCACAAACACAGGGACACAAACATCACAAACACTGGGACACAAACATCACAAACACTGTACACAAACATCACAAACACTGGGACACAAACATCACAAACACTGGGACACAAACATCACAAACACTGGGACACAAACATCACAAACACTGGGACACAAACATCACAAACACTGGGACACAAACATCACAAACACTGGGACACAAACATCACAAACACTGGGACACAAACATCACAAACACTGGGACACAAACATCACAAACACTGGGACACAAACATCACAAACACTGGGACACAAACATCACAAACACTGGGACACAAACATCACAAACACTGGGACACAAACATCACAAACACTACGACACAAACATCACAAACACTGGGACACAGAAGCCGATCGGTCGAGCGCTCGCCTTGTAACGCAGAGTTCGATCCTCCCTGACATGGTTACCGTGTAGGAACTTTGAGCAAGTCCTTCACTCGCAACACTGCTCAGCACCATTGATTCATGCTTGGTCATTAGTTAGTGGCGCTTGATAAATGCATAATAATAATGCACATCTAGAAAGCATGCGAGTAGAACATTGGTCTATTCACCGCTCGTGAATAAGCTGGTGCCCTGCGCTTGGCTTTCACATGGCGCATTAGAAGTTTGGAGTTCTCGACATAAGACTTACCCAAACTGCTTACCCACCATAGGCTTCCTCTCTGTCTAAGCGCACTGATTTTCTGGATATTAACCTGATTAAGGCTTGATTTTGGTGCGCCACCATTTGAAGCCTTGTGAAGTAACTAATTACTCATTAATTCTATAATTAATAGCATGCATGTACATACCCTGGCTTTGTCGAGAAGGGTCAATGCCTTTTTCTCGTTTTCCCTCTGCAGTGCTTCCGTGTCCTCTTCCCCAGATAACTCGGAAGATGGACGACTGTAATTCGATTCACCCGAACCCTACAATACACCAGAAACCCCCTCAACACACCGTGTACACTGTGGACTCGTAACAGACAAAGTCGTCAGGGTGGAGGGATAAGACATGTGTGCATAAACCAGAAGAAGATGAGCAGTCCTTTCAGCTAGCCCTGAGGTAGCCATGGGTATGAAATGTTAGCGACTTCATTTTCTTAGCCTCGGCATATGAAGGCAGGTGGCCAATCCTCTCCCTCATCGTCTCACCGACAGTGTACGATCAGTGTACTCATTATAGCTGAGTTGGCTAAAGGCACACGTGGAGCGGAAATCTCTAACCAAATTTCTGCCCTGGTGAGGATGTGAATCCCAACCTCTTGATTGACAGTCCAGCACGCTAACCAAAACACTATTGAGCACCCCTCTGTAAACCAGAACGCATGCAAAACGGGATAATGCTGAAAAAGTCACTATATGTATGTATGTATGTATATATGAGCACTTGTTATAGCGCCCCTTCAAGATTTCTACAGAGGCGCTCCCGATTTACAGCGCTCCATACAAAAGGACACTGAATCGGAGTTTCACGCCAAAGCGCATGAGCAATTGCAGTGAAGGACTTGCCCAGGGTCCCTACGTGGCGGCTTGAGGTGGATTCGAACCCGCAACCCTCCGGCTGCAAGTCCCCGAACATACCCCTATGCCACCGCACCCCAGAGATGGGTAACTAATCGATTAGATGCTAATCGATTAGCTAATCGATTAGACAAACAGCTAATTCTAATTCTAATCGATTAGCTGTCGTCTGATGCTAATTCTAATTCTAATTGATTAGCAATTGCAGCTAATTGCTAATCGAAAATCGATTAGCTGATCGATTAGATGTTAGAAAATTAAGCTAAGAACGCGTTCATTAAGAATGATTAAGAATGAGTTTATTAATATTGAGTTTGAAGAATATACTTACTTACTTATTTATTTGATGGTTGTTTCAAACTTGCAATTATCTGTTTATGGTAATGTGTCCATTCTGCCATGTAAAACCGAAAGATTTGCTCGTCTTCATGTTCTTCATCTCAAGCATCACTGTGTTAATGCAACCTCAGCTGCCATGGAAAGCGTATTTAGTTCTGTTGGCTACATCGTAAACGCTAGGCGCAGTAGGCTAAGCTATGCAATGATTCAAGACATGCTAATTGCAAAATGCAATAGTGAGCTTATGCAGTAGCAGTGCCACTAACTGCAGCTTATGCAGTAGCAATCTCAATAATAGCTACTGCCTATGTAGTAGCAATATCAATAAGGCAGCATGGATTGACTGATGTGGTGTTGCTTGCTGGTTTGCGGACTGTTCTCACAATTAGCAGTTGTGCAGCTTTAGGCTTTGTAATAGGCTATACAGCAACTTGCTGTAGTAATTTGTTGTGCTTTGATTAAAATTTGACAAATTCATGAAGCAAATATTTGTATAGAACAATTGTTGTTGTATTGTTGTATATTCGTTTTAATAGATCTTCCCGATGTCAAACCGCATCAGGTTACATTACATTGATTATCGAAATCTAATTCTAATTGCTAATCGATTAGCTGCTGCTGATTCTAATTCTAATCGATTAGCTAGAAGATTTTGCTAATTCTAATTCTAATCGATTAGCAAATTTCAGTAGCTAATTCTAATTCTAATCGATTAGCAATCCTAGCTAATCGTACCCATCTCTGCCGCACCCCATATAACGTTATACTGGTCACAGTTCTTGTACAACATGTTTGGGTGAACTAACACAACTTTACATCAAGCAGGATGGGGCTCCAACAGTAGGCTACCAGTACACTTACGTACTGGTGCACACCAGTACGAAACGTTAAGTAATATTTAAATGGCAAGCACCATTAAGTACCATGGTCATCAGTACCACCTTCACCACTCTACCATTACAATGTTCACCACCACTAACATTCTTACACTACACCTTATGGTGGTATGTTACATCTATTCAATATCTCTCTATTTTTTATCCATCTAGTTTAACTTGCGGGAATCTTGCTTGCTTGAATGTTTGCTTGATTGATTGAGCCACAGGCTAAAAAGTCAAATCTTGCGACGACTAGTTCGATCACTTACAATCATTCAATCGTCGTGAAACTTGGCATATAGACTCGCCCTCGCACACACTTCATTCTATCAAAATTTCAGCTCCCCAAAAAGGCTAGCTTATAGAATCGGGGACTCAACTTTTCGAATCGGGAATCCCCTTCATCGAAACGCAGCGTTGCCATTGGCCAGCGTTGCCATTGGTCGCAACAGAAACGGGTGCGCTGCCTCATTAAACGCATGCTATGTTGTAAAATGAACGCGGACTATATATTTGTAGAGGTAACTGCTTCGTAATCGCGCATTATAGGATACTAGATGGATATAGTAAAAAACTTTGTTTTTACGGGCTGTATTTTTATCCATCTAGTTTAACTTGCGGGAATCTTGCTTACTTGAATGTTTGCTTGATTGATTGAGCCACAGGCTAAAAAGTCAAATCTTGCGACGACTAGTTCGATCACTTACAATCATTCAATCGTTGAAACTTGGCATATAGACTCGCCCTCGCACACACTTCATTCTATCAAAATTTCAGCTCCCCAAAAAGGCTAGCTTATAGAATCGGGGACTCAACTTTTCGAATCGGGGAATCCCCTTTTCCGAAACGCAGCGTTGCCATTGGCCAGCGTTGCCATTGGTCGCAAAAAACGGGTGCGCTGCCTCATTAAACGCATGCTATGTTGTAAAATGAACGCGGACTATATATTTGTAGAGGTAACTGCTTCGTAAACGCATTATAGGATACTAGATGGATATAGTAAAAACTTTGTTTTTACGGGCTGTATTTTATTAATTTTATGGTAACATCTGCCAGCATAAGCTTACAACTAAACGCTTTTGTGCTATTATCGTAAAGTGAACACTGGGTGTCTGGCTTATGGCTTTGTAGATCTGCTTAGTACACTACAATACAATGATACCATTACAAAAGCGCAAAACAAGACAGCAAGAACAAGGCACCACCATCATTATCTTCTACAATCATCATCATCAGCAACACCACCACCATCATCATCATCATCATCTACATCATCATTATCTACATCTTAATCATCATCCAAATCATCTACATCATCCTCATCACCTACATCATCATCTTAATGATGGTGGTGATGATGATGATTATGATGTAGAAAATGATGATGATGTAGATGATTATGATGACGTAGACGGCAAAATAGTGTTCATTCATCATCATCATCATCACCACCATCACCACCACCATCGTCATCGTCATCGGTCGTTAGCAGGAAGAGCAACATCCGTCAACTGCCATGGGAGTGAAACAAATGAAATTCATAACAGATAAGCAAACAGTTAGAAATGACAAATAGCACTCATATAAAAAGCCAATACGGACGACAGCCGTCTCTTAATTCATTCATATATGTGTGTGGAGTGTATGTGTATGTATGTATGTATGTATGTATGATTGTGTGTGTGTATATATATATATATATATGTGTGTGAGGATGTATGTGTGTGTATGCATGTGTGTGTGTGTGTATAAATATGTGTATATGTATTTGTGGGAGGATGTATGTGTGTGTGTAAGTATGTGTGTGTGCATATATTTTGAAATATTCATCATAAATAATTATTAGGGGTGGGCAACGATTAAAAATTTTAATCGAAATCAATCAATCACACGATTAAAATTTTCAATAACGTGATTAATTTTTAAGCGCATGTCACAACAGAAAACAAGTACAACTACTCCATCGACTCTGAGTAGTTACGTTGAATATGCACTATATAAATGCTTGCAGTCAATTATAAACAAAAGGCAAACATGCTTTTACTACTTGTTTCTACTTTTTAGTTTTTACTTTAAAGTTTAAAGTTAAAGTTTTTACTTTGTAATAGCGGTTTTATCAAGAATTGTTTTAGCGCATTTAATAAAAATAATTAGGCGCAGTGACAACTGCGTTAACTGCATTAAAAATTTAATCGCGTTAATTAATTAACGCATTAATCGCGTTAATAACGCGTTAAATGCCCAGCCCTAGTAATTGAATACCATCGATATAAATAAGTCTATATATATATATAATTATATATATATGCAGGCTTAACAAAATACACATATTGTTCATAGTATACACATGCAATTATAATTATATCCATGTATGTAGGCCTACATTGGTATGTACATTGTATAATTATATTTACTTGACTTTTTATCACTTTTCTATCAGCCCCATCTCTGTCAAATATTTCGCCCACCAAGGTACAGTTGATTGGCCATTGTTAAACTGTGAGTTATTAACATTGATTATTGGAGATTGTACGTGCTGTGTTGATATTGAATTTTTTTATCAGCACCCTGTTGGTTGAAAGCTCACCTGTCAAGCAGCTTCACCTGAGATGCTAACAGGTGAAGGACCTTGAACTATCCAGCCCTTTACGTGCAAAGGCACAGCATCTGAAACTCACTGTCCTAGCCATTCAGAGGCTTCTGATTACTAAAGATGCTTCAAGTACTTAGTTTAAGAACAAGTACTTAGGTCTCAAGTACCAGTACATTGTACGTAGGTCTCAAGTATGAGTACAAGTACTTATACCTCAAGTACGAGTAGCAGTACTTAGATCTCAAGTATATGACTACAAGTACTTAGGTCTCAAGTATGAGTATAACTGTATAAGTATACCAAGAACACTTTTGCTGATTATACCATTATAGTCTTTTTTATGTATTTCATTTCATTTATTTTTTACCCAAGGATTACAAATTTAGAGGGATTGTTGCTCTGCGTTGACTACTCTTCGATCGTGGCTTTTTCGGTTGAAAAGGTGCTGTAATAAAATACAGCCCGTAAAAACAAAGTTTTTTTACTATATCCATCTAGTATCCTATAATGCGTCTTACGAAGCAGTTACCTCTACAAATATATAGTCCGCGTTCATTTTACGTCATAGCGTCGTTTAATCAGGCAGCGCGCCGTTTTTATTATGACCAATGTCACGCTTCGTATCGGAAAAGGGGATTCCCCGATTCGAAAAGTTTAGTCCCCGATTCTATAAGCTAGCCTTTTTGGGGAGCTGAAATTTTTATAGAATGAAGTGTCTGCGAGGGCGAGTCTATCTGCCAAGTTTCAGGACGATTGAATGATTGTAAGTGATCGAATGAGTCGTCGCAAGATTTGACTTTTTAGCCTGTGGCTCAAACATAGTTACATATATTCAAGATTTCCGTAAGTTAAACTAGATGGATAAAAAGTAACTGCATTGACATGCTGGATGGTTATAGATAAGCGCTGATGGAAGAAAGGAGTCCTTGTTCTTCCGATACCCGAGCAAAATGATAGCCGGGGAGGTTGATAAGAACAAGGCCATCTTTATAATTATTGTTATTATTGCTATTGTTATTATTGTCATCATCATCATCATCATCAATATCGTCATCATCATCATTATCATTTATATTATTATTATTATTATTTACCCAAAGTAAGATGTAAACCTGGAGGAATATGAAATTAGACAAGGAATATCTGGACAACAAGGTCTCATCCTCTGCAATATCTGTCAATGAGCAGATGTTTCATCATCAAAGTGAAAGTGATCACAATGGCAGAGAAAGACAGGCTACGACTCAACACAGTTGGCTCAAAGGTTGAGCACTTGCCCTGCAGTATGCAGGTTGCAGGTTCAGTTCACCCCAAGACAGTAGCTGCAATAGGACCTCCAGCAACTGCTTAACATACACAATTGTCTTGCATCACCTCTTTTACTCATAGGACCTCCAGCAACTCCTTAACATACGTAATTGTCTATACTCTATAGCATCACTGCACAACACGGTGTTCTATATGGTAGCACACCTGTTCTGCCAACTACATGTACCTCTTTAGCACAAGCCATGTAATTTATTACTCGTGTAATCTGGGAAGAAAACGGCAAACCTTGCGATGCGCTGGTCCATGTCCACGACCTTGGATTCATGTGAGATTTACTCATGAGTCATTTACATATCGTAATTGTACGCTCCAAATTTCTAAAGCACCATTCGAAAGCCAAGCGCAGGGCACCAGCTTATTACGGTCAAAGGGGTTCATGTCCAAAGGGAGTCAGAAGGTGCATCATTAGAGAGTGGCGCCATATCAATTTAGAAAATAAGTAAGCAGACAATGCAGTAAAACATAGGTGAGAACATTTATATGGCGCCTGTTGACGAGGAGCTAAATAAAAGTTTGGACACGTAAAAGATGCCATTGGAACAACAGAAGACGTGAAACACCACCACTGCTCATACTCTGGCAGTGCCAGTCCCAAGCCTGGATGAAGCAGGAGGGCTACTAATCTTTGTTTAATATCACACAGTGCCGTTAAACTGAAACTGCTACAACAGATGATGCATTCAGAATGTGGACAATTTCAAAAAGGCATCTGAGATCGAACTGATGTTTATGGCTTCGTGAGCAATGCTTCGTCTACAAAAGCAGAGTTCTAGGATCGAATTCGCACAAACACACCGAACGAGAACCAGATTTCCAGACAGCCACAGGCAGACTGACAAGAAGAGAGACAGACAAGACGAGAAATTACGAAACGATAACAGAGGGATGAAGAATGATCAGTGTTTACAGAGAAAGGAGAAGGGAGCGACGACTAAGTGCACATGTTGGATAAGCATTAGATAGGAGATTTCCGATAGGACAAGAAGACTAACAATGGCTAGAAAAACAACTAAGGCCACACAAGATGTTGGAGATTGCCAGTGCCATCCTCCAATGGTGGTCTGGGGGTCACTGAGTGCTAAAAGGCAAACTGACTATCACTCGCTCTGTGGCCGACAGGGGGTAAAGGCCGCAGGTACCTACCGAAACAATGGAATATTGTCATTACTACCAGAAAAGCCTGTTATTATTATTACAAATTATTATTACTATCGTCTGACATCATCATTAGTACAAATTCTAAAATTATCATCGTTACCATTATTATTATTACAAATTTATTATTATCATTATTATTATTATTTTTTTTATTATTATACATTATTATTATTATTATTATTATTATTATTATTATTATTATTATTACAAATTATAAAATTATTATTATTACTATGTTTTTATTTTTTTTTTATCTGAGGTATCAAGGATCTCATTGGGATTTAGGAAAAATTGCTATAAGGAGCAGGAAATTTGTCTGGATGGTCAGGCCTCATCTTTGGGGTTTGTAGGAAAGATGCCTTTGAATGCGACCAAGTTACCATTATTATTATTACAAATTATAATCATCATCATCATCATCATCATCATCATCATCATCATCATCATCATCATCATCATCATCATCATCATAACTGTTATCATTAAGCATTTCTTAAGCGCCCCTATCTAATGACTATGCGTCAACCACTGGCTTAGCAATTGTGAGTGAAGGGCTTGGATTAGATTATAATTATTAGATTAGACTACACTGCATGGATTGTATGAGATTAGATTATACTAAATTAGATTATACTAGATTAGATTAGATTAGATTAGATTAGATTAGATTAGATTAGCTCTTTCTCTCTGGTCACTCGGTCCGTGGTGACCACTAACTCCCTGGAGTGTGACAGAACATGGTCAAAGCAATTTCACGCTGGAGTCAAGAGACTCGGCAATACCAACAGATGATCGGCAATTTATGGGCAGCCAGCACGCTCAATATATTCCGCCGTTGGGCGCCATTATTACTCGGTCCCCAATTGGCCGACGGTGCTCGTGGGGCACTGCGAGCCAATAGCACGACAATAGGAAATAAAAACTCAATTTAGGGACAGTCGGCTGCCCGTATCCACAACGACAGCATGATTGTCGCCAGATATCGAAAAAACGGCCTAACGAGGTAATTGCGAACGCCGGTTGTAGTGAAGCGCCCCGCTACTACCAAATGGCTCTGGGCTGTCGTGGACTTGTTCAATCACGTTGTTAAGCTTAAAGGAACGGTCTAGTCCTTTCCTCGATGGATCAATTAACAGCAAGTTGCAGTTACTACAGATAACAGGTGGCACCGTGGCAGGCTCTTCCAGGCAGATGATATATCAATTGTTATGTACAAGTTCTATGTACCATAGAAGAACGTAGGTATGCACTTATTTCCTCTTCGACACTTGAACCGGAAATAGACGAACGAATCCAAAGGTCCAGGCCAAATGGCAAGTGCCTTACAAGACTTGTTTACTTCCCAAGTCCTACTGCCTAGTGGCATAGACAACTGCACGGGAACAACTCGTCCACGGCCGTTATATAGTCTGCCAGCAGACTCAAACCTACAATCGTTGGAGTATAAGACAAGAGTGCTATGGATAGACAACCGTACTGACCAGTCAATCATTAAGGCGCTATATAAATATGCAATTATAAATACCATGTCCCGTCTTTAGTGCTAAGCACTGGGCACCAGCTAATTCATGAGCACAGCTAGGCCTATATAGTATATACTATACAGTCATCGTAATAAATGCCAAAGAGAGTCTTGTAGTAGAACAGATACAACAAGTGGTTTAGAATCTAAACTTTAGATGTTGAAGGATTTCTTTTCAACCGCCTTCTGGGAATTCCCACAAAAATTAACAACATTGATCCTGTTTTATTATTGACTGAGATAACAAAAAAAGACACACACACACCCAGAAGCATAACCAACACAAGGACAGACAGACAGGCAAGCAGACAGACAGGCAGACAATCAACCAAACAGACAGTCAGACAGCTAGCCAAGATCAGATTCAAGCAGACAGAAAAAGAGAAACAGACAGACAGACGGGCAGGCAGACAGACGGGCAGGCAGACAGACGGGCAGGCAGGCTGGTTAGCACTGATACACATACACACAAAGACAGAATATTACATGACAGCCAGGCAGACATACATGCAGACAGACAGACAGACAGTCAGACAGACGGACGGACGGACGGTAGGTGTTGACAGAGAGCCAGGCAGACAGACAGACAGACGGACAGACGGACAGAAAGACGGTAGGTGTTGAAACCCATGATTAAAACCAATTCCCAAGACAGCAAATTAATAAATACGGCCGACGACAGATGGCAGCACGGCGCTTAATTTCCTCCAATAGGTGGCGCAAACAATATTTATGCGTCACAAACATGTTTATGCAAATGCGGACGCAGCGGCCGCAATGACTCATCGCCGCCCTTAAGCCGTCGCCAGACTGAGGGACATCTGGCATATAGTGCTCTGAAAGAATCATCATCATCATCATCATTCCTGACGCCAGCCATTTGGCGGTGATGGGTACAAATAAATGATCGCCATTGTCATCGGTCATCTGTCAAGTCCATTGCCAGCCTTAGTGAACAAAAGGATAGTTGTAGGAAGAGGTGATGATGTTGTACCAGAAGGGAGTTGGTTACAGGGCCGCATTGAGGGGTGCGACGTTGGTTGGTTGGTTCTAGCCGATTGGTTAGAGTGCCTGCTTAGTAATACAGAGAGTACGGGTTCGAGCCTCATCCCGAAATGGTAATTATGAACGGACCTTCACTCACCATTGATTGACTGATGCTTGGTATTTTGATATTGGTGCTTAATAAATGCATAGTAAATTAGTACTAGTAATAGTAATAATAATAGTAATAATAATAGTAATAATAATAATAATAATAATAATAATAAAATAATAATAATGCCAGGATCCGACAAGCGGCGAATCCTGAACAGATGATAACTGATGCCTCGTACAACGACTCATAATAATAATAATAATAATAATAATAATAATAATAATAATAATAATAATAATAATAATAATAATAATAATAATAATAATAATAATAATAATAATAATAATAATAATAATAATAATAATAATAATAATAATAATAAGCCGAGGAGTTCTAACCGTTCCAGACTTTTATCATTTTAATTGGTCTTGAAACCTCTGAGGGATCATGTTTACCTCAGGGCAAATAATAATAATAATAATAACAATAATATCTTGACCTATTAAACCCTAAGACGCAGCCATCGACGGGGGTGGGCCAGTCCTCTCCCTCTCTGCCTCATCTTCCCACCAACGGTGTACAACCATTGTACTTGTTTCATTGTTTCATATGAAGAAACGGTGACAAAGAAAGCAATACCATGCTTTAACCCCAAGAGGCAGCCACGTCTACAGCATCAAGTGCCAGGTACTTCACTCTCGCAGCCTCCGCACCTGAGTGTGGGGGCGGGTGGGCTTGGGGGGGGTAGCCAGTCCCCTTCATCACCGTCTGACTTTCCCTCCGCCAGTGCACGGTCATTGTGCTCATTTTATTACCAAGTCGGCTACGGGGTGTGTGTGGGAGGGGTCCAGTGGAACAGAACTCTCGAAAAACATAGATACTCCCTGATGGGAATTCGAACCCCATTCACATTCCTGCAGGCTAACCAATAGACGACTGCCTGTGTGTCATGGCTCATAAGAAGAGATGATGGAGGCGGATGATGTGATGACAAGAAGCAAGTACAAGGGTTAGATTCTTGGCCTCTGGTTACGTTTCTCCCTATCTCTTAAGGCACAGATATTTAGATATCTTAGACAGTTATTAAGATATCTTAGGCAGATATTTAGATATCTTAGACAGTTATTAAGACATCTTAGACAGTTATTAAGATATCTTAGACAGATATTTAGATATCTTAGACAGTTATTAAGATATCTTAGCTACTTCGCTCGGGTCTTATAAAAGGAAGTCCGCAAAGAAGAGAGAGATAGAGGTGACCCAAAATGGAGACAATAGAGAGGGGTTATAGTTGTACCCAATGCGTATGTCCGGATCTTAATTTGGCACATGATTAGTTCAGTATGTACGGTGCCCTAAACACCAAATTCAGTCAGACTCAAAACAGTTTTTACTTTGTTGTATCTAACTGGAGTCTTTAATGGATGCTGCTCGATCACATCACCGGGGGAAGGGTAATTACACTACCCAGTAGCGAAGTTAGTTGTGAAGAGCAAAATCGTCGCCTAATCTAGGAAGAAAGGAGGGGTTACCGAATTCGGACAAACTTAACAAGGAGAGGGAGTTACTTCAAATGCGGACGTCCGCTTCTAAATTTGGTACTACATACAGAACTTTACGACTTTGCGGCCTGTGCCATAAACACTAAATTCATTCGCACGGCAGACAGTCCTCATTGCTTTGGATCTATAGTTAAGAGTGTTAAGTAGTGATGTAGCTTTTCCGGGAAAAATATTTTGCGGAAAATTTTCAGGAAATTTTCAGAAATTTTCCGGAAATTTTCCGCAGAACCGGAAAAATACATTTAGCTCATAATGTCAGATTTTCAGCATGAGACGACATTAGAAAATTTCATTTTTTTAAAAAGTGCCTTTATTTACAGTATTTCTGTCAATGTGGGCAACATTCACCTTAAAAATTTAAATAAACATTAAAGACTGTTCATTAGCAGTTCAGGCTACAGTAGCCTAGTTTGATACGTACATTGTTAGTGTTATAAACTATCAGTATATACTGACTGGCAATTTGACATTTTGTCAGCTGCTCAGTTATTAGTCAGCTCTGCCCTTAGTCCATACACCGCTAAATGAAGGCAACTACAGCTCACAGACGAACAATTAAACTAAAACACATTCTTTTGAGAGAGAAAATTTCATCATTAGGATGATATATATGGGATCTCGGATTTAGAATAATATGTGTAATTTAGAATATCTGACTGTCTTGATCTTCTTAAGTATTAATGTATGTCTATGGTAATGTCTGTACACCAAAATGCAGATAGCAATTGGTCAATTAAAGAATATTCTTATCTTATCTTATCTTTTTTGCTACTTACCAAGAAAAGCAGATTTGAAAATGAGTGTCAGACTGCAATGGCAATGCCAATAACATTATATTTCAAGACATAAAATAATAGTACAATAGAGGGCTCATACGAATTAATCTGTTGCAGTATTAAAATTGTGTCTGTAGTACTACTGTGTCAATTGCTGTTTTTGTCTCATATTTTCATTTATAACTAAAAAATATTAAGGAGACTAAATCATAAAAAATATTTTCTCTAAATTAACAGTGCAGTTTAATTCCAATTAATTCTAAAATGTATTGTCGTTGTTGAGCCTTGTGAACACACTGAACAGTAAGCACTAACGGTGCCATCTATTGAATAAACATAATAATATTATGGTAATGGGTTAGATAATCTATTTGGAGCATATTAAAATATGGGACATAATGACGAACTTTATAGCTTAATCATCTTTAAATGTTATTGATATGCTTGAGTTTTTCTGCACAAAAGTGAGGAATGCAATTGGTTTCAAATTCAATAATGAATATTTCTACTGAGTCTTCTATATCAGTTATAACTACATAAGACAGTATAGAGTGAGTGATGTTTAAACATTGTTATGCATTTAAATTGTTATTTAGTAATATTATATTGATGGAAAAATATCGGAAAATTTTCCGGAAAAAACACTGGAAATTTTCCGAAATTTTCCGGAAAAATATGAAATTTTTCGGACAATGTTTTTCCGCCTCACAACACTAGTGTTAAGAGTCCCATTGTGCGACCCGACGGTGTCAAAGTAGTACACCCCCCCCCCCCCGTGGGCTCATGTGACAAACAATACAACAAATTGATTGGAGTTGAATGAACATCTGTGCAGATTCATAATAGACAAACAGCTTATGTCCATGATGATGATGTTGATGGAGAAGACAATAATAGTGGTGGTGGTGGTAATGATGATGAAGACAACAATGATGATGATGATGATGGTGGTGGTGGTGGTGGCGGTGGTAGTAGTGGTGATGATCATGATGATAACTATTATACACACAATACTATTATTACCTAGATGGTGACCATAGTGGTCAATCTTTGGTCATCAGTGATGATTAGGAAACATAAGATGCAAGTGCGTATGCGTGTGTCAACACTTACCCCATAAAAGAAAAAAGATAACTGACATTTTAACCCCATTAAAGGAGAAAATATCTGACATTCTTAACCCATTAAAGCAAAAACATATCTGACATTCCTCCCTCATTAAAGCAAAAGGATATCTGACATTCTTATCCCGTTGAATTAGAAAGATATCTGACATTCTTGCCCCATTACAGCAGAAAGATATCGGACATTTTTACCCCATTAAACACACAAAAATCTGACATTATTACCCCATTAAAGCAAAAAGATATCTGACATTCTTAGCCCATTAAAGGAGAAAGATACCTGACATTTTTACCCCATTAGAGGAGAAAGATATCTGACATTCTTACCCCATTGAAGGAGAAAGATACCTGACTTTCTTACCCCACTAAAGCAGAAAGATAACTGACATTCGTACCCCCATTAAAGGGGAAAGATATTTGACATTCTTACCCCATTAAAGCAGAAAGATAACTGACATTTTTTACCCCATTAAAGGGGAAAGATATCTGACATTCTTACCCCATTAAAGCAGAAAGATAACTGATACCCCCATTAAAGGGGAAAGATATTTGACATTCTTACCCCACTAAAGCAGAAAGATAACTGACATTCGTACCCCCATTAAAGGGGAAAGATATTTGACATTCTTACACCACTAAAGCAGAAAGATAACTGACATTCTTACCCCATTAAAGGGGAAAGATATTTGACATTCTTACCCCATGCAGATCAGTATTAGTGCAAGTCTCCCATTCGTTAAAATCCCATTCTGCCCAGGGTGGGATGAACCCATCCGCTTCAGGGCTCAGAGGCATCTGCATATCCATTTTGTAATCGATGACAGTCAAGAATGATTATTATTTAAACTCCCGCAAAGTCAAACAGCCAAAGAATTTCGTAAACCAGCGCAACATCATTTCCATTTTGTCACATGACTAAAAGTTGCCCACGGTTCTGTCACACGTTTTATTGTCACGCCTGTCACATTTCCGATACGCAGAAGCTTTTTGAAATGCTATTAAGGTTTCTTTGAAACAAATTGACTCGTGTACTAAATTCCAAAATGTGTTTCGCGGCTCCAATGCTGCGTTTCAAAACCGTAGAAAGTTTCAGAAAATGATCGTTGCAAATGATCGTTTTATGCCGTGCGAAAGATTGAGCAGTTTGTACACACAACGATAGTCCGACGTATTATAGTCGTCCAAACAACAAGAACTCAACGGAGAATTGCACTATGTCAACTTTTCGTCGATAAAACGAATCAACACCATCCGACGGCCGACCCGAAACCAGATCACCAACTAGTTTCGGGGCAGAAACCTGCAAATCCTTCGAGTCAATCTCCGCCAATCAGATAACTATTATCGCGTCCTTGGCCCGCGTTCCCGCATCCCAAGCGGAGCCCCGAATTTCGCTGCCCGCTGACGCTGCGAAATTTAATCTGGACGGAACGGGGAGCTGCAGCCGCGGCGGCAATAGCCTCGAGCTCCTCCGGACCATGATTGCTCTGAACGCCGGAACGACACCTCAATAACAACCTGAGAAGAGTTGCCTCCCTCCTTCCGTACCCATCCTCACCTGGCGGGACAGATTGGCCGACGATAGGCGCAGGGAAATGGCGGAGAGAGGAGGGCGTCTGGCGGTGTGGCGGTGGAAACCGGGCTAGACCACGAAAATATCCCGGCGGCGGCTTGGCGATGCTCGGCTGGAGCGGCGGAATGACGACACTAATGCCTTCTCCTTCGCCATCGCACTCTCTGTCTTTCTCTCTCCGGGAGATGATTATCTGGACGCCAGAGGGCGGATGGATCATGTCGATCGAGAGAGAGAGATCAGATGCAAGGCCCGCACACGGAATATCAACCATATCTCCAGCCGCCTATCAATACTCTCCTCCTGCGCTTATAACGACCTCCAACCAAACAGAACGGAACTAACGGCTCATCAGACATACATACATACATACATACATACATACATACATACATACATACATACATACATACATACATACATACATACATCTTTGGAATGAATGAATGAATACATACATACATACATACATACATACATACATACATGCATACATACATACATACATACATACATACATACATACATACATATATACATACATACATACATACATACATGCATTCATACATACATACATACACAAATATTCATACATGTGCACATGGCCCCATATACATGCATACATACATACACACATAAATTCATACTTACATACATACATAAATACATACACATACATAAATACACACATACATACATATACACATACATACAAAGATTCATGCATGCATACACACATACATACATACAAACATGCATAATACATACATACATAAATACATACATATATATAGGCCTATACATGCATGCATACATATATACATAAATACGTGTGTACGTATGTACGTACATACATACATACCTGCATGCATATACGCACATTCTCTATAAAAACATAAAATTGGCACATATTTTGACATATCTATTATTATGATTATTATTAAACCTTCTCTCAAAAGCCCATCTTACACCAAGCGCATAAAATGTGCACGGCAAAATATTCAGATAAATCCATCATGAAAACAATGATTGTTTATTACAATGTGTTAGCCAATCTATGGAATCAATGTGTGCTTGCGTACGTTGTGTTTGTTCGGGAGGGGGTGTGTGTGGATGCAGACGGAAGCAACCTACCTGACGGACAAATCCAGTGGAACTATCGGAAAGACTTCCGTAGGAATGTTGCGATTCGCTTCGCTGGAAAGGCAACAATAAAAACCAGAAAACTGTTAAACAGAATCGTCTCTAATTCTCCAAAAAAGCATTCGTGTGTGTGTCTAACCGTATAAATGTCTGCCTGTGTTACTGTCTGTCTGTCTGTCTGTGTGCATGTACGTCTGTGTACGTGTTTGTCTGCTTGTGTGAGTGTCTGTTTATTGCATCTGTTTGTGAGTGCATTATTAAGTATGCAACTATGCATTATTATTACTTTTATTAAGTTATTAACTCACATGTGTGTGTATGTGTGTGTGTGTGTGTGTTGTGTGTGTATCTGTCTGTCTGTGTGTCTGTTTGTCTGACACTCTGTCCTGAAACTAGATCACCAACTCTGTCTGTCTACCTGTCTGTCTGTCTGTCTGTCTGTCTGTCTGTCTGTCTGTCTGTCTGTCCTGTCTGTTCGTCCGTATCGTATACCTAACAACCTGCGTGTGTAAGTGATCAGTGTACAGCTCTTCATCTCTCATCAGCTCAACCCTTACGATAATGAGTATGACGAAGATCATGGCTAATGTTATCGCTAAAACATGGCTAACAGTATGCCACAAATTAGTGTTCTGGAACCTATGAAATGCGATCCTATATGGGCTCAAGTCAATCTGTCTTAGACTCCTTTTGAGTCTGCTTCTACTGACTGCTCTTGTTATGTGGAATGCACTTCCTGATCTGATCAGCGCGTAACATTAAAACATTCTCGCTGGCATTTGATCTTTGCACCCCATGACCTTCCAAAGCAGTGCTTTCCAAGTCCTTTGATCACCCATTCATCCGAAAACTCCCCAGAACCCACAAAACTCTGATCTGATCTGAATGAAGAGTTGATTAACACTTGACTTGATATAGCGCCGGTATATAAGCTGGTCTCCTTGACACGGCTTCTGGTTGGTGCAGTTTAATTCACGGAGATTTACATTAGGTTACATTACACTACATTGCATTTACATCACCATCCAAACCAGTGATTAATAGTTGTAAAAAATGAGCTGGGAACGAAATTTAACAGATTACGAAAGTACACGAAAGCAAGGTCAAACTGTAATGTTCTTAATATGTTGCACACGAAAGAATTGACCAATCATAAGATATATTGGTTCCCTGACCCCACATATTTTCAGTTGGGCTTAGCTGAGGGTTAGAATAATTACCGAAGAGCTCGATATAAAAATACCTAAACCCATCTAGATCTGGATGTGACTGGTCTAAACGAAACTAAAACACCCGATGGAAGGCTGAAGATGCATCGTTACCAAACACAATAGAAAGCACGAGGCAAGGAAGAAATGGGTCAGGATCATTCGAGGACAGCGTTCAGAAATAGGTCAGGGCAGACCAGTGCACTCTGATAGGTTGTGATGTTTGGATAGGACGAAGCACCGATCTAGTCTAGTCTAATCTAATCTAATCTAATCTAATCAGCGCTCGTGAATAAGCTGGTGACCCTGCACGTAGCCTTTCAGTGGCGCTTTAGAAGTTTGGAGATTATTTTATCCATGTGTGCCCCAAAGCCAATCCCATCAGAGATGGTCACACCCAAAATAACAAATCTAATCTAATCTAATCTAATGAGGGTATCTATATCGCCTGTCACCCATGACCGAACCTCTAATCGAGGGCATCATAGGCTAACGTGTAGCAGTAATGTAATTAGCAACTTCTATTGCGTCGGTGTTTAATGCACAAGGCATCAACCGATGGCACACCAAAAACCAAGCCGTAAGAAGGTCAACATCCAAAAGATCAGTCCGTAAGAGACAGAGAGACAGCCTACGGTGGATAGAAGCAATTTGAAAGACAAAATTTTCAGCCGAAAACGAAAGCAGTAGTGGTAGTAGCAGCAACAGCAGCAGCAACAGCAGCAGCAGCAGCAGTAGTAGTAGTGGAAGTAGTAGTAGTGGCAGTAGTAGTCGTGGTGGTGGTGTTGGTGTTGGTGGGTATGGTGGTGGTAGGGGTAGGGGTAGTAGTGGCGCAGTAGTAGTAGCAGCAGCAACAACAACAACAGCAACAACAGTAGCAACAGAAGTAGTATAGTAGTAGTATGGTAGTAGTGACAGTAGTGCAGTGTAGTAGTGGTAGTAGTAGCAGCAGTAGCAGTTACTGTAGTAACATAGTAGTGGTATGGTAGTGGTGGTAGTAGTAATGTTAGTACTAGTAGGCTACCTGATGAACACGGCTGCTGTGCCGATTAACTCCGTCGGCAGCGGCGGATGAATACGTTGACCCCGCCGCAACCCTTGACCCGCTTCCGTTAACCCCCTGAACCATGACCAGTTCTGGATAGTCGTGGCTGCGGTGATGCGTGGCGGACATGACCCGCACCGCCGGCGGCGGCGGGCGAGGGGTCTGCGAGGAGCGATGGGCAGAGGCAGGTCCTCCACCGATCCGCTCAGCACCTCCTCACAGCAACGACGGGGAGGGACTGTGGACGAGCCCTCCCGCCCTGACGGTATCCGATCCCTCCAGCTGAAGGCGGAGGAGGAGTAGCAGAGAGGCCTGCAGCATTATTTTCCTAGGGAAAAACAGAAGCGTAGGTCGGTCGTATCGTCTTACGGTCGGTCTGTCGTCTCTCTCGCCAGTCTTGATGTATTATTGCCGCCGCTGCTCCTTCCGCAGCTGTTCACCTGTGCCTGGCCTGGCTGGGCCGCCGCCGCCGCGTGAGAATATTCCTCGCCTCGAAAATCCGCCGAATCGCGAAGGTTGCTATTACATATCCACATCACCGACGACTACCCTCCCTCATCCCTACTGCTCACGCATCTTTCTGATACTCCTCATCTTCTAAAAGCACACCCTCCTCCTCACTACTCTCCTCACACGATTCACGCTTCTGGACGTCCTTCTAGTAGTATAGAACAGGAAACGCATGCGTTGATCTACGCACGCGCGCAGAAAACAGGTTTATGTTATAATGAATCGTATGGCGAGAATGAAAGTAAGGAACTGAATTCAAGCAGTACAAAGATGGCACCCATGCAACACTGCATTTTATGTTAAAATTTTAGTTTAGCCCAGAGGCCAGGGCCATTGACAGCAGTGCGTGATTTAGTGTCAGAAGCAATTGGGGAAGCCCATGGGTATTAGTGGTTGGCGAAAAAAATTAGGCTACAAAGTGGTTCGAAGCAGTGAGCCGACGAAGTTCTTTCCCTGCAATCAAAATGGCAGACAATGACAATGTAATTGCAACCCTTGACACGTTTTAATATAACCCATTGAACCATGACCA
This sequence comes from Aporrectodea caliginosa, assembly GCA_020284085.1. Taxonomy (NCBI): domain Eukaryota; kingdom Metazoa; phylum Annelida; class Clitellata; order Crassiclitellata; family Lumbricidae; genus Aporrectodea; species Aporrectodea caliginosa. The sequence goes on from JACEVL010000106.1 coordinate 216,082, forward strand.
GTTACTGGATGTTCTGGTGAGATCCAGGTGATGCGTGGCGGACATGACCCGCACCGCCGGCGGCGGCGGGCGAGGGGTCTGCGATTTCGTTGGGCAGAGGCAGGTAACCATATCCGCTCAACACCTCCTCACAGCAACGACGGGGAGGGACTGTGGACGAGCCCTCCCGTCCTGACGGTATCCGATCCCTCCAGCTGAAGGCGGAGGAGGAACACTAGAGAGGCCTTCAGCATTATTTTCCTAGGGAAAAACAGAAGCGTAGGTCGGTCGTATCGTCTTACGGTCGGTCTGTCTGTCGTCTCTCTCGCCAGTCTTGATGTATTATTGCCGCTGCTCCTTCGGCAGCTGTTCACCTGTGCCTGGCCTGGCTGGGCCGCCGCCGCCGCGTGAGAATATTCCTCGCCTCGAAAATCCGCCGAATCGCGAAGGTTGCTATTACATATCCACATCACCGACGACTACCCTCCCTCATCCCTACTGCTCACGCATCTTTCTGATACTCCTCATCTTCTAAAAGCACACCTCCCTCCTCACTACCTTCCGCACACGATTCACGCTTCTGGACGTCTTTCTAGTAGTAAGAGAACAGGAAACGTATGCGTTGATCTACGCACGCGCGCAGAAAACAGGTTTATGACAGTTATAATGAATCGTATGGCGAGAATGAAAGAAAGGAACTGAATTCAGTTAGTCCAAGATGGCACCCATGGAACACTACATTTTATGTTAACATTCAGTTTAGCCCAGAGGCCAGGGCCATTGACGTGAGTTAGTGTTAGAAGCAATTGGGCAGTCCATGGGTATAAGGGGCTGGCGAAAAAAAATTAATTACAAAGTGGTTCGAAGCAGTCAGGACGAAGGTCTTTCCCTTCAATCAAAATGGCAGACAAAGACAATGTAATTGTAAATATGGCCTCATTGACCCTGCTCATTTGTTACTGAACTGTTCTGGTGAGATCCTTCATCACCGCTGCCGGTTTGAATGGGCACCACGTCCTTTGAGGTTTTCCGCGTGTATGGATCGGGTTAGAACTTCATATCTCTTAAATAGGCCACAATCGGGTGACGAACCGACAGCCGAGCGCACTGAGGCGCATGGGATCAACCAGAGCATATTATAAGTTATAATCATAATCGTAATCGAGCATTTATATAGCGCCACTCAAAAATAAAGGCGCTCCCGACCCGGGCCAGTGTCTTCACTGGTAAAGAGAGGTTAATAATAGGGCGTTGTCGATTAATTAGCAATGACGGTTTATTGAGTCCATGGGCGTATTTAGGGGTGGTTTTACGGGTTCAACCCCAAATAAATGCATTACTGTTATTAAAAATTAAATATGTAGAAAAATAAGACCATTTCCAATAAAACCCCTAAAACTTAAAACTCCTCCGAAATTTTTCCTGGCTTCGTTCCTGATTGAGTCGATCGTTCTATTCGATCGCATATATATATATAGGCCTAATGAAAGTAAGTAAAGGGTCAGATTAGTCATATTTGAGATCATTTATTGGTCGCAAGTAACACAAGACATTAAATTTTATTTTTTAGACCTGACTTTTCCGACGAGTTGTGAATTTTGATTGTGAACTTACTTGAAGCGACCGTTATCAGCTGTTTATGGCATTATTGTAATAATATTATAATCTTTTCTTTATCGAGCGCCTGACAAACGCACTGCGCTGTACATTTACATGTTATGCAATTGAAACAATCTTAACTACTAACAGAACAGACAGCCTGCAATACAACGGCGCTAATAGCAGCCTACAAAGCATATCCGCCCTACGGGACACGAAACCGGTAGTCTACCTCTCGCTCTCTACGCCAGATGTTATCCAATGCGCTACAGAATTTGATTAGATCAGATTGGATAATGCAGTTTTTGCTGTCTCTGCTGTTTTTTGTATGTCTTTCCAAAGTCAACGCGGTTAGGCAAAAGGAAACTTAATACTCCTCTTCTACTTTTAGACTGAAAACCAAAAGCTGAACCACCATCATCACCGACTGCCACCGTAGCACCATGCTGTCTCCTCACCTCCCCGGATTGGCACCGAAACGAACAGTTTTCTATTGCGACTGATTTGATATAGCGCCGGTGAATAAGCTGTCTCCCTGACGTGGCTTTTGTGGGCGCTCGAAGATTTACATTACTTACATTACATTGCAGCGCTCCACTTCTCCCGTTTACTTGCTATTATTTAGACGTCCACTTATCGGCTGCTAATGTTGAGCATCTGGCGCGAGGCTCGTACGGAATACCGTAACGTATAATTGAGAAGAAACCGATGTATACAGTAAAAGGTTGTATGGGATTGCGGAACGATGCCGCACGACACATTTATTATGGCGCTAAATGATAGACGGACGACATTATTTTATTAAACGTCTGTATATTTACACGATTAGCAACATTCTCCAATTTCTTTAATTTTATGCAACTTAATTTCTTTCTGTCACAAATTTCAGAAAACTGTTCCTATCTGCTCAATATTCAACAATTTAGTCACCAATAATTTTAGTAATTTTAGTCTACCTGAGAAATGTTGCCTTTCGCACTGACGGCAGTTAGCGTAGGCATGTAGAATTATCAAACAGTTCGTGTGTTAGAAGCAATTGAAGCTCTAGTCCAAGATCATTTTGCATCACTTACGTGTGCGGTGTGCCTCAAAGCTCCTCTATAATTTTCCAAACTTGTGATGGCGGAACTTGTTACTTAGGAGAATATTTAATAATGTGCTTTGTTTCATTTTATTTAGCTGAATTCATTCTTTTTTAATTTAAGTCGCACTTGTTTAGATCATGTCACACTACCAGCATGTCCACATTGAAACCAGTATGGACCCCTCTAATACTCCCGGAGATGCTCTTAATTTCGTGTACGGTAGGCTACATAGCCTGTATAATCGATAAGTTTAGGGTTTTTTGAAGACTCAATAAAATGTTGTTACATTACCTAGATTACATACATTTACTATGCAGGATAGGGCCTAATAATCTTCGTTTATTAGGCCCTATTTCAAACTGGCACACCACAGTAGGCCTACGATTACACTTCACAGTATGAACGCATGATCAGAAGTTATTACAGGAGTCGAATTTAACTGTTTGGCAGCCATGTAAGGCGCAAATCATGCCCTACTGCTCATTTTAGCAACGCCATCTGGCGAATGAAAGGTTGAATCGACCTTTGCGAGGGTAGCGGGAAGAGATCCCGCATCCGTGCCATCTTCTGCTCTTCGTAATCGTAATCGTAAACTCGATATTTCTACAGCGCCCACAAAAGCGAAGTCGCGGGAACCAGCTTATTCACAGGCGCTTAACCAAAACAGAATCGATAGGCAGGGGGTCAAAATCCAGAGAGTCAGGCAGGCAGACAGTCAGACGGCTAAGGTGGATGATGCTTAGAGTTGAAATGGCGAGGAGGTGAGGGGAAGAGAAGGAATCGGGATAGGATTTGTGAAAAAGCAGTGTTTTCAGTTTTGAGTGGAAGACCTGTGGAGAGATAGCAAGAGGTGAGGTTTTGGTGAGTTCATAGGATGGATCGGATATTTGTCGTAGCACAGGCGGGAGTTTGTTCCAAAGAGGCGGGACAGCTATGGCTATGGAACGATTTGCAAATTTAAGCGATGAGGTGACGGAAGGGCGGAGCAGTGTGAGGGTGGAAGATGAACGGGTTGAACGAAGAGGTTGGACCGAGAACAACTGACGGAGATACGAGGGCTGAGAGGATTGAAGCGTATTGTAGGTGAGAGATAGGACTTTATATTCTATTCGTTCAGGAATTTTGAGCCAGTGGAGTGATTTCAAGACAGGTGTGATGTGGTGGTGTTTGGGGGTTTTGGTGACAGCACGGGCGAGGGCATTCTGAATGGCTTGGAGGCGATTAATTTGAGTGGTATCTATGTTGAGAAAGAGAGCATTGCAGTAATCTAATTTAGCGTGAACTATTGATGTGGCGATTGTTGATGAGGTTTTGAAGTCAAGCATAGGGCGATTCTACGCAGGTCACGGATGTGCATGAAGCAAGAACGGGAAAGATGGGTGATGTGATCGGAAAAGCTAAGATTCTGGTCAAAAGTCACACCTAGGTTGCGGACAGGAGAATTTGCTATGAATGTGTGAGTGGATACAGAGTCAAGGCTGAGGGAAATAGAGGGATCTGGAATTTTCTTGAGTTGCTCACGGAGGCCTATAAGAATGAATTCAGTTTTAGAGGGGTTGAGGCACAACATGTTTGAAGTCATCCAGGAGGAGATTTGTTTTACCACAACAAGAAGATGATCTATGGAGTCGGCGAAGCTGCTGGGAGAGAATGAAATGAATAATTGGGTGTCGTCAGCGTATTCGTGCCGGAGTGTTACCATTACCCTAAGCCCCCTGAAGAACTGAGTAGCCGTTATTCTCTGAATTGTTTCTATCGAAGTCCATGTATTAACCGGCCTTGCACTGCTTAAATTACCTCCACTCTGCCAGATAGGCAGGTAGGGTCAAACTCGGTTCCTGGTAAGAGCCAAAGGGTTCAAGGTCATGCAGGAAGACAGACCAAGGTGGACGGTGTTTATAATGGAAGCGGCAAGGGAGGCACGGGGAAGAGGAGGAATCGGGATTTGTGAAAGAGCAGTGTTTCGCTCCTGACCACTGAATTTCCCCTTACCCGGAGATGCACATTTACCCTACATTTGGTCCAGCCACAGGTCTTTCCCTGCCTCTGTGAACCCCGCTCCTCAATGCAAAACTAGATTTGATGTCTAGTTGTCTACCTATAATAAGCTGTCACTGGTAAAAGCATAAACCATGTCTCTTTAGCATGTGGAATTGTGGGGCAATAATTTCATCTCAAAATGCAAGTCTACAAATGTTTAACTTCACTGCAATTGTTGAAAATATAACATAATCTATTACTGATACATGTGCTACAAAATACTTACGCAGTTTTCAAACAACTGTGAGATAAAATAAACTTGGCTGCCTCCATGGCATCAATCTTAATGCCAATACAATGGTAAAACCAAGCATGAAATGGAATGTTCACTGCCTTTTGTCATTAGTAACACTTGCTTTAAAGACAAGTTCAAAATAGTTTAAAGTTGTGAAAAATAGTCAGTACATTTCATCAACTGCTTTGTACAAAAGAACAAACTAATTTCAATTTCTTGGTATCAACATTGAGTTATTATTAAATTATGTATTTATTAAGTGCCACTATCTAATGACCAGGCATCAATCAGTGGCACCAAGCAATTGTGAGTTAAGACTTGAGGTCAAGGTCAAGGTCCCCACTCTTAACCATCTCCGAGGAGACTCGAACCAGTACTCTCTGCATTACCAGGCGAGCGTTCTAACCAATCGAACACTCTGTCCCACAAGGGCTGCATTGGCCGACTACGCCGTCCAGAGAATTCTTGCTGTGCAGTACAAATCTCGGGATTGGGACTTTCAGATGCCAACCTGTGACCTGCAAGCAAATCACTGGGCTACGACTACAGTTCATTTTTACACTACCTTCAAGTATATGCACAAGAAAAAGCGGCAAGAAACATGGAGCGTATTTGAACGGCACATTTCCACCTTTCCATTGCAACTCTTCGGAGTAGACAGAATTTGGCCTGGTTAACAAAAACAATAGCTGAGAAGAGTTGCTGGTAGTACTTTCACAACCATACACTATCTTCAAGTGTAACTGTAAATTACTAAACTAGCACTTAAAAACTGCTACAGCTGATAACTTCCACAAGTTGCCCCTCAGATATAAATACTCGATATTGATACTTAACCACCTCTACCCTCTGGTGGATGGATGGAATTTAACATCGTAGGGGTCATCCATAAAGGACGTCTGCAATGAGTGGAGGGGTTAAAATGCAGTCTTCTGCGCTACTGGAATGGGTAAATTGCTTTCGTTACGAGTCCATGTTAACACCCTACTGTTTAGTATCCTCTTCAAGCATATGCGGCTCGAGTCTAACTAAAGAACCAGATACCTGGCTAAGCTATCAAGAGGCCGCTGTGCTACTGGTGTATCTTCTGAAGCTTCTAGATTATTAGATTTCCCAGTTAATGCTTAGAAATTTTCTTTGATTTGCTACTGTTTCCATTGGCGGCAACTCGTTTTCTTGAGAGTCTGGACGGAGAGCTTTTCTCCAGATCGGTCGCAGACGGGTGGTTGATGCGAGAATGCAGAACATATGGAGCGGTTACAGGCACCAGGGTCACAGAAGGCAACATGCACACGGATTTGGAGAAAAGATGGCGGCAAGTTGGAGAAATGTTGCTGCACGAAATTGATGAGGAACGACAAGGTGTACATTTTGATGATGATGATGGTGTCGAAGGAGAACTATTGATAGCCTTTGTAGGCGAGCGAGTTTCAATCCCTGATGGTAAAGATGTAGAAGTCGAAGGAAGAGTTTCGGTCTTTAAAGGTGAAGAAGTAGAAGGGAGAGTTTCAGCCACTGCAGGTGAAGCTAGTGGTAAGGTTTCAGCCAGAGATGGTGAAGAAACTGGTGGTAGAATTTCAACAACTGAAGATGACGAGACTGATGTTAGCATTTCAGCTAATGCAAATGAAGAAGCCAGTGGTAGAATTTCAATCAATGAAGATGAAGAAACTGATGGTAGAATTTCCGTCACGGATGATGAAGAAACTGGTGATGGAATTTCAGCCACGGATGATGAAGAAACTGATGGTAGAATTTCAGCCACTGATGATGAAGAAACTGATGGTAGAATTTCAGCCACAGATGATGAAGAAACTGATGGTAGAATTTCAGCCACGGATGATGAAGAAACTGGTGATGGAATTTCGACAACTGAAGATGATGAGACTGACGTTAGAGTTTCAGCCAATGAAAATGAAGAAGCCGATGGTAAAATTTCAATCAATGAAGATGAAGAAACTGATGGTAGAATTTCAGCCACTGACGATGAAGAAACTGGTTGTACAGTTTCAGAAACTGAAGAAGCTGAAGAAGAGGGTCGAACAAGTTCCGTCCCTGAAGGCAAAGAAGGTGGGAGAACTTCCGTCTCTACCAATGAAGAAGGCAAAAGCATTTCAACCTCTGACGCTGAAGAAGGCAGATAGGTTTCATTGCTCAGACAGAAAGAGGACAGAGTTTCAACATTTGAAGGCAACGCTGTAGAAGCATCAACATTGGACGATGATAAAGAACTCGAGGGAATGTTAGAAGATGCTGGAGGACTGGATGCAGTCTCAGCATCTGGACGGAATGAGAAAGAGAGAGGAATGTCACGCTTTGGAGACGGAATAGAAGTCGACGGATGGTACGATGGAAACTCCGACGATGAAGTCGTAAGGCAAACAGCCTTTAAAGGTAAACAAGATCCAAGGGGGTTCTCGCTAGTCTCTAAGCTGGAAACTGAAGATGGAGAAATTTCGGTTGTTGAAGCCATGTTGAAGGAGTCATCTAACGGTGACGAGGCTGCTGAAGCCATAGATTGAGGTACAAGTGCCACTGAAGACGACTGACTCATAGAAGATGCATTATGAGTTTCTGTAGTCACCCGAGCGACGATTTCCGGAGTGGTGCTGGAATGAATGACCGAGGCTTCTTGTGGATTAGTTGAAGACTGGAGTTTTGCCTAAAAATGCACAAAAGACAGGATGCAAATATCAGTCTATCTTCAACTTGTATAAATAGGAAAAGTGATTAGACCACTGCAAGATTACTGGGTTCAGTAACATATGAGGTGCCAATTGAAAAATATTCAACTTCCAGTATTTGGTGTGGCTCATAGTGAAGATAAACCAATAAGGCAATGAATTTGTTTATGTGTCGCTACTGTAACTCTCCTGAGAAGAGTGGTCTTGAGGTTGCCGTGCAAATAGAAGCAACGGCAACCCAACAACATGAAACCTTTCTAATTTCCAACTTCTGTAGGTACTCGCTCACCAACCCAGAAAGGATTGCAGGCTGAGTGGGCACCAGAAGATCTGGTATTCCATGGAGATTATTATTATTATTCACTATTATTATTATCATTACAAGTATTTTTAACGTGCGCAAGGTCCACAGAAATGCAAATCGGAGCTGCGGTTAGTCAGAGATTCAACATCGATCTACTAACTGGGTTTGCACTTACTTTTACTCTTCCATGCAAGAACAGAAAACAATGGTCGCAACATTTTGGATATACATAGATTCTAAAAAATTCCATCCACAGCACAATGAATAGTCAAAGCCACAACCATCATCATATTTACCTCTTCCGATGGTCGTTTTCTGTAACACTGAACAGCAGTCTTTTTAACCAGATTTTTTCCAGTAGTCAAAGGTTTCATTGGGGTAGCAGCCTTTCGTCTGTACTTGCCGCTCCGTAATTCCTCGTGATCAGCTGCAATTTTTCTGCGCTCTTCAGCCACTTCTGCCCTCGCATTTGCCAGCTGTTCTCGCTCCAAAGCATTCTTCGCATCTTCAATGTCGTAGGCCTGTTGCAAGTCTTTTAACCGGGTCTTCCGAGCAAGTAACTCTGCCTCTCTTGAGTTCAAGGTTTGAGCACGAATATTCAGTTCTTTCTGCAGAGCAGCCACTTTGTCTAGCTCAGCTTTAACAGATGACTCCAAGAGTTCTTTCTCGGTAATACCAGTCATTCTGGCAAACAACTCGCTAGCAGAAGTGTTGTCAGAAGCAACATGTTCAGCATTCTTGTTCGTTAACTGTCGGATTTCAGCAAGAAGTTCAAAAATTCGTTTTTGTGGGGCTTGCTTTGTGTCTAGTACAGCCTCATCATTTGGATCGTCTACGTCAGAAACCTGTTTCGATTCTGATTCGGAAAGTTCTTTCAGCAGAAGAACATCGTATGACGATTGACTCTCCTCGTCCCAATCAACTGCGGCCGAGTTTTGACTTCCTTTGTGCAATTTCTGCGACAAACTGTTCTGAGATTTGCTCAACAATTCATTGGCTGTAGCAGTTTGTCCACTAGCATTCTCGCCGAACGTTTCAACAGCAACTAGACTTTCCTCGTGCTTATGTTTTTGCACAACAGGAAGGTCAAGTTTTTCCAAATCTTCAACAAATGGCTTAACAGTAGCTAAACTCTTCTGTTCTGCCGCTGTTCCTTGCTGGTCTTCCACAAAGCCTTTGACGCTTTCATCCGTTTTCAACACATCTTGATTCTCTAAGTTTAATCCTCCCTCACCCTGTTTCAACAACTTGTTAGTCGTTACCTCGCTTTCCTCTTTCTGTTGCGAATTCTTTTCACTATCTTTGATCAAGGCTTCCCCATCTTTACTGTTAGCCACAACCTTCCGTGGTCTACCAACTGGGCGCTTTTGAACAATGTTTGGCTGAACAGTGCCTTCAAGGATCGTACTATTTACCTCCTTGATCTCTGGTGATTGGACAGACTGTAAGTTGTGGGACTTCCTTAAGTTTTTCTTCTTCGCAGTAGCTTCAGGAACAATTTCTGGCTTTGTTTCTTTGTTAAAACCTGGAAAAGAATTTCTTTGTTGACCAAGTTCATGGTTTGTAGAATCAACTATCAACTTCCCTGTTGACATTCTTCGCTTATTGGTGTCGGGCTTCTTGTCGATGCCGTCGTCTCTTTGCAACCTCCCACTTCTGCGTGGAACTGCATCATCGTCATTTTTTGCCTGCGATCGTGTAATTCTGGGCAATGTTTCAGTTTCTAAATCAAAAAGAAGCTGTTCTGATTTAAGCATTTCAGAATTTTCCTCTTCAGCTGCGTCTTTTTCGCAGCAACTGCCGTCCTTTTTGGCATTTAAGAGACGGAAGTCTTCAACCCTCACCTCCATCCTCCTCATCTTTTCAACCGGATTGCAGTCTGTGTATGAAGATGAACCCACATTGAAAGTCATCTGATGCAAGTCATCTGACTGCTCTGAAGAACAGTCAGGTCTTAATGAATCCAGTGCACCTGCACCAAAAGTTCTCAGTTCTGAACGTATCCTCTGACTTTCTCTGGTTTCCTGGCCTTTCTGTTCTTCAATTTCCAGATTGTCTGGCATGCCATTCACATGACTTATTTCCTCTTCACTTCCTGAGCAACCAGACACCTCTCTTTGCCTGTCACTCCTTGCTAATTCTTCTCGAACTCTCGCCACTTCGACTGGTACAACCTTCTCGCCGTCTACCTCAAAGTAGCATTCAACAACTTTATACTCTGTGCTGCAATCTTCTCCATTTTTGCCGAGAATTTGTAACGGCAGGTTAGTGCTTCCAGAGCTTTTCTCAAATCCAAGAACACGAGGATGACCTTCACTAGAGATCTGTATGCCACCGATCTGGTCAGTGGCATTCATAATGACAAATGCAAAATCACGAGAAGGATCCATTTCGTTCAACCTTCCTGTAAAAATAGAACAGCAGATAATCAGCTGTTCAGTTTGATTGTATTCTGAATTACACTTGTTAAAACAAGCTTCACAGCTCTGGATAACAAAACAACCTGCTATAACCAAGAACAAACTGTTCATCGGCAAACTTAAAAGCATGTTATCATAATAGGTACTGAAAAACCTTATTTGAATCCACAGAGGATGGGAGTGACATGATGAAGCTTGTGCATTTTAGTGACAGCTCTCGCTAGTGAGTTTTGGGTAAGTTGCAGACGCTTAAGTTGGCTGGATTGAAGGCTGAGAAAGAGGGAATTGCAGCAACTGAGCTTTGAGTGGACAATGTATGGAGCAATGGTGGAGGCAGTTTTAAAGTGAAGCATGTACGGAGGTCACGAATGTGCCTGAAGCAGGAACTCCAGAGGTTGGAGATGTGGTTAGAGAAGGAGAGATGTGGCTCAAAAGTAATACACCAAGATTGCGGACAGAGGATACCAATATTGCGGACATGGGGTACCAATACTGAGGGCAGAGGATACCATCATACCAATATTGCGGACAGAGGTACCAAGATTGAGGATATTGGAAACCAAGACCGATGACAGGATACCAAGAATGCGGACACGTGCTGTGCTTGTGTAAACAAATGGACAGTTCACAGTCAACGATGATAGCATACTTCATTTAAATACATATTTATTTATTTTTTCTAGAAAGTGGTGGATTTTGAATTAGGCACTTCATGCAATTAGACGGACCCAGATCCGGTACAGATCAACCGAATGCAGCAACAGCGCTTTAGTGGGACTATTTCAATCATAATCTAAAACATATACCATAAAATACCTGGAGACTCCGTATTACAACAATAATTCTTCTAATGCTGGAAATATTGTTATGTATGATAATAATTAATAATATTTTATTTTGTATTTGATTGATTGGTACGTCTAACGTCTTTGCCGTAGATGAGCCAACAAGAACTAAAACATGACGACTCGCTTTGTTTGTGTTTAAGTACATAAATGGTTTTCAAGAACTAACGCCCGCATTTGCTGCAGCAGTTTAAACTTCATGCAATGTTAATAATAGGTTGAAGATTTAATGGCAAACCAATCATGACACAGACATCAATCAAAATCGAAAATGAAATCGACTTGCCGTGAAATCTTCTAGAAGCTGCTAGATGGCGACCTTCATGGTACTACCAAATACGGCTCTAACATCTTTGGTACTACTGGTGCTGATTAGATTAAGTGAAACAGGTGCTAAGTCACAAAGAGCTAGGCGGCACGTTAGTTCCAATCAACGACAGGTCCTCTTAAGCGAGTCTTGTTATAGTTCTTGCTGGCTCATCTACGGCAAAGACGTTAGACTTGCCAAAATAAAAAATATTTATTATAATTAAATCTCCCCAGTACAGGCAATACTTCGTAAACTTAATTATTCGTCGATTGCCTTCATAAATATTGCATTCACATTAATTTTGTTGTGTAAACAAAACGATATTTTAGTGTCTCCCGATTTATCGCCCCAAAACCAGTCGCACGTATTATAGGGCATTGCATCGGTTCCGCGCTCGTTACCAAGGAATCCGTTACTACTGTGAGCGATAGTCACGGTATAATAGCATGGGTTTAGATTTAGAAGACATGTGATAGGCTGTGTTAGATTGAACTGCAGGTTAATCTGGAATGCTTACTATAGCCCACCCTTCTTAGCTTCTTCTTAAACCTGAGTGTCCATCGAGACTATCATCCAAACCATTGCTCAGGTCTACAATTGTTGAGCCCTAAATTGTCGGCCTTAAAATGGTGCTTTTAGTTTGTAAAAAATTATATCTGGAATTGTCAGTTATCCGTGTCCTTGAGTCACCTTACTTGGTGATAATTCAAGAACCTCTCCAACTGCATTGCCTCCTATCCAGTGATAATAAGCATAATTAGCATCAATTAGTTTTCTTCTGCTTCTCTGCAGTTTGTCAGACCGCACCTTTTCAACCTTTCTTCATAGCTCAAATCCTTGTAACTCCAAGACAGTTTATCTGCACTGTGTCCCGTTGTTCTAAGTAATTCTTCAGGTATGGATTCCATACCTGGATGCCGTTTTCCAACTGTGGCCTAACCCCTAGTAACTTGCACAACCTCAGTATTATATATTATCTTTGTAGCACTTGGTTAAATTGCTCATCCAGAGGTGACAGGTCTCCACATTTGTGAAAATCTAAAACCTAATCGTATCGTAGAACAAATAATTGAAACCATTAGAATAAACAAAACATGTGAAATACAATGCATATGGTCGAGTATTGTAACAAAAAGCACATTTAGGTGATGCGTCTCCTCTTTTTGGGGGTGCTCGATAGTGTAGGTGTTAACACGCTGGACTGTCAATCGCAAGGTCGGGGTTCAAGTCCCACCAGGGCAGAAAATTTGGTTTGAGATTTCTGTTCCATCAGCACCCCCTAGCCAACTCAGCTATGATCAGTACACTGACCATGCACTGATGAGACGGTGAGGGAGAGGATTGGCCACACGCCCTCATATGCCGAGGCTAAGAAAATGAAGTCGCTAACACTTCATACCCATGGCTGCCTCAGGGCTAGCTTAAGGGACTGCTCTTCTTCTTTTCTCTGTTAGGTGGTGGACCTCATTGTTCAGGTGACGGATCTAAAATCGGCTGAATTTAACCATTCTCTATTCACTATTGTCCTGATCATAATATAGGTTGAGTTAGTCTTTTTTATGCTTCTGTGCATTGCCATGAAAGTTTTTCACTCTAATTTATAATACTCCCAAGTCTCTTTCTTCCTCATTCACTTTCAATACCATACCTTCCCCCACCCATCTCATATGAAAACTGTGGCTCTTACCATAAAAATAAGTGCATATATGACCATCTGAACATTAATTCTTCTTAGATCTCGAAATATCTCGACCTCTTGATCAGCAACTGCTCAATGGCATCTGCATACTTTGTAACTGTGGATTATTGAAATTAATTTAATTCAACTAATTTAATTGTGGATTTAATTTGTGCATTAACTTAGTGCATTTGCAGTTCAAACTTTGTTACTGTGGATTAATTTAATTAATCTAACTGTGAAGTTAATTTGTGCACTAATTTAATGCATTTGTGGGGTATTTAGTTATATTAACTTGCACTTTATAAATCTTCATATAATAACAATCTATGTCATTAATAAAAATCGAGACAACGATATTGACAAAGGCAGAAAGAAAGACCAGCCAGAGTTATTTAACAACATTTGGCTTTGCTCTGGCTATTCTCTTTTAAAAATCTGTTTATTTCCAATTTCACAGGATGTACCACCACAATTCAGTGGTAAAAGGCCACTGTTACCGTTGGCAATCATGCCACCATGGGCAACCATGCTACCATTGGCAACCATGCCACCTCTGCATGCAGCCAGCTCCTGAAGTCAACAAACTTAACAAATTGCATAATAAAAGTACAGTATAATCTTAAATACTTATGCAGAGATAAATCAGAAAGGCCTGACTTGATTAGAATCATACAATGCAAGCTATAACATTTTAATGTAACATCACATTTTATACCTAGTAACTTTACATTTTATGACAATCAACAAATTACACAGGTTATTACCACCTGCCCTTATAAAATTTGAGTCCTACAGAATATCATCATTGCACCATTGTCGTTCTTGCCAAGATGTTCTTTTCAAACGTCTCAAATTAATATTGATGATGGAAGGGTAAATTAATGATGAGTGGAAAATCATTGATGACTAAACTACATGACGATCACACTTGATCATAATGATCATGATGATTGATGACCAGTGTATGATGATTGTCATTGTGACTATCAGTGATCATGATAATCAAGAATGATTTTGATCACTATACGACGTATACGTGAAACGGTTTGACAGGGTTATGACCCAGCCTGCCCACACACATCAAACACCAAAAATGAATCAAGTTTTTGAGATAAAACGTTATTCAACAAACTTAACCATTCTATCAGCAGTGTCGATACTGTATCACAACAGAGGCAAGAACAATTTTCTGAATACATAGATGCTATCCTTTTGAATGCTGAATTTTTATCAAATTCTAGCACCATTAAAATTCAACTCCCTTCAAGCATCGAATGGTAAAATCACAGAATCATGTAACTTAATAAACACTTAATTTATACAGAACCTTTTCAAAACATCTACTGAGAAGGGGTCAACACTTATAAGTTGCCCAGGCTATTCTGACTTGCTAAGCCAGACTCTAAAGTCTAAACCGTACAGATTTACTGCTTGCTTTTAAAACCATCACTACGATATGATCGAGCACTTTGAAAGCAGCTTGGGAGTGCACATAAGTTTGCTCAAATCCCTGCACTTCATGTGAAATTGACATTTCCCAAGTGAAATTGATAACAGTTGACTAACAACTCGCCAATGAAATTGATGAAATCTACAATTTGCAAGTGAAAGCTGATAATTCAAACATACAGCGTGGGCTCGTTTACGCACTTATAGTTTACAAATTGCTTATCCACCATAGGCTGCCTCTCTGTCTTACAAACTGATCTTCTGGATATTGGCCTGATTACAGTTTTGATTTGGTGTGCCATCGGTCAATGCCTTGCTTACAATTACAATGCCAGACTGCTTCTAGCGAAATGGTGTCATGTCCCCATAGCTGTTAACTTAACACACTGTATTGGTTAACGCAATGTACAAGAACTGTAATGTAGTAACAAATATTGACTATTTCAGCATTATTCCTTGTAAACGCGTTGTATCACAAGGAATGTCTCCTGATGACTTTGCGTTAACCAGTCCATGCGGAACAATCAACAATTCATTATTGAGCCACACAAAACAAAGTCATTCTGCTGTGGTATTTATGTTGTCATGTTGCACTCCAGTCATCGTTGCACACCTTTGAGGACAACTGCTGCAAGAGGCATCTAGTAACTACATGTAACTGCACAATTATCTTACCTTTATACCTTAATCTGACAGTGTTATAAACACTCAATTTATCCAATTCACAGAACTCCACACTGTAAGAAATTAGAGAAAGAACGAACTATAACAGTACTAAGAGCAAACATTATAAAACAGTTTATCAACAAACGATCATCAAACTGTAAACAAACATGCAAAGTTTCTAGTTTTACCAGATGCAAATCAGTAAATGTATATTCGCTAGGAACAGCCTTTCACTATTCATATCGTCTTTGGTCAATAGCCTATTTTTGTCATTAACATCACATTTTTGATTAAAGCCATATGCTTCGAAATTGGCACTTAAAAAATTAATAACAGTAACAATCATACAAATAAATAACTACACTGCATTCACGTTATAATGCGACCTTCCAAAGTTAGTAAATACCAAATCATTAAAAGTCATTTCTTTCTGGACGTTCCCAGTGTAGGCTGCTGCTGCATCCTCTCAGAGTTCCCTCTTGGTTTTGATTGGACTAACAACGGATGATTTTGGCACGTACAATGCTATTGCTTAGCACAGTGGTTTCAAAATATTTTGCATCAAGGCCAAAACAAGCTATTACACTAACAATGCATTTTATACAAATGTTCTGGTGTATAATCACCAACGTATACTGAAACAATTTATTATGCTTGGCACTCGCTCTTAAAGAAACGAAATCAGAAACACGCACTTTCTTCATCACCAGCACACCTAATTTGCAATGATTACACATGGGTCCAAATCAGGATTTCTGGTGTTCTACACATGCCTAAAATCCGCAGCACCACCGAGTACTCGGTGTAATGTAAAAAAATTTATAAGGCACTCTCTAGATAGCTCGCAAAGGTGTTTATCACTAAGTGAAGTTGGCACTCATCTGAAAACGTAACCATAACCACGCTTTAATTGACATAGCAACGAGTAAACAAATGGATGTTGACCTAAAATTATGCCTTGGTTTTCGTGCATTAGACATTGGCAGTAAAGAAGTTTCTAATTAATAATAAAAACAGTAATACACAAAGCTACAAGTGGAAAAGCTACAAGTGGAAAAGTTACACTGACATTGTCAAATGCTTGAAATTTTAATGGATTTCCAATTTACAAAGGACCTAATTTATTTTTGCCAGACTCCAAAAACAACTGATAGTTCAATTTGATGACAGGACCCTATGGACAAATGGGCCTTTTGGACCAATGGAAAAATGGGCCCTATGGACAAATGGGCCTTTTGGACCAATGGAAAAATGGGCCCTATGGACAAATGGAACGTGCATCTGCATACATCTGGCACATTTTGAGCAAAGCTTCTGCAGTAAAATTTTACAAAGGTGTCCTTGAATACAGTTTGGATAAGCTGGTACTTTGCAGTAAAATTTAAAGGTGTTCTTGAATACAGATTGGTTAACCTGGTACTCACAACTACCTACCTTCAAAGTTGAACAATATTTACCAAGCTGATTGAATTTTTTGGAATGTAACAAAAAGAGTAAAGTATGTATGGTCGTATGCAAAAACGCAAAGGTTGGTTACTGCCAGCGCGGCAAGCACACCGCAAACAAAACGGATACCCAACTTGACTCAGAATACTTATGGTCCTTTCCAGATATGTAAAAGCTTCGTGAGTTCCAAGAGAAAAAAGTTAAAGCTGATTATTCATATTCAAATGAAATGAAACATGTCTCACGAGAAACCTTGCCATGAACGAATAAACTTGGCACATGAAGCTGCAAGATAATCCACTCAAGTTTTGACGACGTCCAAAAGAATCCATTTACGATCATTTGGCTTTATTCTTCTTGAGCGCCTGCTTTTCCTGTTTTTCCTTAGCTTTCTGCTCTTTCTCTTGCTGCTTTTTGTCTTTATCTAGCGCCGTCTTGATCTCCTTGATCTTCTTCTTGAGAATGTCACGATCTTTAGTGTTTGTTGTGATTAATGACTGCAAAAGAAAGAAGATCCTGATTTGACAAACTGCTGCGTGCTTATGTTGGATTTCGGATCAACACTGAAGAACTTTGACAACTTTTACATATGTGTGATTACTAATTGTTAATTATGCTTGACTGTTACTAATACATAATTAAGTGTCAATCACAGATAACAACTACAGCCTTTGAGGTAACTATAAATGTTCTCATACAGAGGCACATTGGAGTATGACGACTACGGAGGTGGAGATGTGAGAACTTGCTATGTCCATGAAGAAAATTTTAATTCAACCCA
The DNA here is from genome assembly GCA_020284085.1 of Aporrectodea caliginosa. Lineage (NCBI taxonomy): Eukaryota > Metazoa > Annelida > Clitellata > Crassiclitellata > Lumbricidae > Aporrectodea > Aporrectodea caliginosa. The sequence continues at coordinate 233,606 of JACEVL010000106.1, forward strand.
GTACAGTACAAAACAGTACCCTTCACCCACTGAACTTCGGGCGACACGCAGCGGCAACAAGCACTCTCGGCAAAGCGTTGTGTAAATGGCTGTGCTCTGGAGAGGTACACGCCATTGATGATCGTGATGATGACGATGATGATCATGATGACAATAGAAATGCAGATGATAGAAGCGCAGCTAACAGAAATGCAGATGATATAAATGCAGACGATAGCAATGCAGGTAGAAATGCGGATGATTGAAAATAAGTTTGGCCAATTCGAAAATAAGACATAGCCAGACAAAAGGGTAACCTAGGCAAAAGAGAACATGCCAAAACGTGCCTACAATTCAGCCAAATTATTTCCATTAAGACTGGTCACTGCCGCGTTGGAGGCACAAAATCCTACCTTAATTCTGGCACTGTCTAGTTGAACGAGCTGTGGTCCGTCGATTCCTTGCGTCATAAATAAATTGGAGTAAGCACCGAGTTTATGTCCGATCAGCCACTGCGCCACTTGCCATGGCTTCCATGACAAAACGGTCATCGACTCGAAGCTTTCTTGACCGGTGGTCATATTTTGCTGAATGGTCAATCAAAAGACAACGACAACAGATAAAACAGTCTGGCGGCTTTTTTTATGAAAAACATCATTAAAATCAAATGAAAACGTGTGAGGATTACAAAAGATAAAACAATATAATGATGCTTAAGGATCTTGTAGGGTTCCAAAATGCTCTATAATGTGTTTCCAGATACACGCATACCCAATACAACCATATACCAGTACACATTAGTTACGGAATACATGCATACATATACAGTATGGAATAGGGAGACATACATACATACACACAAACAATGGAAAAGAGACACATACATACACTGTGGAATACAGATACATAAACACATGGGCGAATTCCCAAATTCGGCTCTGTCTCTGCCTACATGCGTGATGTGTTACACTGGCTGCCTGTGGCCCAACGGATATCATACCGTGTTGCTTCTTTGGTTTCACGCAGCATCCTTGGCTGTGCTCCATCTTACCTGCGCAACCTCTGCCGCCCAGTGTCCGACGTTCAAAGTATAGGTCGATTGGCGAAACGCTTCAGGCGACGACGGGGCAACTCCTTGTTCTTGGCTATGGCTCGCTTGACTGCAAAGGGCAGCGCCGAGCTTTCTCGGTTGCAGGCCCCTCCATCTGGAATGACCTGCCATCGGAGCTGCGCTTGCTACCTTTGATCAGTCAAACTAGGTTTTATAAATCACTTAAGTCTTTTTACTTTTGCCGTGGCTGGGCTGGGAGCGCCTCTGAGTAGATTTCTTGAAGGGGCGCTATATAAATTTCCAGACAAGTACTTACTTCACAAGAAAGGAAATCCTTTGAATGAATGAATGAATGAATGAACATAATATACACAGTGGTACAGGGATAACTGAATTAAATGCGTCTAATGGCCTCTTCACTGACAGCCCAACAGTAGAATAGAGTTTAAGAGTTAAAAATCAGATGATTCAAGAGAGAGGAGCACCTTCGAAGGGCACTCAACAGGAGCTACAGAAATGTTCAATTGCACAAAACATAGACAGGGAAATCAGCAACAAACGGAAGAACATACGTCGTTCAAAGAGTAGGTCGATTGTGAGAAACCGGCAGGTGAGTCTCTCCGGAACTCATTGTCTTGGACTTCTATGGCACCAAAGTCAGCACCTGTAACGAAAAGGATCACACGTATAATTCAAACGCTGCAGGCAAGCTCCGTGTCTGCTTTGATAAAAATCTGCAAAACGAGTCAAAGTAAAACCAGATGTTTCATTTAAGTGACATGGTAGAAATCTGTCACTCCTATGTCACTACACCACTTTTGTCACTTTGTTCCTTCTGTCACTATGCTATGGTCAATCCTTACAATGAACGCTTCACTCCTATTGCAGTTCTTTGGCCAATGCCTTCATCAGCTCTTGCCACCTCTTTGTGACGACAAGTACTTACTTCGCAAGATAGGACATCCTTTCACGCTATCTATTATTAAATCTAAACTGGTTGAGGCTACTTACTTACTTACCTGTCACCGTCAGTCATGTCACGGTCAGTATCATCACATTCACTTTTGTCCATTTCTCAGTTGTCACTTTCATTCCATGTCACTATGTCCCTCGTTCCATAGTCACTTTTAATGCAGTCACTCCTGTCACTATCACTCATGTCCCTTTATCATCATGTCATGTGTCAATCGCTTCTGTCACTATGCTACTGTCACTCCTATGACAAATCATTTTATGGTGTATTTTTATTTAAGAACTTTTGAGAAATCCCATCACTTCCCTCATTATCATTCCTGTCCCTTAATCACTCCTGCTACTCGATGTCACTAAGTTACTTCTGTCATCCCTTAATCACTCCTGCTACTGGAAGTCACTAATTTACTTCTGTCATTGGTCACTGTCATTCCCTCGTGACTGTCACAACAGACCTCTGGCATGGATGTTGCCGAGTGACACAGCAAGACGAGTCGATGCGGCAAGGTTGTTGTCTTCTGAAATAGGTCTCTTTGCAAGAAGCACAACGCCATCTGCTGATGAACCATTTTTCAACTTCGACGCAGTACGCTCATTCAAATCTATTGCTACAAACAGAAATGAAGTCAAATGCCATTAACTCAAACTATAAATTTTATAACTGGTTTTTCTTGAAAATCCGACAGACTATTCTGACCATCGACGTATATTGAGTGGACACAGCATAAGAGATTCAAACTGAAGTAATATACGTCGATGATTCTGACAATAACAATTTAAACCTGAAGAAAAGATGAAGATGTTGCTACAACAAAAAAATTCCTCATTAAAAATTTCTCAGTAAAAATTCCTCATTCATAATTCTTCACTCCAAATTTCCTCACTCAAAATTTGTCATTTAATAATAATTCTTCACTAAAAATTCCTAATTAAAAATTCCTCACTAATAATTCTTCATTAAATACTTCCTCACTAAAAATCCCTCCTTAAAATTCCTCATAAAAATAGAACTTCCTACCAAAAGGCTTCTCAGTAAAAACGTTTCCAACCAAATGTTCTCAAATAAAAAAATTCACAATCAAATTTCCAACATGAAACCATTGCTGAACAAAAGTTCACATTAACACAGTTCCCCAAATAAAACTTTCCAAATACAAACATGCCCAAACAGGAAAATACCTGTACAAAAGATCCCCAAATAAAAATGTTCAAATACAGATGTGCCCAAATAGGAAAATTCCCATACAAAAGTTAGCCCTCCCCCCAAAAAAATTCCTGAACAAGAGCTCCACGACGAAAGCACTCACAACGTTGTCGATGTGATAACAGAACAACTCCAGCTGGCGCTGGGCTATCAGGTACTCCGGGAAGTTCGTGTTTTGCATTGCGCCATTTTGGATTCGCAACATTGTACGACGTCTGGGAACCACTGGATGCTGCTGAATCCGAATCATTGCTTTAGAGAGCAGAATAAAACACACAAGCAACATTAACTCTAAATTTTGCCAGTTTATTATATATCTATATATGATGCTTGAATGAATGAATGTCAAGAAAAGGATTATAAAATACAACACAAGTTACATACATAAACTATTCATTCATTCATTCCAAGAATTTATATAGCGCCCCTTCAAGGAGCCTACTCAGAGGCCACGGCTAAACAAGCACAAACAGTAGTTAGATTAAGTATTTCCTGTACAAATCTGACAAAAACTGCATATCAAGAAAACTGGAACCTTATGCTACTTACCCATTCAAATGCGCTTCTCCAAAACCATTTTCTTCCTTGGACTTCTAAACAAGGAAACAGACAACTTCCAATTAGCCCCATTCGTATAAACAAATTCACTGGACATCTTCTTGCTGTCTGACACCTGTGACCTCTGATTCCTAGCAGCCAGGCTTACCAAGTTACCACAGAAAGCAGTGTAACAGTTCTTTACATAAAACACTCTCATTCGATAGTCTGGATGAGCAATCAGGCAAAATATGCCTCTGTTAAAAATCAGTAGAATTTGGTATCAGTGTAAGTTGGGAAGTTAAAGCAAGTTGTACAACACACTGGACCTTGGAAATGGAATTCTTCCACTGTCGGTTCAATATCCACAGAGCAGGAAAGGAAATTGCTGAGTGCCATCGACTGGTTGCCTCTCCTACATACGGATTCATAGTTGTCAAACAGCATGCTCATGTTAATTTCTTTTGATGAAATTTTTGCAAATGTGCTGTAGCAGAGTGGCTGATTGGCTAGAGCGCTCGACCTGTAACGCGGAGAGTATGGGTTCGAGCCTCATCCAAGGCGGTTACTGTGTAGGGACCTTGAGCAAGTCCTTCACTCATAATTGCTCTGTGCCATCGATGCTCTGAACTTTGGAAGGAGGGCAATATCAAATACAATTGCATTGTATTATATTGTATAAATAAGCACTTACAATTACAATTTCACTATGGGCTGGGCAAGGGAGCTTTACCACACATGACAAATAGTCAGTTACATTACCAGAATTACACAACTTACCTGACACCAGATAAGTACCTATTAATTACTTTGCAACAACCGACCTGGCGTGAGGAGACAGAGGGTGGACGTCGTGCAGCCAAGGCCCCTGACGTGGCCAGCTGCCGTTTGTCCAGGTTTGCTGAGGAGTTGAGCAGATCGGTGGGAGGAACAGAGTTAAAGTCACACAGAGAAGATCGTGATGAATTCGGTGAGGCTGTTACTTCTGAAAACATCACATGAAATTCACATTATGTGTGGTAAAAGAGAAATGTGCCTGTGTACATCCACATTATTGGTGTGCTTAGTAATGTTAACTTACACTTTATAAACCTTGTTATTATTATGTATTTATTAGGCGCCATTATCTAATTGTGGGGCGCAGGTGGTGTAGGGGTATGTTCGGTGCCTTGCAGCCGGAGGGTTGAAAGCTGAATCCACCTCAATCCGCCTCCGCGTAGGGACCCTGGGCAAGTCCTTCACTGGCAATTGCTCATGCGCTACGGCGTGAAACTCAGATTCAGTGTCCGCGCTGTAGTCTACAGCGCCTCTGAGTAGAAATCTTGGAGGGGCGCTATAACAAGTGACCTTAATAAATAAATAAAATAAATAAATCTAATGACCAAACATCAATCGATGGCGCTGAGCAATTGTGAGTGAAGGACTTGCTCAAGGGCCTTACACAGTGACTATTTTAGTGGACACTTAAACTTTTACTCTCCACATTACAAAGCGACTGATCTAAGCAGTCGGCTACCATGTCCCACAAATCTTTTAGCAATAATAATAATAATAATAATAATAATAATAATAATAATAATAATAATAATAATAATAATAATAATAATAATAATAATATGCCCTTATTTAAGATAAGCCTTACATTAAATCAGTATAAGGAACCTGCATGAAAAATTATCAACTTCATTTGCATAGCCTTGGTACAAGAGAGCGGGTGACCAGTCCTCCCTCTTTCCATCTGGTCTTCTCATAGACAGTCTATATGGTCAGTATACTAATTTCATAGTCGAGTTTGCTATGGGTGCCAGTGGAATACATATCCTAGTATATATTCCTGACCTGAAAAGAATCTGAACTCCAGGCCTTTGGGTTAAAAGTACCACAAACTATACACTGAACTAAACTGGTTTAAAACATTTTTAACACTTTACTGATGACAAGCTGCATTGGTTTCTCGGTTGTTTTTAGTACATGCTCATCGTTAAAGCGTTAAACTAATCTTGCAAGCAGAGGTGGGTCACTAATCGATTAGATTCTAATCTATTAGCTACTTGATTAGACAAACACCTCATTCTCAGTGGTGGCGCCAGAGGGGCTAGGGGTGCTTAGCCCCCTAACTGCGGCTCAGCCCCCCAAAGTGGAAATCATTGCAAATCACAGCGAGGAGGGGACAAAAGGGAAGGTTTTTTGAGCTTTAGCCCCCAAACCTGAAATCCTGGCGCCGCCACTGCTCATTCTAATTCTAATTGATTAGCTATAAGATTTTGCTAATTCTAATTCTAATCAATTAGCAATTTAACTAATCGTGTCCATCTCTGCTAGCTTGCATCTTTTGCAAGCTGATTTGAAGTTTTATGAAAGAGATTCTGACTGTTATCTGATGACGCAAATCCAGTGATAGTTTCAATACCCGATTTCTTTGTGACCAGTTCGACCTCCTTTGTAACGTGCAGTGGAGATGATTCTGAGAGTTTTGAGGAGATCGTAGTCTGTTCCCTTACGACTGATACACCTTTCTCCAGCTGAGCAATCTGAAAAACACAACAGTTAACCATCTGAAATGCATATGCACACACGTATCAAGATGCTTCATGTACTCGATCTACATTAAGACATTTCATGTACACTGTACACCATCCTTTTCTTCAGTCTCTGTGCTACGGCGCTATATAAATCTTCCTATTATTATTTACTTTTTACAATTTAATTACTATTATTATTATTAATATTACCAGTATTACTACCATTATAGCACTCTTTAGCACCTCAGTCTCTGCGGGTGGCCAGTACTCTCCCTCAAAATCTTACCCTCCTGTCAACAGCATGTGAGTGAGTGAGTGAGTGAGTGAGTGAGTGAGTGAGTGAGTGAGTGAGTGAGTGAGTGAGTGAGTGAGTGAGTGAGTGAGTGAGAGAGCATAAAACTAAGCAGGCTTTTATTAAGTGAAATGAAGTACTCAATTTCACAATACAGGTATCACATCACCATCATCATTGCCATCTTCATCATCATCATCATCAACACCACCACCATCATTGTCATCATCGTCAGAGTAAACAATACAATCGTCATAAATTTCACCACAAGCATCATCGTCATACTCCTCATCGTCGATTTAAGATAATCATAATCATTCTTGTCTAAGATTCAACCAAAACTTTGCATTACCCGTATTTCTAATGAATTGATGGCATCCTTGTACTGTTTCTCGTTGACTTTATGCTTTTGCAGTAGTTCATCTCGTTCCATAAAAAAGTTCTTTTCCCTGTCAAACAATCAAACACCAATCGACTTCTATATATTAACACATTGTGCCACAGAAGAAGAGCAGTTCCTTAAGCTAGCACTGAGAATGGACCCGAGTATTTGGGTCATTTCTTACAGAAAGTTGAACACCTCTATTACAATATAATACAACTGCATTTGATGCTGCCCTCCTTCCAAAGTTCAGAAGTGCACACACAACCATACGACAGAACATTGATGGCACTGAGCAATTGTGAGCAAAGGACTAGCTCAAGGTCCCTGCACAGTCTCAATCCAAGTGGAGGCTTGAACCCTTACTCCCGCGTTAAAAGTCGAGCGCTCTAACCATTGGGCTACTATGCCCCACTCTATCGACATGATACCTCTTCTGGTAATGTTCGATGACGTCTTTCGTCTCCTTGTACTGTTTCTCCATGTTCTCCACATCCTTTCGAAGGTTCTTCTCCAGGACAGCATACCGCTCCTTACTTTCTGCGAGTTCCGCCTGAAAGAATACCACGTAAATCCATGTCATATATCAGAGATGGGCATTCTCAGTAGTTAAATTTCGAATAGATTAGAATTAGAATTAGTTACTGAAATTTGCTAATTGATTAGAATTAGAATCAGCTGTTTGTCTAATTGATTAGCTAATCAATTAGAATCTAATCAATTAGTTACCCATCTCTGTCATGTATCAGTAACATAAAGTAAAGCAGTGTCAAGTAATTGGTCGCTTGAAGAGAGCATCAGAAAAGCATAGCATTCTGAACCATAGAAGCCTATGACTAAAACATCACAACCTCTAAAGATGCAGTATCGGCACAGGGCATGTACCAGAATACATTTCTCTCTACTTCAGGTTTTCTGCCATCCCCTGGGCAGGTTTGTATGTCAAATGGTGCCACACCTCACAATGGTGTACCTTCTGTTTCAGACAGTCCACTCCCTCACCATCTCACCTTCCCACCAACAGTGTACAGTCAGTGCCTCTCATTATAGCTGAGTTGGCTAGGGGCGCAGGTGGAGCAGAAATCTAGAACCAAATTTCTGCCCAGGCGGGGATTTTAACCCTCAACCTCTCGTTTGACAGTCCAGCACACTAACCACTACACTATCGAGCACCCCAGAAATTAATTGAACCAACCTGATATTTGTTACAGTCCTTGAGGACTTGCTCCAGGGCTTCTTCTGCCTCTCGAAGGCGCGCAGTAACTTCTTCGCTGTCCAGGTCAGAGGAAGATTCGCCGCTCCTCAGGGCCACCAGCTACACACAACGGTTACACCAGCCGGATTATTATTTATTAAACATGGCAGAAAAGCATCTCACGAAAATATGGCACATGCGTGATGCCAGTAAACAATGCACAAAGTGGATGTACGAAACTAACTGAGCAACAATTATACCAAGAAAAGTCACAAAAGATGAGGGTGAATAAATCCAATGCCAAACATTGGTAAAAATCATGACCTGGCAAAAAATATGACCTGGTAAAATCATGACCTGGCAAAAATTATGACGTGCTAAAAATTAACCTGGTAAAAATTATGACATGGTAAAAAGTATGACCTGGTACGGCTCTATTTAATTTTCCACAGTTAAAGTATATGTTCACAACCTTACCATACTACCCACTTTACTTACCTTACCATGCAAGAAACTCTCCGTTCTCTACCTTACCGTACTACTCGCTCTACTTATCTTAGGTTACTTTGTGGTAAAGCTGAGAATGAACTGCTAACCGTTGCAGTAGCAGATGACAAGTCTTCTTGTAGCTGAGTTAACTTTTGCTGTTCCTAAAAGAAATCACAACAAATTCAAATACAGCGTGGATTCAAAGTTAACACGAACTTGTCGGAGGACAAAACAATGATACAGCATGTGAACCTGGATGTGCATAACAGGGATAATGGTGAAAAAGTCAACTACATGTAGTTTAGTTTTTCCGCATATGCTTGCAGACCAATTTGTTCAATCGTGGTTTAATTGTGTTAGGTAGGGAACGTCTTTGATGATTCTCTCTTGAAGCGGCGCTATATAAATGTGCAATTACCATTACTATTACCAGTTACGGTACAGCACATTAACCAGTAATGTAATGTAATGTAAAAGTGAAATCCTTACCAGGATTATACAACACATAATTATGAACCTTAATGAGTACTTTTCAGGGTCCCTCTTGTTTGGGCCCAGTCCACAAGCGTTTAATTTCAATGCCAATCAGTCTCATACTTATGCCCCTGCCCCTGTGTTCATTCTGGTATCTGCTAGAAACAAATGAATGGCGCTATATAAACTTTCCCTATGAATATGCACGCACATAAAACATTCCCTATGAATATGCATGCACATAATTACCAATAGCAGACGGACGGTGAGCATGTGCGGATCGGAATCACGATCCGACGAATGGAGTTCGGATGAAGGAGATCCAGGAGGAGGAAACGACGGCATTGGAGGCCTCTAGCAGACAAAGAATAGTCAACTTATCAGACAAAGAATATTATCCAATCGATCAAACAAAAAAAATCTAACGTATCAGACATAGAATAGAGCTCTAACTTATCAAAAAAGAACACCTAACTGATTCAACAAACAAAATCTAACTTATCAGACAAATAATACTTAACATCAGAGATGGGTAACTAATCAATTAGATTCTAATCGATTAGCTAATCGATTAGACAAACAGCTAATTCTAATTCTAATCGATTAGCTACAAGATTTTGTTAATTCTAATTCTAAACAATTAGCAAATTTCAGCAGCTAATTCTAATTCTACTTGATTAGCAATTTAACTAATCATGCCCATCTCTGCTTAACATATCAGGCAGAGAGCATGCCTACTTAATCTACCAAACAGAGAACATCCAATGCATCAAACTGAGAATGTCTAATCTATCTGACAAACAAAATCTAAATCATCCAACAAAGATTACCAAATTTATCAAACAAAGACCATCTAACACATCAAGCAAAGAACATGTAACTTACTCAATGCAGACTATATTATTTATTAATGCAAAGATTATCTAATTTACAAAACAGAATTTTGACTGCCGAAAAAAAATCTAATTGACTTCACAATGCACGTCGAATTTATAAAACATCCATCCAATGAAACTATACAATAATTTCTACAAACTGCAGAAATCTTAAACTTAAATTAAACAACACAAAGGAATACAATTCAACACCAAAATAATTATTCTGCACACAAATCAGTCAAGTGCTAAAAGTATTAACAGAGCACTAAGTGGATGGTGAAGGCACAATCTTTAAGACTCAAATTGACGATCGACTAAAGCCTTGTGCATCATCATCATCACAGCATAGAAGTCATCAGATTAGATTAGATTAGATTAGATTAGATTAGATTAGATTAGATTAGATTAGATTGGGTTCGATTAGTTTAGGGTAGATTAGATTAGATTGGGTTAATTAAGATTAGTTTAAGTTAGATTAGATGTGATTGTCTAACCTCGTCCATATCAGAATCCATTTCATGGAATTCCTCCATCGAAGATCCTCGGTGCTCTTCTGACATCATCTGGTTGAGACGCATCTCATTACGGAACTGATCCTGCTCGAGCGACTGCTTGATCAGTCGAGCCACTTCGCTGCTCCCTGGATCGCTCTCTCGACCAACAAGAAACCTTGAAGATAACAAGAAATTATGCATTTACTTTACTTTACCTATTATGCATTTATTTTCTTTTACTTATTATGCATTTATTTTATTTGACTTAATATGCATTTATTTTATTTATCATGCAGTTATTTAGTTTTTCTTATTGTGCATTTATTTTATTTGACTTATTTGCATTTATTTTAGTTTATTTATTATGCATTTATTTAGTCTTACGTATTGTGCATTTATTTTTTTTTACTTATTATGCATTTATTTTATTTGACTTATTATGCATTTATTTTATTTGACTTATTATGCATTTATTTTATTTGACTTATTATGCATTTTTTTTTTTACTTATTATGCATTTATTTTATTTGATATATTATGCATTTATTTTTTTTTACTTATTATGCATTTATTTTATTTGACTTATTATGCATTTATTTTATTTGACTTATTATGCATTTATTTTATCATGCAGTTATTTAGTTTTACTTATTGTGCATTTATTTTCTTTTACTTATTATGCATTTATTTGTTTTACTTATTTTGCATTTATTTTATTTGACTTATTATGCATTTATTTTATTTGACTTATTATGCATTTATTTTATTTGACTTATTATGCATTTATTTTTTTTTACTTATTATGCATTTATTTTATTTGACTTATTATGCATTTATTTTATCATGCAGTTATTTAGTTTTACTTATTGTGCATTTATTTTCTTTTACTTATTATGCATTTATTTCATATGACTTATTATGCATTTATTTCATATGACTTATTATGCATTTATTTCATTTGACTTATTATGCATTTATTTCATATGACTTATTATGCATTTATTTCATTTGACTTATTATGCATTTATTTCATATGACTTATTATGCATTTATTTCATTTGACTTATTATGCATTTATTTCATATGACTTATTATGCATTTATTTCATTTGACTTATTATGCATTTATTTCATATGACTTATTATGCATTTATTTCATTTGACTTATTATGCATTTATTTCATATGACTTATTATGCATTTATTTCATTTGACTTATTATGCATTTATTTCATATGACTTATTATGCATTTATTTCATTTGACTTATTATGCATTTATTTCATATGACTTATTATGCATTTATTTCATATGACTTATTATGCATTTATTTCATATGACTTATTATGCATTTATTTCATATGACTTATTATGCATTTATTTCATTTGACTTATTATGCATTTATTTTATATGACTTATTATGCATTTATTTTATTTATCATGCAGTTATTTAGTTTTACTTATTATGCATTTATTAAGCGCCACTATCTAATGACCAATGGATCTTGACCTGGAAACGATTTCCTGCACCCGCCTATCGATTATGTTTTGACTAAGCGCCTGTGAATACACTGGTTCTGGCGACTTTGCGTTTTTTGGCGCTGTAGAAATTTCGAGCTTACGATTACGATTACCATTTCAATAAAACCTACCGGACTCTACCGGTTGTTCCACGCAGTACAGAAGCAGCATAAGCCTGAGTAACTCCAACGAGATTCTTGCCATCAACTTCAATGATCTGGTCGTTGACCTGCATTCTAAAACACCCATCATAAAACACTCCTTTAGCAATATATAAGGGAATTTTCCCATTAAAAGCCTTACATTTTCAATGCCATTTAGTTGAAGAGCCAATATTCAACAAACATGTGTACACTTCAATCCTCTTCAATGTTTTAACGACAAGCTGTATTGTTTTCCAAGTCATGTTTAGTACATGCTCATCGTTAGAGTGTTCATATAAATACAATTAAAAACTTTATTGTTATCAAACAGGAATGTCAAAAGTTACGAAAGGCAGTGAGTGGTATGGGACACAACATTACATTACAACGTAACATTTAAAGATCATCACAATACGTTTTATCAACCATCTTTACGACACATTTCAACATTACAATATATTTCAAAAACATTACCACCTGTTTACATCAGAAAACAGTAGATTATTACATTACATCATATTATATCTATCATATATAGAAAATAGCAAGCTTTTCCAAGGGTAGGCCTAATACACAAGCACAAAGAACAGAAGGAAACAGGTTTGATACCTGCTAGCTCCATAAGGTTGGCTCAGCCTTCCATTCCCTAGGCACGATGGTAAAATGATCAGTAGTAGGACACCATACAGGCTGCCATACAGTTATGCAATCAATTCTTGTTTAACTTGTTATCATGTGTTCCTACTATTTCATGTAATCATACTGCAATTTGTAAGTCTGAATTAAACGAATATATTTACGAATAATGCCGAACCTGCCATCACTGCCCACTGCTCCACCTTCTGCTATGGTCTTTATAAAAATTCCCAGTTTCTCAATTCCCGTGTCAGCTCCAACTCCCATTCCAATGATGCTAAGACCAAGACCATCGCTTGCTGTAAAGACAACCAAATATGCAAATTAATTAAATGAGAACCATATAATGGGCCTTATCCCACCTTCACACCCCTCTTTGAAGTGCCCTCGTCCATGGTGTGCTTTTACGACCGTCTGGTCAAGTCTTTGTCTGATTTCAAACGTTGCGCAATTACAGAAATAGTCGATACAATTCTCAAAATTAGAAAATTTCCAGTTAAGAATAGGGTCAATTAGAAATAAGGTCTGTTAAGAATAAGGTCAGTTAAAAACAAGGTTAGTATGAAACCAAGAAAGCATGATATTGTGCATGCTCAGAATAGATACAAATTTTAAAAAGCACACCTTTTTCTACTTCAACTTCAAAAACATTCATTTTTTCGACTCGTTTCTCCAGTTCGTATTCAGCTGACGCAGCAATCGGATCGATCGAATCATTTTTACGATCATAATCTTCAACTGCAAATGTCGAGAACACCTGTAAAGAAATCACAACCAAACTGTAGGGCAGAAACTGTCTCTCTGGCTTTTTGATGCAATGCTATTACATGCAGTGGAGTTAGGACACATCGAGATGGGTTAGTGCTCGGATGATAATGTATGAAATTCCATGTCACTTGGCTCACACTCAGCCCTTCATCTTTTAATTAAGACAAAGCGAGCTGGGTTAGTACTTGGATGGTGATCAACCATGAAATACTATGGCACCAACTCAACCCTCCATTCTTTACTTACACATGTTGAGCTGGAATAGCACATGGATAGTAGCTCTTCCATCTTGGATAGTACCACTTCTAACTTGTATAGTATCTCTTCAATCTTGGATAGTACCTCTTCTATCTTGCATAGTATGTCTTCTAACTTGGATAGTACCTCCTCTAACTTGGATAGTATCTCTTCTCTCTTGGATAGTATCTCTTCCATCTTGGACAGTACCTCCCCTGATAGGCTGATTGAGCATAGACGTGTGTAAGTAAATGCGTTACCCTAACTTCCACGCCCTACTCATCTAACTCAAATCACCTTCATCGGGGAAGTGCTGAACTTGACTCGGCTGGGTTTCTTTGCCTCTGGGTAAGTATCGGCCTCTGGATCCTCCGCTGCAAGTCCAGGGACTTCGTAGACGTAGTTGCCATTGTCGGTCGTGTAATAGTCCGTGGAGTCTGAAAAACAGCCAGAAATTAATGCGACTTATAAATGTGTAAATGAAAGGCATTAAATTCACACATGACTTCTTTTCAATCAATCAATAAAAAACTTGATATAGCGCCCCTTCAAGATATCTCCTGAGAGGCGCTCCCACTCCAACCACGGCTAAAAAGAACAGCTTTCAGGGAGGTATAACATGCAAGTGAAGAGTTCCTAGGTAGGAGACAGAGCTCTAGAGGAAGCCCATTCCAGATACTTGAGCCCACGACCCAGAAGGTCCGATGTTACATCATGGAAGTAAGTGCAAAGGGGACAATCAGGTCACTGCGGACTGCAGAGTAAAGGGTTAGGAGGCCACTATTAGCAGAAATAGGGCACCAGAGCTCCTGCAGATAAGCAGGCACAGTACCAATGATGATTTTTTATTTTAAAAATGTAATGAAATTACTGTCTTGTAAATTTAAGAATTTATTATAAATAATTGTAATGCAATGTAAATTACTACAGTATCTTGTAAAATTCTTAGAATGTAACATAAATTATTGATATAACATAAATTACTGTAATGTAAATCACTGTAATGTAAATTACTATAGTTCAATGTAAATAACTATAGGTTAATATAAACTGCCATAATGTAATGTAAATTACTATATTTTGTAGTGTAAATTACTCTAATGTAATGTAAACTATTATAATGTAATGCAAATTATCATGATATAATATCATGCGGCATAAATGCCTTCACGTTAAGACCAGATAGGAATTTACAAGTCGGTCTGTTTATCTATTTAGCAAAATCATCAGCAAACAATGTTGACTATTCGTTTAGTTGGTTTTGCCGACAAGCAATTGAACGTAGCTCACTTGAGCCACAGCTGCGCCCACGATTGGCAAACTTAAAGACAACGACCCCATTGATCGAGTCAAAGTTCAAAACACAAGCATTCACAAGTAGAGACTTATTCTCGTCCGAACACCATGCACAATTACGTATGTATCTGGCCCACACACACACACAAACACACAGACACACACTGTGACACACACACACACACACACACACACACACACACACACTCAGATATATCAGCAGACAAAATCTGATAGAAACACACATACAGCATGGCTTTTTTAGTGTGCAGTTCTACACAAAAAGGGCAATTCTAAATGAATTTGTGCAGCTGTAAAAGCATTTTTGTGCAGTTAAAAATAGCTTAAAATGTTCATTGTCATCTGATTTGGAATAATTTACCATGGCTTTTAAAGGGGTTGTGTAGTTCTAAAATTTCCTTTTAAAAGTCCTGACATAGAGACACACACACAGACACATAGAAACATATACACGGACACACACAGACAGACAAATAGATTCACACACCACACACACACACACACAGACACACACACACACACAGACACACAAATAGATTCACACACACACACACACACACACACAGACACACACACACACACAGACAGACAAATAGATTCACACACCACACACACACACACACAGACACACACAGACAAATAGATTCACACACCACACACACACACAGACACACAGAGACACACACACAGACACACAGACTCTCGGACACATCACACATCCACACACACAGAGACACAAAAAACACACACAGACACTTAGAAACACACATGTACAGACACATAGACACACACAACACACAAACAAACACATAGAAACACAGACAAAGACAAAGACACACACAGACACAGCAATGAACATCACCATCACTATGTATAATGGAATCTCACTGTGGCACACATTATAACCAGACTTCTGCTAAGACACAGTCAGGAAACAGAACCAAACTTTCATCAGCAGAGGAAAAAGTATACACACAATTGAACTAATTAACACAAATTAATTTAGCGGTAGTGGCGAATTCAGATGGTTCCCAGAAGCATACACCATAAAGACGACTTTCAAGTGTATGTAACCGAGTCTAAGCAAAGGCCAGACGAAACAAATGCCTTGCGAAAAGCGCCATTGCGTCGAACTAATTAGCAATTAACAGTCGACCAGAACAAACAACGCTTCTGGTCATGGGAAAGAGGTCGACTATTCTGAAACGGAGAGTCAACAATCCCTCTGTAACTGTAGCGGTCACTACGTTGCATACATACATACCTACACACACAAACATACACACACGTACATATATATACGTACACATATACACACATACATGCATACACACATACATACATACACACATACATACACATATATACCTATTTCTTCTCTCGTGGCCTTGCACATTTGGAGCGCCTCTGAACGGTTCACCCTACTAGAGGCACTTTATAAATGCTTTAATACAATACATAAATACATACATACACATACATACATATACACACACACATATGCATACATTCATTACATATGCACACATATATACACACACATACACTGTCATACACATACATACACACATATATGCACACACTTACATATGCATATATATATATATATATATATATATATAATTTATATATATATATACATACACACACACACACACACACACACACACACACACACACACACACACACACATACACACACATACATGTTCTCTTCTTAAGGACATTCAACATCATTTAGGCTAGCAAACTAGATGGCACTAGATAAATTGATAAATAAGAAATAAGAAATAATTATATAATTCTGAAATTACCGAATGACAGATGACCACTTCCCAAAGAACCGTTTACAACATGCGCTTCATTGATCCCGAGATGAACATCCTTGATCGAATTATGATCGTCTTTGATCTTACTATCATCGTCTTCTTCAAAACTATTTTCCCTTTTAAACCTGTAACACAGTTTACAATGACTTTTACTTATATCTGTACAGTAGTAATTAAAGTTAAAAAAATAATATTTATTACAAAGCATAATACAATTTTAATGAAACTAGTATTGGAATTTCACAATACAATGCTGTTGCTCAGCATCAAAACAGGATCGCTCCAATCATTCGATCCATCACATGCCAACTTAATCATAATCATGATCATCATTCATAATCACTATACATAATCCTACCAGGACAAATCACTTAAAATCACAACACTTAATCCAACCACGAAAAATCATTTAAAATCACAAAACTTAATCCTACCAGGACAAATCATTTAAAATCACAACACTTAATCCTTCCACAAAAAATCTTTCATAATCACAATACTTAATCCAACCACAAAAAATCATTCAAAATCACAAAACTTAATCATAATCAATATACTTAATCCTACCATGAAAAATCATCCATACTTACTACACTTAATCCTACCATGAAAAATCATCCACACTTACTACACTTAATCCTACCAGCAGAAACTTAAGCTATGTGTCCTCCGGTCAGCTATTTCTCTCATTTCTTCCAAAGAAAGACTTGTACTCTTCAAGCTTTCCATACAGTTATGTGGGACCATTCTCTTTCTCTTCTATCACATTGCAAACCAGTGAAAACAATTTCCAGCACTTGGCAATATATACATTTCTGATTACAATTATAATAATTAATTATTCCAAACAATGGGTTGAATGCCCCCAATTGTCAGTGACATAACATAACACTAGAGTTATATTAAGACACAAACACGTCAGAAGTAATAAGATAAGTGGCAGATCTATCAGAATACACAATCCTAGTTTCAATGAGCAGATCATGTAACGCTTTTATCAAGTTGCATGCACAACAAATAACATTCGTATACGAGCATGTATGCATGTACGCAAGTAAGTGTGTGTGTGTACGCATGAGTGTGTATGTAAGTATGTATGCATGGGGGATTAGGTGAATGGTTAACACTCTGGTACGAAGAGCAGAAGATCAGCATGGATGTGGGATCCATTCCCGCTACCTCCCAAAGGTTGACTCAGCCTTTCATTCGCAAGGTGGCGTTGGGAAAACATGCAGTAGGATGTAATGGGCGCCTTACATCGCTGCCATACAGTTAAATTCGACTCCTGTAATAACTTGTAACCATCCGTTCATACTGTGACTTGTAATTATACGACGTACTTGTCAGTTTGAATTAATAAAGAAGAATATTATATTATTATAAGTATCAGGACAATTAATTAATTCATTCATTCCAAAGATTTATATAGCGCCCCTTCAAGGTTACTACTCAGGAGCGCTCCCGACCCAACCACGGCTGAAAAGGATGGTTTTAAGGCTAGAGTAAAACGCATCTAAATGAACTCTAGGAATAAGGCGTAATGTTAATGGAAGCCCATTCCAAACCATGGGGCCAGCAACAGAGAAGGCGCGATGCTGTCTAAGAGCAGTTCGCGCACGGGAACAAGAAGTTCACCATGTGTGGAGGAGCGGAGAGCTCTACGTCCCTGCACATCCAAAGTAGAGCGACAGAGCTCTTGTAAGTACACAGGAGCGGAACCTAAGAGGCACCGCCACACCAAAGCAGAGAGCCGGTACACTATCCGCTGCGGGATAGGAAGCCAGTGCAGGACATCCCTCATAAAAGCGGTGACATGGCCGAACTTTGGGATATGGCCGATGAGGCGCGCAGCCGTGCGCAAGACCCGCTCCAAACACCCCAACCGTACAGCCGGGAGGCCAGCGTAGAGTGCACAGCAAAGATCAAGACGCGTGACGACAAACGAATGGATAAGAGTAGAGGCAGCATTAGTGGTGAGAGAGCGCGAGACGACTCTGAGCTGGCGCAACTGGTAATAGCAGTCGCGACAGAGCTGGTGTATGTGCCGTGCGAAGGTAAGCTCTTGATCTAATGTGACGCCAAGATCGCGAACAGTGGTAGAGAAAGCGAACTGCGGGAACTCAGTAGCAAGTGCTGCTAGATCGATCTTAGCAAGCTGTTGGCGCGTGCCCAGCCAGATGAACTGAGTCTTGGCACGCGCCAACAGCTTAATAGAGCACATTCTGAAAACCTTACGCATACAAAATACCAGCATTCACAACACAAGCACTTTAAATATGAGCAAACTTTAGCAGTGTCCAAATGTAATGTAATGTAATTAGTAACTTATATAGTGCTGTTCACAGCAGTGGCAATTCAGTAGCGCTATCAGTGCTAGTACCCCGAAAGAAGAAACAGGTTTTGAAGAGAGAGAGAGAGAGAGATGTAGGAACAGATCCAGAAAGAATGGAAACATGTAAAGAGGAGGGGAGGTGATTCCACAGGGTAGGCCCAATGGTGGCAAATGATCTAGTTTGGGCCAAAGTGGTCCTAGTTTGCAGAACTAAGAGATCATGCCAGTCTAAAGAGCTTTAGCGGGGAGAGGTCGGGGAGAAGCTGCAGAATAAGTACAGTGAACGAGATCTCTGAGATATTTCGGAGCAAACCCAGCTTGGACTTGAGGACCAAAACAAGGACTTTGAACTGAATGAGGGCTGTAAGAGGAAGCCAGTGCAGTTGACTGACCATGTACAAGGATATGTGGGACAATTTAGGAAGACGAGCAATCAATCTAGCAGGACAGACTGGATAGGAGCCAGACAGATCTTCACAAGGCCAATAAGAAAAGAGTTGCAATAGTCAATACTAGAACAGACAAAATGCAAGAATTATAGAAGTCAGGGTGTAAGAAGAGACAGATCTGCAAAAATACACACATACAATATACATGCATGCATATGACTACTATACACATACACAACCATGCAACAGTCACACTAAAATTAACCAAATACACACATTATACACATACACCAATAATCCTGAATAAAATCAACAATAATCCTAATATACAGAAGATAGGCAGATCTGTAAGACTGAAAACTTACAGAGGCATTAGCCTCCCAAGCACCCCAGGAAAGTTTTCAGTGAAAACGATGCAAAAGAGATTGAACAATATGTCGAGAGAGCACTTGCTGACTTGGATAAGAACAAGTCGTGTTCAGACCAGGAAGAAGCACAACTGATCAACTATTCAAGATGAGACAGATACTTTAAAAAATTGCAACTGTAATCTGACATTTATAAAGCGCCAAGTGCTTCAAGAAAAACTCATCAGTGGCACTCCCGACCCAAACCAGTAAAATCACTGTCAAATAATACACTTAAGCCTCTTCAGGCACTTGCAAAACTGTGAAAGGAGAGAAAGCACAGATAAACTACAAAAGAAAATGCAAAAAACACCCAAAGTTGACAAAAATCCAATGAAAACTCAGCTACAAACTAGTCAGCAACTACAAGCCAAAGCGCATACATACTAAACAACTAAAAGCATTGAACACAAACATAAAGTCTATACCAACTTTGCAAACCATAACGTCTTCATCACCTTCACAAACTTCCAACAATTAGCATGCGACTGCATATGGCACGACAACTTAGAAATGATGGTACAGGTATACGATAGTTTCTAGTTCTCCAAACAACTCTATCAGACAAAGTTGTTCAGCTATGACTTTGATGGTTTGGACATGTGGAGAGAATGTCAGTTCACCAAATAATCCCACGCAGAGCACTACAGACAAGGTTTGAAGGAAAGACACAAAGAAAAAAAAACAAGATTGCACAGTTCACGAAATCCCACGCAGCGCACTACAGACAAGGTTCGAAGGAAAGAGACAAAGAAAAACCAAGTCATGTCATGTCCTCATTTATATTTCTATCTATCCAGCACTACTATTAGATTAACAATCTCTAGCAGCAGCACGGCCTAGTACAGTCATGCACCATGTCCTGATACACACTATATTGTCTGGTTACTGTCCACGAGCAGTTTAACCATGCTAATTGTCTTACGTACGAGAAAGCCAAAGGTCCTTGAAAGCCGGTATTTGTGGGATTCTATAGATGAGGACCAAAGTGAGAGTGGAAACCGTAAGCCTTTTGTTGGTGAGTTCATAATAAGTTTAAGGGTATCTGACATCAGAATTGAAGGGTGCAGAGTTTTAGATTTATGTCGAGATACCTATTGATCAGCTTACGTAGGCGTAGCAAAGAGAGTTATGTCAGGTATATCGACCTGTGACGACTTTTGATTAGGGCGATCCTATCAACTGCGTCGCATTGCGCTCAGGAATGCCAACTATGAATATTGAGTTCTACTCGATGCTCAATAAATCCAATTACATTCTCCGGGCGCCTATCACGTGACAGGCTTTTCAAACATCCGATTTATCAGGTCTGCCATAAGTGCCTTGCCATAAGTTCAAAGTGTCAATGTACACGAGTTCTAGCATATCATAACTTCATTAGAATTTTCACAGGCGTATATATTAGATTCTTCAACGGCAGCGTCATATGTAGGACACTATGATCTCACGTGGGAATGTTGTCATATGGGCTTAATATAATTATATGACGTTGCTGTGGGGCATAATATTTGCACAGTATGCAATTTATTACTATAAAATTTTAATAGTTAGTAATTTCTAAAGCGCCGGTGTCTATTGCACAAGGCATTAACAGTTCCTATCTTGCACCAATTTAAGTCAAGCACTGAAAACCAGGTCAACATCAAGAAGATCAGTCCGTTGTCTATGTGAAAGTAGGTACGAGAAAGAGAAGGATCCATGAAACCTGGTGAAAGTGAGGAAGAGCAGTCCCCTTAAGTTAGCCTGAGAGGCAGCCATGGGTATGAAGTGTTAGCGACTTCATTTTCTTAGCCTCGGCATATGAGGGCGGGTGCCCAGTCCTCTCCCTTGCTGTCTCATCTTCCCACCGACAGTGAACGGTCAGTGTACTCATTATAGCTGAGTTGGCAAGGAAACCATATCTTGTTTTGGTGAGTTAGGACAAATGATGTCAGTGGACTGAAAAAGTCAGTAAGGTAGGTCAGAGCAGGATAATGAAGCACCTTGTACACAAGAACAGCAGTTTTAGACTGGACTCCAGCTGGAAAAGATAACCCGCATAATTTTGAAGAAATGAAGTCTGTAAATGGAGATCTTCAAGAAAGCTGAAGAACACGGTAAATAGTTGCATGCAGAGCTGATTGTAAGGGGTCGTAAAGGTGACCCGGAAGAGGACAGAGTATTGAATTGCAGTACTAAGGTAGTCTAGGCATGATTAGACAGATGAATGGACAAGAGTATTGGCAGCATCATGAGTAAGAGATCGATGAATAGATTGAAGATGTCTCAGGTAAAGGTAAAAGGATAGTGTATAGTTTGTGACATGAAATTTCAGTGTCAGGTTGGAATCAAGAGTCACACTTAGAACTGTAACAGAACTAACAGCACTGGTAGAATTTGCGTACATTGTAGTAAAATAGGATATATCGAGGCATATATATAGGGCATATCGAGTGTGCGTGTGCGCGCGTGTGTGTGCGTGTGTGTAGGTGTGTGTAGGTGCATGTGTGTGTGTGCGTGCGCACTTAAAATGACTGGCATAGTTTCTTCACACATGCATACACACACTTGACCAGTGTCATAAATTGATGCATGTCATTATACAGTGGGATTATCTAATAAACAATTAATAATAATAATAATAATAATAATAATAATAATAATAATAATAATAATAATAACATAAAAAATAATAATAATAACATTATTAATAATAATAATAGTAATAATATTTAATAATAACTGCTATAGTTGAAAGTGTAAAGTTAGCAACAAAGTAATAATAAAATTTTGTATTACAATGATAATTTTTTTTAAATTCCTGATGACCCGGAGGTACTTTGGGCAAAAAAATAATAAATGGAGGTGGGCAACAATTAAAAATTTTAAATGAAGTCAATCACATAATTAAACTTTTCCATCATTTGATTAATCACAGAAGACATTGAGGAAGAAAATATTTATCATGCGCTACAACTGAAGAAAAGCAAGTCACTGCTGTTAATAACTATACTGGGGTGTCTATTATTTTATTTTAACAGTGATACGAACCTGATAGCCGCAAGAGAATCTCGTGGCTTCCTAACGGAGGCACTCTTCTCATCCTTCGCAACCTTCTCGCCCTCATCTTCCGAAGAACTCTCTTGAGAAAGTCTTTTCAACCAAGGCTTCGAACTGTCGGGTGGTGGTGGTGGTGGTGGCACAGTCTCTGGAGGAGACAAAGATGATGCAACCAAACCCACTGTTGCTGCTTTTGAGCCAATCTCCATCAAGGAATTTCGACTGCCTGACCTGTCCGGACTTCCAAAATCAAAGCTTGAACGTGCCTCAATGGTTGGTGATTTCACACTTCCCTGTGATATCAAGAAACCATCCTTTTGACTGCTCGTCCTCTCAGGACTTCCAAAATCAAAGCTTGAACGTACCTCAGGCGTCGATGATTTTAGACTTCCCTGCCACATCAAGGAACCTTCCTTTCGACTGCCCGTCCTCTCAGGACTTCCAGAATCGAAGCTTGAACGTACCTCAATGGTTGGCGACTTCAGACTTCCCTGTGACGTCAAAAAACCATCCTTTCGACTGCCCGTTCTGTCAGGACTTCCAAAATCAAAGCTTGAACGTACCTCAGGCGTTGATGATTTCAGACTTCCCTGCGACATCAAGGACCCATCCTTTCTAATGCCCGTTCTGTCAGGACTTCCAAAATCAAAGCTTGAACGTGCCTCAACAGTTGGTGACTTTAGACTGCCCTGCGACATCAAGAATCCGTCCTTTGGGAAGTGATGTGCTTCCCCCAACTCCAGACTGGGGCGCCGGTTCATTCGACTGGACTCATCATCGTCTGAGATGCTGCTCTTTGGACTCTTGCTCGTCTTTCCGTCATGCTCAAGGACCTTTTTCGCTTCATAGGTCTTGCTCGGCAGTGTCAGGTCAAGATGGTTGCTACGCCTGTCGCCCGCATCATCGCCTGAATCACTAGAACCTTGTTTTTTCAGTAACAGCGAGGCGTTACCATCCACCATAACGGCAGGACTTTTGCCCTCGTTTTCAAATCCGATTAAGCTGCGACGCTTTGACTTCCAAGCCTCAACCGTTGCGACAACATTTTCTCCTTCGACCTCATCGAAGCTTTTTCTGTTTGCCTCATGGAATTCCCATCGTTTTTTCCTCATTTCCACTCCAGGATCGCTAGTTCTGCTACCGGAACTGAATTTTCCATTCACAGAGCTAACGTTGGATGTCGACTGAGGCCTGGCAATGCCGGCAAAGCCAAACGTCACCGGCGAAGAAGAATTCTCATCTCTTTTCAACGAATCCTGCTGTCTCCAAGCGGGCCTCTCGGACACTGAATCGTTACTGGTTTTTGTGATCCCAAAACCTGCAGAACCAGGTGACGAAGCAAGTGGACTGGTGGGGCTTCTGAGAGAGGTAGTAAGTACAGACGCAAGGGATGTGTCGCCCGTCTTTGAGTGAGCAGAATGATTATCCAAGCGATTCTTATCCACTGTCAGCTGGCGCTTCTGTGGCGCCACCTTCCTCTGATCGGACGAACCGCTGCTTCTTGCCACCTCCTCAAAGTGTTTCATCAGCCACTTTGGATCCGGTACTTCCTCCGTCACCATACCCCGATCATCTGATATGGAACCCTCACCAGCCAACGCATGTCTTTCCACTTGCACCACCGGCACTGACCTTTCCGAAGTGTGGATGCTCCTCGCGACGTGAGCTCCCGCCGAAACGCCTGGCTTTTCCAGCGAAGGCGATCGAATGCTGTGCGAAGGAGAATGGCCCCTAAAGCCGGAGTTCAGAGTGGTGGGTCTACCACCAGACATGGAACCTTTGCTACTATATGATAACCCTTCTGACCGATGTGAACTGGTTGGGGTCGGTGACTTTGCCACAGCATAGTCGGTGCCGTCGACTGAATTCAAAGTCATCTTAAGTGGAAGTGACATCCCTTGTCCTGCCTTTTTCTTAAACGCCAGATGGTGGTACTCCTGCTCTCGCAGGTACTGCTTCTCCAGCTCCGCAAACTTCGCCCGAGTGTACCTATACCGCTCTGCATGGTTCGTAACCTCGAAAAACGTCTCTGGATCGAAGTCAATGTCAAGGTCGAACCGTACGCCGTCGTTCAGACCCGAGGATCTACTTCCAGGGCTGGATCCTCTCTTTGCGCCGGTGTGAGCCGTAACGTTTTTCGTGTTGGATAGATGAAGGCCCTTGTCTTTGCCGTGGAAAGGGGGACCTGTTTTTTCCCCACTTCCCGTTTGATGCCCCACAAGGAACCTGTTCCGCAAACTACTGATGTCTGGAAGCGCGTATTGGTCTTGATGTGCATCCATTCTTGATCTTTCCATCATGACTGTCGCAGTTGGTGGAACATTCTCGACGTTGACCCTTCCAGTTCTTCCATAACCCGCACCATCTACATCTACTCTTTTAAATTCACCGGACCATCTGTTCGACGGCTCAGTGTGTGTCTTGTGCATCATAATTTCGGTTGATTCTTGGACAAATAACCAATAGCCACCATCAAATACCTGCCACAGGTTTTTCGATAATGCTTTGAGAAATCATCCTGATGTTCTGAATCATTGCAAAAGGTAGGCTACTACACAGAAGAACTCTCAGGCAATCAGAAGAAACTGGGTTCAGCTCACATTTACCCCTTTACGAAAAGTCGAAACCCTGAGATGGCCAGATCTGAACCTGAGCACTAATCCATTCCCTAAACAAGAAACCAAACAGACACTGCTTTAAAATTGTCATTACTCGGATACACACATGCCTTAATCTCCCTATAAAGCTAACTTCGGAAGTGTCATGTACATCAAGAACTGTGTTTTGGTGAGTTTACATTAGAACAGATACCAAAAGAAATACACAACACACCCGTGTACATAAACATAAGTAATACATAAGCATAATGAAAGAGATGAACACACACACACACAATAGAAGACAAACTGGCATACTCGTATACAAAGAATATGCGATTTGTACGAGAACATTTCAGCTAATTACTAATTTCAATCCCAGATTGCATCCTAAATAAAAATGCACATGTACTACCAGATATACTAACATTCACACACCCACAAACACCTACACAAACACATACACAAGCATATACACAAACACATACACAAACACATACACAAACAAATACACATACACAAACACACACACACACACACACTCACACAGACATCATACTAGGAACAGCAAACCTCAAACAGGAAGTCACTACACTTTCAATTTAACCACCAGTAAACAGATATTAGACAATGTGATGTACCAATGTGATGTACCCTCTAAACAATTCCTAGAAAATGCACAGTACCAATATGACGTACTCTGGTAGGCAGATCCGAGACAATGTGATGTAGTAGCAATGCGAAGTATTGGTTAACGGATCCTAGTCCTACACAATGTTATGTGCTGTTTGGTCACCGTACGTGTAATCAGCCGATAGGAAACACATAACTCTATCTATACTACATACACGTGAGAAACTAACCTTTAGACAAAAGTTGCATATCTCTGTAGCGCCGACACTTATCACTTACAGGTGCAGCTTTCAAGTGAGCCAGGCCAAGTGATCGGTCCAATCGATCAGGCCCTTACAAGAGACAGACCTCATCAAGTGATAGATATTACGAGCAACCTTGATCTGTACAGGCCACGATAAGTCAACAGAGGAATTAAGCTACGGACCCAACAACCGGGGCATGAGCCGCAAGACATGACATGACTTGGTGAGTTGGGGTAGATCAGAGCAGAACTATGTAGAGGTACTTTGTAGTACCATAAAAGAATGTCACTCACCGTCACCCCCATCCAGTGTTGAACAAAAGCATTAATAGGCTTTAAATGGGCGCAATGGAATTTGAGTGTGTGCGTGTGTGTGTGTGTGTGTGTGTGCGTGTGTGTGTGTGTGTGTGTGTGTGTGTGTGTGTGCGTGTGCGTGCGCGCATTGGGCTTTGAATGAAAGCGTTGTGACTGTATCGGAGTGGCTTGCATATTTTTGTGAGGACAGCTGTTCAGACTGAAGGAAAGAAAGTCCTGCATCACGAATTAAACAACTTTGGCAACTGTTTACGTCCACACAGATGCCAACAGTTTACCAGAGGTCAATATGAATTAATGAGCAACAATGCCATGGCAGACATCACAAACAGCACCAAACGAAACCATTCCTTTCAAAGAATTTAATGCACTTCTGGTGTGAGACAGGGTTGCCGATTGGTTCAGCGTTTGCCTTGTAAAGCAGAGGGTAAGGGTTAGAGTCTCTTCCTCTAAGACAGTGACTGTGTAGAGGCCTTGACCAAGTGCTTCATTCACAGTTGCTCAGTGAGATCCATAGACTGATGCTTGGTGATTAGATATTGGTGGCGCTTAATAAATGCACAATACTAAATAAACTTAAGACTCGACATTCTCAGTTAGCTTATCCAACGTAGGCTGTCTCTTTGTTTCAGCCTACTGAAATTCCTTTCTTTCTCCCCCTGCCTCACGCCATTCTTTCTTCCTTCTTTTCAGATCAACTTAAGCTACATAGTCACCAACTAGCTGACCTACTCACTCATTCCTTCCTTCTTACATCTCTCCTTCCTTCCTTCCAACCTTCCCTTAATCCTTCCTTCCCTCAATCCTTCTGTCCTTCCTTCCTTCCAACCATCTCTCAATCCCAACTCATTCCTACTCCCTCTGTCCTTCCTTCCTTTCTTCTAACCTTCCCTCAATCCTTCCTTCCTCCCTCAATCCTTCCTTTCTTCTAACCTTCCCTCAACCCTTCCTTCCTCCCTCAATCCTTCCTTTCTTCTAACCTTCCCTCAACCCTTCCTTCCTTCCTACGTTCCCTCGGTCCATCCCTCCTTCCTACCTTTCCTCCTTCTATTCAGATAAACTGAATGCACTACATTCCTTTCACCTAGCAATGAATCATGCAAATGAGCCGTCAGTCTTCTTGCTCCTCGCATCGTAATTAAACACACACTGCAACGTAGTATCATTAAGGCCAAGCGAAATTAAAGTCCACGGCTCTTCAACCTCAGGCCACAAATTCTCTCCACTCCACAGATACTCAACTTACCTGATTCAAAGCACGCCTCTGACAGGTTGTAGCTAAGAGCCACACATACATCCAAACATACACACACACACACGCGTGCATACATATATATATATATATATATATATATATATATATACAAAATACATACACAAACAGCTTACAAAAATACACACACATTTATATATATACAAAAATATATAAAAAATGCATGCATATATACATAAAAATAGATACATATCTATAAAACATACTTATACATAAAAAAAATTTGCATTCAGATTTACCTCTGAATGCAAACACGCATACCTAGAGACAAGAGCAAGTGCTTGAAGTTTAGTAGCCAATAAACAACTCAGACAGAACAAAAGGTGCAAATTACCACAATCGCCCAGTCTCTAAGAGCCATATATTCTTCTTGAAATTAGCCAGTGTAACAGCAGCCAATAAATACATTAATTAAATGCATGTAGGCCTACTGAGGAGCTTTGTATATGCAAAATCATCAATTATAAGTAAAGCATCTTTTGGTCGCCACATATTCTGTTGAAATTATATATAGGTGTCCCTACTTAGCGGGATCTTTGATCCCTTCAGGGCCTTCCCTTGTGGCATTCATACTTAAAAGTGCAATCTGATTTGTAATATTATTGTTTATTGTTGTTTGGCTACAAACGATTGATTGATTGATTGATTGATTGATTGATTGATTGATTGATCATCACCACCACCACCACCACCACCACCACCACCATCATCATCAGTTCTGCAAACACCAGTCATTGGGTGGCAATGGATATAAATAGAGGACCTCCACTGTCCTTGGTCATTTGTCAAGTCCAATGCTCGCCTTAGTGCTAGTCCAAGTGATGTTATGTCCTCATTTATATTATCTATCCAGCGTAGTCTTGGTCTGCCTTGTTTATTCTATCCAAATTTACATTATGGCAAGGTGTGCTAGAAGAAGAGTTTGTATGGTAAGTATGCATGCATATATACATACATACATATATACATACATACATATGTATGCATGTACAATTGTACATGTGTGCATGTATGTATCATATGTTGTAGATATGTGTACATCTGCATATGTATTCACAATACTAGGTATTCACAATGTGGACTCAGTGCATAGGTGTCGCGGGACACTCCTCCTGATCCATCACGTAAACCAGGTCGAATATAAAAACAGATAATGCTGAAATATTTAGCAGTCCCCTGCAGTTCTTCGATGACACATATGCTGTGCTAAGTTAATAGCTCTCGGGATATAACACAATCAACTGAAATTACGCAAACGAGTCCACACTGAGATATATATGCATAAATTTGTAGGTATATATGTATATATGTGCATATGTAAATCTGTCTATATGTATATATGTGTATATGTATATAAGTGTATATATGTGTATATATGTGTATAATTATATAAGTGCATATGTATATTTGTGTATATATGGGTATATATGTGTATATGTGTATATGTATCTAAGTGTGTATATGTGTATATATGTGTATAATTATATAAGTGCATATGTATATTTGTGTATATGTATATTTGTGTATATGTGTATCTGTGTATAAGTTGTGTATAAACATAACATCATCAACCAAAATCAAGTAAACGAGTCCATGCTGTATCTCTGAACAGTAATTATGTCACCTATTACTGTAGAAAGAATAACAGAGCAATCTTTAGCTTTACTGAGCCCAGACCAGGAAGAGAAACCCTTGGACAGACGTAGGAAACTAGTCCCACACAAAATCCTGAGCTTAATTCTCACAATGAGCAACAGATCACACGTGAGGAAGGACATAATTAAACGTGCAAAGGACGAGAGATTTCGAGCTTGAAGCCAACAGACGACCATTCATGATATGATTATGATGTACAAGATATGCGCTTGGCTTTATCAAAAGACGTCATTAGTTGATCACCAATTGACAGATATATAGAGATAGAACACCGTTGTTCAAGGCAAAGCATGGCGAGACTCTTGTTGAGACTTGTCGTCTTCAACGTTAGTGCCGTAAACAATACCATTAAGCAGGGTAAAGGACTTGGGCAAAGAAAGCATGGGATCACAATACAAGATTTGTGGGCCAGGATGGAGGATTCATGGGGCCAGGATGGACAGGTCGTGGGGCCAAGATGGTAGAACCATAAAGCCAGGATGAAGGATGGATTCATGGGGCCACGATGGATAGGTCATGGGCCAAGTTGGTGGAGTCGTAGAGCCAGGATGGAGGATTCGTGGGGCCAGGATGGATAGGTCGTGGGACCAAGATGGTGGAGTTATAGAGCCAGGATGATGGAGTTACGATGGCAGAGTTGTGGGCCAAGATGGCAGAGTCAAGGGGCCGAGGTGAGGCTACACTGGAGGAGTTGAGAGGCCAGGAGTAGGACCAGCATTCAATCTTCTCACAGTGTGAACAGTCGGCAGATAAACATCTTCGTCAAGAACACTTCTTCTCTTATCATCAATCCACCTCCTCCCCTGCACTGCAGCCAGTAACACACCAAGTGCTTTTACGACCCACAGTCCGCCCTCGGGTGTGGTTGGTAATGGTAATTGCAAATTTATATAGCACCACTTCAAAAGACATTTATATGGTACATGTTTTGGAACCTTCTCAAACGCTCTGGTTGTATAATTAACTAACTGTTTATTGCTATTTTACAAAAAGAAATACAACAATCATAAAACTTCAGTTAGGTATTTCATTTCATTTTCATTTCAGATAGGTACTCAAGGCTCCCGATACTACAGCGGACACTATGGAGTTTAACAGCAAGTGGTAGACTTGAATGTAGGCAAAGGTGAATATAAGGAACATTACACCACCGCGCCCCACACACCACCGCGCCCCACAATGTATGGTAAGAAGGTAAGGCATGGTAACAGAAGTGGTAAGGAATGCAGGCTAAGGTGATCTAAGGTTAGGTATGGTAAGTCAGGGAAGAGCATGGACAACCAAGTCAGGGCAACGTAGGGCATATCAAGGTAGGGCAGTATGGAAGGGTAGAACTCGTATAAATTGGTTGGTAATGCATACAATCATTGCAGCATGAATTGGACACTTTTTGCTAAGTTTCTAAATATACATAATCTGACTGTCTAGCTGTAAGTCACAGCAACTGTCCTTCACCATAGAAGAGTTCAATTGTAACAAATTCCAGCTGTGCTAGACATCATTTCGCCATTAGTTCTAAGACACAGTCCAAGGCCACACTTAACACTGTCAACTACAGACATTAACATGGCTTGTAACTCATACACAAGTTGTCCAGTAATCAAGAACATTTCATGTGGCCTACAACCAGCAAGGCATTTAATCAGTTTAAGGCAATCAGACAAAAATCTCTGAAACTACCAGATATTTGATCACATGGTTATATTCGTGTCTGTGGTTAATGCTTTTAAGCATGTATACAAACTTAGAGACATACAAATACACTTGTGTATGTATATATATAGCGTGGTGCTTCTGCGGCGGAAAATGCAGCCACGCAACCCGCGAAAACTTACCTTCTGCGGCGGAAATGTTATCACATTTTATCTAAAAACGACTCAAACCCTAACCCTGACCCTAACCGACCCTCACGACGCCATATATATAGGAAGTAACGCATTTGAGCAAGGATAAATCCTATTTGAACTGGCCACACGTCCGCCATTTTAAGATATTTTAAAGTTGCATGTGCGGCGCATATAAAGGTTACAGCCGCAGAAGTAAAATTTTAGTTTATTTTGTGGCGGTATCTTCCGCCGCAGAAGATTTATCCATATATATACGTATATATGTGTATATATATATATATATAATATATATATATATATATGTCTTATGATGTAAGTAAATAAATGCTTAGGTACAAAAAACTGAATTTGCAAACACCTCATAGGTTGACTCAGTTAAACGATGGTGAAAACCCCGACACCAGTCCACATAACCTTGCTCTGGCCACGAACAAGGCACACTCACAATGGCAAAATAAACATTTACACAGGCTACCCACAGGTATCAAAGCCGGCTACAATACCCTAAGCGTATTTATTTACTTACATCAAGGCTTGTCGGTTTTGCATCCACGATCACTCAATCAAATAGGCTTGGCTAAACAACTAAAGGCGCTGCATAAATTTACGGTACGATACAACGCATGAACTATTTAGTATGAATACTTCAACAGCTGCTACCAGACGCATTTCATAAAACTTTACTCCAACCGACTTACAGAAGGCAATCGTACCCTTTAACAGAAGTTCGAAGACTTCTGTTTAAGAAAAACACCCTGACGCAAAACAGATCTTTGCAGAAAATTAATCACTTAAATAAAAGAAACAGTTTCAATAAATTTCGATGTACGTTACTAACGCCTCAATCGCACTGAGAGGCACAATGTCATATAATATCCATGCCGAGTCGACAACCATTAGCAAGGACTACATATCTTGAGCCCGAAATTTTACATAATTATTTCTAATACAATTTAATCAGATGTATACAAACAGAATCAAAGATATCCTATTAATTTGAGGTAATTAAATTTTGCATCAGTATTGAGTGTTAAAGTCAAGTTTCAACAAAAACCTTAGTGCTACAGCACAGTTGAAACAAATACCTTTTATTCAAATTACATATACACGAATCTGCAACGTTTCCTTGCTCTCTGAGAAATTGTTGGAAGCCTATTTTTTGCAGAATTAGCGAAATTTTAGAAATTCACAAAAAATATTTAGACATTACATGGCAAGCTTTATGAAACAGCGATTTAACTTGAAATTAAGTATTGTCGCAACTAACATAACCAGCCTAATTTGAAGAAACCGTAAAGTGATGCCACCTATTGAATGTACATTAAGCTGCAGCTGCTGCACTTTACTTCTTGCGACAAACCTTCGCCATCTAACGAACAAGAAACGCTGCCAATGTATTGTCGTCTGCTACTATTATTATAACATTGCCTAGCATAGCTTAACATAACATAACATTAAATAACTTTAAAATCACACAGAATAGTGATTTAAAAGATTTAGATTTTGTATGTGTTTGACTCCGTTCCTTAATAGTTCCCGTGTTTTTGTAGCCATTACTTTCCTAATTAATATTTTGGACCGTAGGGAGTCGGGACTAGTCCGCGGCGCCGCTGACATCCGCCGCCAATCGCTAAGCCATGGCCCTCTAGATATGGCTAAGCCCTCAAGTCGCAACCAGTCGCTAAGGTATCGACTGTTATTGACTTTGTTCACTTAATATATCAGCAGCAGGACAGGAGCAAAAAACGTTGCCACTGGCTGACCTTTAGAAAAGTTTTGACACCTCTGAGTTATATAGGGACGTTTAGTCAATAAAGTTAATTTTAGAAGTGCGGTTGTGGTGTGGTGGTATTTGAGGAGTTTTGCGACTGCGCGGGAAAGAGAAGCAGTGTTGTTAAAAGTATCGGGGAAATGTACTTAAGTAAAAGTAAAAGTAAACAGCACTTTTCTTACTTAAGTAAAAGTAAAAGTACTCATCAGCAAATAATACTTTTGTAAAAGTAAAAAAGTATTCTTCGAAATAATACTTTTAAAGTAAAAAGTAAAAGTACTGAGTCTTGTGTCTATAATTCGATCCACTTATTTACTTTCAAGATGACTAAATTCTGAAAATGCTTGTCATTCAACCGAGGTTGTTTATGGTTCATTGTTATACCGGAAAAGCTAAAGAGGCGTTCAACTGCAGGAAGTGGAATGTTCAATCTGGGACTAATATAAAATAGCTCCTTCAAATCAGACCAGGCTC
>JACEVL010000106.1:277500-455000 GCA_020284085.1 Aporrectodea caliginosa
CATCCAAGCCATGTAAGATCATCTTGGTGTCAGCTTCCTCCTGCGTACTTCGTAGGTACTCGACAGTACCACTTGTTGAAGCTGCTTCATTGCGCCAAGCAACGATACATCTGCACGGCCAGCTTCTTGCTCGGTCGAGTATTTTTTTGGACAAGTAGTGTGTTAGCTCGTCTTTAGTAGTACAGTGTGACAATAGCTTTTTCATCGTAACTGAAGATATATCCGTTGAGTCGCAGATACTGAAACGTGTAGAAACGCCGCCGTGCAATCTTTTGTCTCGCGTAACATTCTTAATTGACTGGTCTCGATATGAATCAAAGACAAGGTGCAATTCCTCATAGTTCCCGTACTTCGTTGCCAACTTGTTCAAGAAGGAATCTGCAAGGTCTGCACAAGTTCTCATGGTATTTGACTTTGCCATAGATTGCAGTTCAGCCATGCAATCAACTATTGCTGCACAGAAACCTGACTCTCCAGAAGAACTCTCGACTGGTTTATCAACTTCCACTGGAGGAAGAGACTTAAGTATGTGAATCAGTCGACTTTTAGCAGGACATTGATGCATAGTACCATCGCACAAAAACATCGATCGGGGCACTGTTGACAGTTCGTATGCTCCGAGAGTTTCGCATAAATCTACATCACGTTGAGATCTAGTGATTATAAGTAAGCGTGCAAATAAGGATCTGTCAGCTGTCAGGACCGATACACTTTCGGCAGTGGAGAGTTTCACATGCCTTTTGTTCGCACTTGAGCATAACTTCAATTTGTTCCGTTTTATAGGCGCCCACACATTTTCCTTTCCTGCGATGAGTCTGTCACATTTGTAAGTGTTGTACAAATCACCACCCAATTGCTCCATTCTTTCTACACTTCTCCTGACTTCTTCATCAAATACAGCTTTCACCAACGGAACACGGGTGGGTATTGGAAGATGGACGGTTGTCACCGGTTATGAATGAATCGCTATGTGCCCCGGAGGCATTGTATGTATGTATGTATGTATGTATGTATGCATGTATGTATGTATGTATGTATGTATGTATGTATGTATGTATGTATATGACTATATAGAAAAAGCATAGCTTACCATGTACGTTTAGAACTTTATGTTCAGATACCCGTACTTGGTAATTAGCTTTCCTGTGGGGTTGGAGGTTAGGGCTCCTGGATGTCTTAATTCGGCTCAAAGGAAACCAAGTGGCGGGAACCAGCTTTACTGAAATCACTCAAAACAATATCGATAGGTCCAAGTCGATATCTCGAGGTCAGGCGAGTATCATGTATGTATGTATGTATGTATGTATCTATGTATGTATGTATGTATGTATGTATGTATGTATGTATGTATGTATGTATGCACGTATGTATGTATGTATGTATGTATGTATGTATGTATATGACTATTTGTAAAGAAGATGGTTCTTCTTTAAAGAACCTCACAAGGGCACTTAACACGACTGTAGACAGATGGAATGGCGGGTACAGCACATGGTGTTTTGAATTGGAGCCATTTGGGAATTGAAAGTAAGATTTATGGTAACAAACTTACATAACCAATTACTTCTAAATAATATGAAAATTCTTCAAGGTTGCTGACGTTTATTAATTCTTTCAATTTACAACAAGTCAATAGCCAAATTCTCAATTCTCATCAGGTGAATACAACAGTCTATCTATTCTCTTCCATCTATTATTGACTTTTGTAAATAGTAAATGTTGGTTGAAACGAATCGTTGTCTTGAGGAGATGGTCCCTTCTTACGGAGTGTTGGCTGCGATCCAATCCAGGTAGGCGCTGACGCGGGTGTAAACGGATGGGTAAGTCTGGAGGCAGTCGCCGCCACTCAATACACCCCATGAAGTAATACCAGCAACGCGGGTAGCACCGTCCGGGCAGTTCATTGGGCCACCGCTATCACCCTGAAAAAGATTATCATATTTTTGTGTTTTGGCGGCCATATTGGCCGCCATCTTGGATAGTAACATTCCGACACTACTACAAGTACGATAAATCGATTTCTTTACCTTGAAAATATTATATTTGACACTTCATTTGTTATTGTAGCTTACCTATGACCTGATATATACATATTTTTGTGTTTTGGCGGCCATATTGGCCGCCATCTTGGATAGTAAGATTCCGACACTATTGCCACTATGATAGATCGATTCCTCGACCTTGATAATGTTAAATTTGACACTTCATTTTGTTATTTAGCTTACCTATGACCTGATATATATACATATTTTTGTGTTTTGGCGGCCATATTGGCCGCCATCTTGGATAGTAAGATTCCGACACTATTGCCACTATGATAGATCGATTCTTCGACCTTGATAATGTTAAATTTGACACTTCATTTTGTTATTTAGCTTACCTATGACCTGATATATACGGTTTTCTGTATTGGCGCCATATTGGCCGCCATCTTTGTTTAAAATGCACTTTGGGGGTGATTCCGTGGTCCGATTTCGAGAAACTTTTAGTATGTTATTCTCCAGACCTAATACACCAGAAAACCAACATAAAACGTTTTCTTGCAATTTTTTGGGGTCATGTGGCATATCTATCCGACTAACTACGATAATGTTCCGCCATGTTGGACGCCATCTTGAATTGTGCCTGCCTGCAGCATATTCTGGCTTGGCACCATGACTTTTCTTATTCTATGTTAAAATACCTTTCCAACGACGTATCACACATGTTTCTTTCATTAAAGCGCCCACGGGATACCATTTGCTCCCTGACTAATAGAGGCAGAGTCTAGTCGCATTGCCACTCGGGCCACGACTTCTATGGCAGACGCGTCGCCTCCTAATTCACGACCCTACGCACGCCTCGTAGTCGTCTACACACTCCTCCTTATTTTCCTGTTACTTCTTCTCTTCCATTCTCCATCCACCTGCATCCTCCCAATCCTCAGTCTCTCCCTCTTCATCTACTTCCTGTTTTTTTTATTCTTCTCCCTTTTTTGTCTCCTTCCGCATTTTCCCTCTCCATCCTCGTGCTATTTCCTGCTAACCCTCATGGCATTCTCGATGTTTTCCAAATCTTATCCTATAGCTTCCTGTTTCTCCTCCTTCTCCCCCTCCTCTTCCTCCTTTCTTCCTCCTGCTCTTATTATTTCCCTGCACCTCCTCTTTTACTTCTCCTCTTCTACCTCTTCATCCTTCTGCTCCATCTTTGAATTCTACCTTTTTCTCCTCTCCACAAACTTGTTCCTCTTCTTCCTATTCCTCGTCCTCTCTGTCCTCCTTCTCCTGCTTCTCATTTCCTCCTATCGTCCTCCTTCTCTTCCTCTAATACGCACCCTCTTCTTCCTACTACTCCTCTTTATCTTCAATCCTCCTCTTTGAATGCTCAGCATACTCCTCCTTCCTCTTACTCATCTTCGTCTTCTTTCCAGTCGTCATCCTCCCATCCTCATTCTCCTCCTCTGTCCTCAAATCCTCCTCCTTTTCTACTCAACATACTCTTATCTTCTCTTCTTCCAAATCCTCATCCTCCCCTTACTCTTCTTCCTCTGGTCGCCACATCCTCTTCTTCCTATTCCTCATCCTCCGAATCTTCGTTCTCCTCCTCTCTCCTCCTCCTCTTGCTCTCCTCTCTCCTCCAGTCCTCCGCCTCTTTCCCCCAATCCTACTCCTCTCTCCTCCTCTCTCCTCCTCTCTCCTCCAATTCTCCTCCTACTCCTCCTGCTCCTCCTCTCTCTTCCAATTCTCCTCCTTCTTTTCCTCTTACCCACACCCTCTTCTTCGTATTCCTTATCCTCCGCATCGTCGTTCTCCTCCTCCCTCCTCCTCCTCCTCTCTCGTCCAATCCTCCTCCTCTCTCCTCCTCTCCTCCAATCCTCCTCTCTCCTCCTCCTCTCGTCCATTCCTCCGCCTCTCTCCTCCAATCATCCTCCTCTCTCCTCCTCTCTCGTCCAATCCTCCTCCTTTTCCTCTTACCCACATCCTCTTCTTCCCATTCCTCCTCCTCCCCATCCTCCTCCTGCTCCTCCTTTTCCCGGTCGCCATCGTCCTCCTAGTCGTCACCGTCTGCGCCTTATCAGCACAGTGCACTGGCCTCTGAATCGGTCCCAGATGAAGGCAACGGCAGCAGCATCCCCGCATCCCATCATCCGCAGCAGCAGCAGCAGCCAGTTCTCCGTCCATCCGTCGGTCGGCCGATGCCTTCGACCGGGTACGGAGGCTGACGCAGCGGATGCTGTTGGCAGCTGCGCCGGATGCGGCAGAAACGGTGGCGACATCCGATCGTCATCTAGTGCGGAGGAGGGAGAGGGAAGGGGAAGGGGAGGAGGAGGAGGAGGAGAAGGAGGAGGAGGAAGAGGGGAAGGAGGAGCTGGAAAGGAGAACGGAGGAAGAGGAGAAGGGGAAATGATGAAGAGGACGAGGAATGAGGATGGAGATGTGGGAAAAGGACCTTAGGAGTTTGTGAATGAGGAGGAATGGAGGAAGAGGAGGGAGGAGGAGGAGGGTAGGAGGAAAACAGGGAAGATGAGAAGGGGGAAATGATGAAGAGGAAGGCGAATAAAGAAGGATATGTGGAAAGAGAACCTTAAGAGGAGTTGGAAAATGAGGAGGATGGGAAGGAAGAGGAGGAAGGAGAAGGAGGTAAAAGAAAAGCTAAACGGAGAAAGAGGAGAAGGGGAAATGATGAAGAGGAATGAGGAGTAGGAGAATGAGCAGGATGGGTCGGAAGAGGAAGGAGGAGGAGGTAAAGGAGGTAGGAGGAAAAGAAGGAAGAGGATAAGGGGAAATGATGAAGAGGAAGTGGAATAAGAAAGATGTCGAAAATGGCCTTAAGAGGAGTTGGAGAATGAGGAGGAAGAGGAGAAGGAGAGAACGAGGAGGAAAGGGAGAATTAAGAGAAAAATTGAAAGGAGGGGAACAGAAGGAGAAAGAGTGGAACAAGAAGGCGGGAAGAGAAGAGGTAGGAAGTGACAGGGAGCTCAGAAATGGATGGCATGGAAATAGAGGGATGAGAGGAAAAGGCGGAGGAATAGACGAAGAAAGTGGAGGAGGAGGAGGTGGCAGAGGAGGTGTAGTTGAAGGAGGAAAGTGACGAGGAAGAGGGTTAGGAGCAGAGTTAGGAAGAGGAGTAGGAATTGGTTGAAGGGAAGTGGTGGAGGAAAAGGAAATGATGATGGAGGAGGAGGAGGAGGAGGAGGAGGAGGAGAGGAGGAGGAGGAGGAGGAGGAGGAGGAGGAGGAGATGGATGTGATGGAAGTGGAGGAGGATTAGAAGGAGCAGAAGGAGGCATCCCGCATCAGCAGCTCAGTCGACTGCAGGCTCCATCTTCATTATGCAAGCAGGACCCTGCCATCTATTTCTCCATCTATTCCTCCATCTATTCGCCTCCTCCTCTTATGCTTCACTGCTGTAGTTTCTTCCTCTCTTCCTCTTCCTGCTTACTCCTGTATCGTAAGCGTCCTCTGCCTCTCCATTCCTCCTCCTCCTACTCCTCCTCTCCTCCTCCTCCTCCTTTTCACTTCCATCTCCTCTCTCTCTTTCTCTCTCTCTCTCTCTCTCTCTCTCTTCTCTCTCTCTCTCTCTCTCTCTCTCTCTCTCTCTCTCTCTCTCTCTCTCTCTCTCTCTCTCTCTCTCTCTCTCGTCTACCTCTCTCTGTCTCTGTCTGTCTGTCTCTGTCTCTCTCTCTCTCTCTCTCTCTCTCTCTCTCTCTCTCTCTCTCTCTCTCTCTCTCTCTCTCTTCTCTCTACCTCTCTCTTGTCTCTCTCTCTCTCTCTCTCTCTCTCTCTCTCTCTCATTCTCGTCTCTCTCTCTCTCTCTCTCTCTCTCTCTCTCTCTCTCTTCATTCTCTCTCTCTCTCTCTCTCTCTCTCTCTCTCTCTCTCTCTCTCTCTCTCTCTCTCTCTCTCTCTCTCTCATCTCTATTCTCTCTCTCTCTCTGAATTATGATGTCTTTGTCTCTCTCTCATCTCTCTTCTCTCTCTCTCTCTCTCTCTCTCTCTCTCTCTCTCTCTCTCTCTCTCTCTCTCTCTCTCTCTCTCTCTCTCTCTCTCTCTCTCTCTCTCTCTCTCTCTCTCTCTCATCTTCCGATCCTCCCTTTCTCAGTATAGTATGTCATCTATTCATCTATTCCATCTCCATTCTCACATAATCCTTCCGTTTCCATCCGCCATACTTCTCCCAATCTTCCAATACTCTTCTATCCATCTTCTGCTTCCTCTTCTTTCTTTTCTCATTCACTGCATTCCTTCTTCCCTCTTCCTGCTTCCTTGTTTCGTCCCTCTTTCTCTTCCCTCCAGAGACATCCATGCCACCCCAAGTCCCCAGCCCCTACAGACTCAAGGGGCCAAAATGAAGCTACCTCCAGTCTATTATATATATATATGAATATATATAATGAATATATATATATATATATATATATACATATATATAAACACCCTGTTCTCATTTTAGGTTCAGTAATGTCATATATATAATATATGAGATATTGTTTTCGTTATTGGCAAATGTGCATAATACCCTTAATAAAGGATTCATTAATGCAGGACATATGAAGCTGATTGTACGCATATGAGGTATAGGACCCATACTTAGCTGTAGATAAGACTTAAGCAAAATGAATATACACATATAGTGTTCTTTTGAATGAATCATAATTTATTACATTCATATCAAATTTTTTATTAACATCATATATATAATGTATATATATCATCTATCTATCAGATATATGTATGTATGGGGCACTGTATATATATATATATATATATATATATATATATAATCTATCTGTCACATATATGTATGTATGGGTAAACTTTGAGGGTGTGCTTGTGAGGAGTCTCGTAGGATGACAAAGCTGCTGATGTTGGCGAATTGGGATGAAGTTGATGGCGAATCGAAGATGCCGTCGCCACTATATTCGACTGCGGAAGATGGGCAGGAGGAGGAAGAGGAGAAGGAGGAGGAGGAGGAGGAGGAGGAGGAGGAGGAGGAGGAGGAGCAGGAGCAGGAGGAGGAGGAGCAGGAAGAAGAAGAAGACGAATACGAGGAGGAGAGGAGGAGGAGGAGGAGGAGGAGGAAGAAGACGACGAATACGAGGAGGAGGGAAGAGGAGGAGGAGGAAGATGAATACGAGGAGGAGGGAGAGGAATAAGAGGAGGAAGAGGAGAGGGAGACAGGACAAAGACCACGACGTTGTGGACAAACCAAGAGAGGGTGTGAAGTAGTAGTAGATGACGAGAGGAGGAAGATGAGGAGGCGGAAGAATAGGAAGAGGAAGAGGAAGAGTAGAAGCAGAGAGACCGTGCAGAAGGAGGGAGGGAGAACGTGGGGAGGAGGAAGAGGAGGTGGATGGGGAGGAGGCGAGAGGCAAGAGATGTGGGATGAATGAGTATAGGAAGCAGAAAGGGCGGGGTAGGAGGAGGAGGAGGAAGTGGAAGTGGAGGAGAATGAGGAAGCCAAGATCAGATTTATTAGACGTGTTTATCCTCACTTTCGTTCGTCCCAAATCAGACCAGATTATCGGCCTCTCTCTCCCTCTATACGAACAATCCACACGCCCTATTATATATAATATATATATATATGTAAATATTAGGGTGGTTCCATCCATAATGACAAATTTTTATGTTGTTTCTTTTTTATCCTCCAACCCACCATTTGGTGATATGACATATAGAGACTCTTTAACCAAAATATTTTCAATATATAAAAGTATTTAGGACTTGCCCAAACCAGTTGAAGTTACGATAATTGCGCATGTTCCCGAAATGTCAGTTTCGTACTTTTAAATTATGGACTATATTGTTACTGGAATTTCTAAAGCTGTGCCACTGCAAACTCAACAACCTCATCCTTCTATGATGCAATCATGGCTACCAATATCGATATTGGTCTCTGGACATGATGTAATCAAGCTGTTATCTGTACCAAAACTTGACGATGGAACGGCAGTAACAATGTCACATGCAATGGTTGATAGCATTGATGAATGGGGTTTGCATAATCGTATCAAAGGTCTATGCTTTGATACTACAGCCTCAAATACTGGAAGAAATGGTGGCGTATGCGTATTGTTGGAAAGAGAAATAGGTCGAGAACTCCTCAATTTGGCATGCCGACACCACATTTCTGAAATCATGTTGGAGAAGGTCATTAGTCTGTGTGATTTATCGAAGTCTCCCAACATTGAGCTATTTGGCCACTTTAAACATTTCTGGCCTAGAATAGATCAGGCCTCCTTTTCCAC
This sequence comes from Aporrectodea caliginosa, assembly GCA_020284085.1. Classification (NCBI taxonomy): domain Eukaryota; kingdom Metazoa; phylum Annelida; class Clitellata; order Crassiclitellata; family Lumbricidae; genus Aporrectodea; species Aporrectodea caliginosa. Next base: position 285,729 of record JACEVL010000106.1, read on the forward strand.
AGCCACAGAGGATGAGTAGATGACAGCCATGATTGCACCATGGAAGAATGAGGTTATTGAGTTTGCAGTAGCACAGCTGCAGAAATTCCAGCCAAGAGATGACTACTGCGAACTTCTTGAGTTATATATCATATTCCTCGGTGGATTCCACCACATGGAATACGTTTCCGCTATCAAGGAGCTGTACACCGTATGCAGTGGATAGCCAGAGCCATTTGCTTACTTAAAATGTGGATATTCCACTCACAATATGAACCTCTGCACTCTCTGCAGCCAGTTTAAACCAGAACACAGAGGTCTCGTGGCCCTGCATATGGTGAACAAGTTTGGAATCATCTGAAGGAAGTGTCACTTTTTGTGACAGGCATATATATATATATATGTCAAGTACTGGTTCCAGTGCACATCGTCTACAGAGGCTCCCAAAAATGACCTGAATTTGTTTTGCATGCTATCGACCTACCAGAAAAAGGCTGTCGCCAAGGCTGCCACAACCGCATTTAGTCGTCACTTGTGGTACTTGTCTGAACTATTGGTTGGGTTTGCATTCTTTGACGATCATGTTTCAGTGGATGAGAAGAGACTCATGGTAAAGGCGCTTAACGAAAATTCAGGCTCTGTTGAGCCACTAAAACGATTCCCACCATTCAATAAACCTGTTACGAAAGAACTCCACAACTTCGTCACTACATCAACCATGAGATTCTTCCACATTTTGACTTTCTGCAGTATGATCCAAGCGCATGGGGTCTCATTCAAACATACCAAAGAATCCGCGAGGTTGCCCAATCCGTTAGAGGTTAACGATCTCGCAGAAAGATGTTTAGTGCAAGAATTTAAGTCGTCCCTAACAAGAAATGAAGAACAAATGCAGTTCTTGTAACAGGTTTGTAGAGGAACATAGGAAGCTGTTCTCAGCGCCAACAAAGGCTGCAGCCATACTAAGGTCAAAATCGGATGACTGACAACTTCATCGGCAAAATTAATGTTAATGTTCTCGGCTACATTTTCAGATTATTTTCTAAGTTTTGCAGTCAGTATATTAAGCTGATAATAAAATTAACTCATTCTTCCGACTTTGATACTATTATTCAGTAATTGTATTGTAGCTGCACATTAATTGTTTGCTTGTCTGCAATTATGTTAAACCCTGCCGAGTGCCAATGTCATGATAAAGTTTGAGGAAATCAGCTGCAAATTATGAAAACTTTGTCAGCTTTGGGCAAGTCCTAAATATTATTATTTTCTTTTAATTTTTTAACTGTGACCTATTAATACGTGACGTAACCATATGCCGGGTTGGAGAACTAATTTAGACGACTTCCATTTTTAGAACCACCCTAGTAAATATATATACTTATATATATATGCACATACATTTATAAATATATTCACATAGATCTATATGTACGTGTATATATATACACACATCACACATTATATATATATGAATTGCCTATAAATATATATTACACACACGTACATATCTAAGAATACGCATATACATATATACACCTATACATACAACACATTGCATGCACGCGTACATGTATACATGCATACGAAACGCATATATATATATATATACACATGTGTACAAACTTATATATGATGTAGCAAGAGTATCTGTTTTGTATGGTTGTTTGTCATCGTCTTTGTCTGTGTGCATTCTTGGCATCGTCCATCATAGCTGGCTGCTCGGGCTGTTCTCCCCTCCCTCTCCCACCTCCAGTGGGGATGGGAGTGGCCGAAGGGGTGGATAGCGCCCCCCCCCAGGTCGAGGGGAGCAGAGGCGGTCCTCCCTCCTCATCTGTCCCTTCGCTGTCGCCAGCCTCATCCGGTCAGCCGCCTTCGACTGACCAAGAAATAATCACCGAGGACTGATGAAGAAAAGAAGAAATGACCACATGAGGAAATGACCACATGAGGAAGTGACCGTATACGAGGAGATGACCGCATGAAGAAATGACAAGAGGAAATGACCACGAGACGATATGACCGCAAGAGGAAATGACCGCAAGTGGAAATGATAACGGGAGGAAATGACAATAAGAGGAAATGACAACAGGAGGAAATTACAACGGGAGGAAATGACAACGGAGGAAATGGCAATGAGAGGAAATGACAACAGGAGGAAATGACAACGGAAGGAAATGACAACGGAAGGAAATGACAACGGGAGGAAATGACAACGGAGGAAATGACAACGGAGGAAATGACAACGGGAGACTACGTACACCCTCCGTCCTAGGCCTCACCAATTCTCACTCCCACCTAAGGACACCAAAAACTTTATTCCTAGGCTGCTCTACAAGGACATCTATTAAACCTAAGACCCTTGAACATAAAATAATAGCCAATAATATCCTTGACCAAACTTTAAACGGAATAGCCAACGTCCACACATTTTTGTTTTTTGTTTTTCTTGTAATCGCATTGCGTTCTGACAATGTGTTATGAATAAACGAAGATTCTATTCTATTCTAACGGAGGAAATGACAACGGAGGAAATGACAACGGGAGGAAATGACAACGGAGGAAATGACAACGGGATGAAATGACAACGGGAGGAAATGATTACATGGAGAAGTGACCACTGACCAGAGGAAATGACCATACGAGGAAATGACAGCCATGGAATTAACACGAATGATAAATGACCACAAAAGAATTGACAAGTAAGGAGTAGCCTACCAGATAAGGAATGACCACATCTGAGGAATGGTCACTAAGGAACGACCACTAACAAATGGCCACCATAGAATGACCACCTCCGAAATGACCGCAAAGCAATTGATGAGCAAAGAATGACCACTATTGAATAACCCACCGCTGTAATTATAAATACATAGATAAGGGCGCTATATAAACGTCAATCTAGACATATAATTATAATACACGACTATGATCTATGATCTAATCTATGATCTATAATCAAACCTATAGTAACTTATATAGCGCCGTTAGCCTAACGTAGCCTACAGAGGGCATCGACCAATAATCCCGAACCTATTTGCTCCACTGACCCCTAGAGAGCAGGGCTGTGAATGAGACCAGGGACCGTACATTGTCCGTGGGAAGATCAGACCGCTATCAGGGGCGGATCCAGGATTTCTGGTTAGGGGGGGCGTAAATACTACCAATCTAATCCCATATATATATATATATATATATGAATTAGATCACGCAAAACTATAATGATCCTTTTTATAGAAAATGTTATGGAACTTTAAAAAATATATAGTTTGTCATATAAAACAACTGGTCTCCACTGAAGGTTAACAGTGAAACGATTATAAATCACTTATCAGTTTTGATCATGCAACCCTTGATCCAAAAAGAAAATAATTAAGTGTCACATGCCAGTGGATTAAGCAGTGTCATTCTCCTTGGATGCTTTCTGGCGTAGGCATTGATAATGTCATCAATGTCTAACTTCATGTCCTTGTGGACAAACAATAAAATGAGTGCATTAAATCTGTCCTCGTTCATTGTACTTCGGAAACACGACTTCACAAATCGCAGACTAGAATTTGCTCGTTCAACACTGCAAGCCGTGACAGAAGTGAGCAGCAAAATGTGAATTATTGTGGTAATATTTGGATACATAATACGACAGGAGCTCCGGTAAGAGAGCTCCATTCTGCCGGTCCAGCTAGGCCTACTTCAAACATCCTGTTCCCAAATTGCAGTTATATTAGTTTTAGGTCAGTTTAGTTTGAGAACATTTGCTGCAGGTTTAGGGGGCGTACGCCGGCTCCGCCCCCTCTAAATCCGCGCCTGGCTATGTAGATGTAATGTAGTGTAAATCTTAGAAAATTTCTCAGCGCCCACAAAAGCCACGTCAGGGAGACCAGCTTATTCACCGGCGCAATATCAAATCAAGTCCGCAATAGCCAAACTCCTCTGTTCGTTTCGGTGCCAGGTCAAAATCCGGGGAGGTCAAGCCGAGGAGACAGCATGGTGCTACGGTGGCAATCGGTGATGATGGTGGTCGTGTGGTGGCGCAGGAGTTGAATCAGGATGGGATATCTTGAAGAGTTCGGTTTTCAGTCGTGAGTGGAAAGCAGAAGAGGAAAGTGCAAGCGGAGGAGAGTTTGAGTTAAGAGGCAAGATATATAGGATGATGAGCAAACTGGCTATGGAGACCATTGGAGAGGACTGACTATCGGTTGGTATAGCCTATAGGTGCATATAGAGGTTCTGTTTAACGACGCTGTCACCACGACGTTATCCAGTACCACCCAAGTATGCTAGGGTTTAGCGGAAGCTTAGTATAGCCATGCATGGTAGCTATTTACTGTGTAAAGATGTTGCGCTGTATCGAAGATGATTAGCATGGCCGTCCTCCGTTATTCAGGCTTTGGACTATTTTCCGTTGTTTAACGACACCTTGTGTCTGCCCTTAAATCAGGCATCAATTCCGATTGAATGAATCCAAAGTTTAACAACATCTTGTGACAACAAAGGCCGTTGACGTCGACAGAAATTGTTTCAGCAGTTCTCACCGTTCCTATGGCATACTACAAAAGTAATTTCATGAAAATTTTACTGCAATCCACATTGGATCCTCTGTTTAACGGCAGCTTATGACAACATAGGCCGTTGCCGCCGACAAAGATTAGTTTTGGCATATTACAGCTCAATCCACAGCGGACACTGAATACTTATAGAGGATACTTATTTTCGTTAAAAAGGTGTCTAAGCTGTGACGAAAATCTGTGACTACTACAGTCTAGATGGGTAGATCCTTGATCCAGGGTTTAACGACATCTTATGGCAACAAAGACGTTGACGTCGAGAGAAACGATATGACCGCATGAGGAAATGACTGCAACTTAGTCTGCAAGTAATTTTATGAAATATTAATGCAATCTACAGTGGACACTGAATTCTTATATAGAATACTTATTTTCGTTAAAAAGGTGTCTAAGCTGTGACGAAAATCTGTGACTACTACAGTGCACAGCCTATAGAATATAGATCCACAGTTTAACGACATCTTATGGCAACAAAGCCGTTGACGTCGACAGCAGTGGCGTACCGTACGGGGGGCAGGGGGGCGAGTCGCCCCGGGCGGCACTTGAGCAGGGGCGGCAAAATAGGGTTGAAGAAAAATAAAAAAAGGAGTGAATGCAGAAAAAATTTGAAAAAGTATAAGAGAAAGTAATAAAAGTAGACAAAGAAGGAAGGAAAGGAAGAAAAATTATCCAATAAATAGCATACAGTGGCGTAATGAGGGGCGGGGGGCGGCCCCCGGGCGCAGGACAGGGCGGCTTCTGACAATTATAGTATAGTAGATGAGCATGAGTCTTGCACCACGGGGAGGAGAAGAATCTGTTTTTGAAAAAAAGAGAAGAGGGGAAAGCAAAAAAGGTCATCAGAAATTTTGGCGGAAGTAATAAAGAAAATTTTCCGGAATATTTCCAAAATTAAGTGCCAAGGGCGGCATTTTGGGCCGTCGCCCCGGGCGGCATTTAAGCTCCGTACGCCACTGGACTCGACAGAAACTGTTTGAGCAGTTCTCGCCGTTCTTTTGGCCTAATACAGTTCCAAGGAATCTATATCCTTGACAGGCCTGGATTTAGGCATGTGCACTATGTGCCAGTGCACAGGGGCCTCCACCACATAGGGGCCTCCACCACAAATTTAAGCATTTTTTCCTTGTGTTTCATAATTATGAAATATTTCAATAGCGCACAGCGCGCACAGACACAATTAAAATATCTAAAACTAAGAAACAGTTAATAGGTATTGTCTCGGGCGTGAATTTATGTCAAATTAGTGAAACTTTGAGTGTTTTCTTCCTCGCAAATTCGGTCACCAGGTCCTCAAAGTTGATTTCACGCAGAATGTCAGCTTGTATGCTCATTAGAGCCAGATGGGACAACCGCTCATTGCCCATTGATGTGCGAACTTGCGAAGTCTGTTCTTTATTAGTTTCATTTTTGAGAGGGAACGTTCCGCAGTCCGCACTGCAGTTACTGACCATCAGCACCAGGTACATGCTGATCCGAGTGCTAATTCCACATTAGGAAATGAGCCCTGAACTTGTTTCTCGAGTATCAGCTGATACATGAAATGCTCTCGAGAGACGTCTTGAGCTTTTCGTCCTTGAATGTTTCCACAAAGTCAACAAACTGCAAAGGCTCATTTCCTAAGAATGCATCAAGGTCGTATTTATAGACATCAACGAGATTCGATGCTGCTGCCAGTAGTTCTTGTGATGAAACTACAAGCAGTTTGCGTAGGCAACCGAACCGAGACGAAATAAGCTCGTAAGCACCAAGTCGATGTTGCAAAGCAGTAAAGCAGTAAACTGATCAATGACTGGTAGAAAGTTTTGTATTCGAAATTTATCTGACTGCGTCAACCGACTAAAATAAAGCAGCGTAGCTAGGCCCTACTAGTTCTATCTTTTCAGCGTTCTAAGTTATTCGCCACTGTATATGGGTTTCAGCGTTGGTGGAATACAAGTTGGATTGACGAAAAGAATTCTTGCTAAATAGAAGTCGGATTGATGAATAATTTTGGCTTAAATTGAAGTGAGACTGAGAAAGAGATTCTTGCTTAAATAGAAGTTGGATAATTGTTGTTTAAATATACAGAAGCTGGATTGATTAAACGAATTCTTGCCTAAATAGAAGCTGGATTGACTAAAAGGATTCTTGTCAAAGTAGAAGTTGGATTGATGAAAAATAATAATGCTACAATGGGCGAATAATTTAGAACACTAAAACGATATATTATCCTAGCTGCAATTAGGCCTACATCCTTGGCTTTGGATATGCTGGAGTTGACGCATCGTGTTTCGTGAGTCGTGACTAGTGAGCCAGCCCATAACTGCCGACTTGCAGCAGTTTCAGGCAACATCCGCACCGGGCCTGCGGCTGGTTAAGGGCCTCCACCACAGCGGTGCACTGGGGCCTCCACCACAGTAAATACGGCCCTGATCCTTGATACAGTTCTAACCCGATTACGATGAAAACTTTTCTAACGACGCACGATTGCAATTAACCCAAGTAGTCCCCTTTTCATGCAGTTGATTACCATAATTCTAGTGTCAGTCAAGAGTTTTAGAGCTAACGATTAAACGCATTGGATGGATCAAGAGTTTAACGACATCTGACGGCAACAAAGGCCTTTAGCGTCGACAGAAATTATTTTTGGCATATATTAGGGCCTACAGCTTTCTTAAACTCTGTTGGCAAATGTGAGGAAATCTAGTAATTGAACGCATTCTTCTTCAAGGGTCTTGACTCTTATCGACAATAATATGAGGAAAACATTTATAGGACGAATGTTGTACTCCTATTGATTTTATTGATTTTGTGTTTTGTCCTATGATGTTTGTACACCGGAGTGCGATTCTTCTGCAACCGGTTTAATAAAGAAAATACTTACTTACTTACTTACTTACTTTTTCCAGGGTTTAACGACATTGTGTGGCTACTATGGCCGTTGACGTCTTAAGAGTTTTTGCTGTTGCGCTGTGGTTTCGTTCACTCGCTTCCAAGTCATCTTCTTTCCTTATTAATGTTAGCATCAGCGTCTGTGAGCTTTTGTTTTTTAAATGATTTTGTCTCTTTTCTTTTGATATCACTTTCGCTTTTCACGTATTTTTTCATCCCCCCATTTTTCAATATATTTCTTAATCTTTTTAAAATATTTTCCTCAAACGGGTGCTTATTTCTTTTTTCCATATATTTCTCCTTTTGTGTTTATTCTCCGTTTCCCTCTGTTTTTTTACGCATGGTCTCTCTCTATTGTTGAGCCAATTAAACGCATTTGCGCAGTTGATTAATATACATCCTCCCCGACTGTGCGCTACTACAGGCGGTTTATGTAAAGGAGTGGTAACGTTTTGAAGTGAGATTTGAGTCCTGTTGATGTCCGATAATGTAGAGTAGTCTTTAGGTCTGGCACCAGTTTCCTTTCTAAATCCAGGTTTCACAGGGAAACGGTAATCAGGCTGTGGCCGATCCTTTAATCTAGTGCTCCTGCGTGGGCCTAGCGTTTCGGGTTCAAATCCATCCGATTCTGCTATTATGGGTTTCTTGACGAAGGTTTCCAAGGGTAAGGCTGCGGCGGAAGGGAGTTCGGCAACTTTCGGTTGAGGTGCCGAAAAGTCAGGGTTCGTAGTGGTACTCACTTCCTTACTTACTTTTCTATCTGCTTCTAGGAATTCTATTCTATCCAACAGACTTCTCTGGTCTCCAGCCAATTCAGATTGAGCTTTAGACATTTCAGATTGGATTCTAGACAATTCAAAGTGGGATCTAGACAATTCAGACTGGTTTCTGGACAATTCAGACTGTCCTTCAAACAGGTCCGTAAGTCTCCTGTCCATCTTGTCTTGTCCATCAGTGACGTCATCCGGTCGGTCTGTTAATTATTTTGTCTTATCATTTTGTCCATCAGTGACGTCAGTTATTTTGTCCAATTTATTTTGTCCAGCAGTCACCTTTTCTATACCTTCCAACAAACGTTCAAGAATAGAGGCTCGAATCAACTCTGGTGAAAGAGGCCTGACTTCACCTTGCTCACTTTCTTCCAATGAATGCAATGATTCACGAGACATAGTTAGAAATTATTATTAAAGATTATGCAACAAACAGTCTCAATTATATACAACAATTCAAGTAAAACATTTAACTTAATCCTATGCAGTTTCTACTGGCAGTGACTTGCAATTACAATCAAATTAAAGAAAAAGATGATTATTTACCCATCTTTGGAACAAAGGACATGATTAATAATCCACGGCAATTATAGGTTACGAAGACGGAATATAATCCAGCGAATAAGCGGAGACGACGACAGAGATAATCCAGCGAATAAGCGGAGACGATAAAATCCCGTTACGAGTTCACATTTTCTCGCAATTCAGACAATCGACAATATTATTCCAACCGTACTCGTTTCTACTTTAAACTTCTATAGCGCACTATTTAACTCTTAGGAAGAGACTAACGCAAGTGTTTCTCAATTCCTTATCTAATCTACTTCGAAAACGGGGACTCAAAAAGAAATAATCTCTTGGACGACTTGGCTCGACTCCTAGGTAATCCATCGATACAGGTCTAACCTCTAGGACGTCTCGGCAGCAAGTGACAAATTTTACTAGTGGCAGGGTCTCTAATCAGACTCTTCAACCAATCAGCAGTCCAGCTCAAATGCTAACCTTATATGGACACGAAATAAGACAGAAAACCGATGACGTAGGGGATGAGTCAGTGGTTCTGCTGCTGTATCAGGCGTGACTAGCGCGTGATCAGAGGCTGAAGGAAAATCCCAATAATAATGCTATCAACGGCGAAACTACCGAGGCCAAGCACGACACCATCGTTTCATCGGCTCGCCACGTTTCTACCGCTAGAGGTCTCAGGGGACAGACACAAGCAATTCTAAAAATAGCCTCTAGTAAGGATTTTATAGATCATTACACTCTCACCGGCCAGGGGAAGAAAATTATGTCGACTAGGTTCGGCAGAATTTTCTGTAAGTAAGAACCTTCAGCCAGTTCCTATACATCTGGGAAATCTCTAAATCTTAATATACAAATATCTCAACATCTTAACATGGCAAATGGCTAGCTAACATACACAGCATCAAACAATATACACTGCTAATCTAATCTACAATTAATCCAAAGTCTCTAGCAATACTCAATGCAACATTATGCAATGCAATGCAAAACTACAATCAAAATTTAAGCAGTAAAGTCTCAACAATTCTCCAACTAACACAATAAAACAGACAATACTATAGCAATGAATTACTAATCATCAAAACCAAATCTTACAGGTGGACGAATAACACGTCTGGGACGATCTATCAGTTGTGGCTGGTCAACAATTTCAGTATCAGTTACCAGAGGCAGGTTCAAATCCAAATCAGGTTCATCAGGGGTCACTCTCTCTTTCCAAACATCAGGGACATCTCCAACATACAATTTCAACTTATCAATGTACACAGCTTTAGCTTGGGCTCGAGGAGATTTCTTTATCTTAAACAGAACAGGACCTATCTTATCTACAATCTTGAAAGGACCAATATACCAACTAGCCCATTTATCCTTTATCATGCTTCTATGCCTGGGATAATAATACCACACTAGCTGGCCAATCTCAAAAGTTTTAGGACGAACTCTCATGTCATAGCGAAAAGCTCTGGTCTCAGCTTGGGTCTGCATACATTCTCTGGCTAAGGCAAAAGCAGTCTGCATTCTCTTTCCTGTTTCATAGACATATTCATGACAATTTAAATCTTCCTTCTCTACAAAGCAATCACCCAATACAAGATCAATAGGAGCACAAACTTCTCTAGACAAAAACAACTTATTTGGAGTAAAACCCGTACTTTCATGCTTACTCGCCCGATAGGCAGCCATAATAGTAGGTATGTGAGTGGGCCAATCCCGTTGATTTTCTGCGATGACTTTTCCGATCATGGAGTTCAGGGTTCGATGAAAGCGTTCGATCATCCCATTGGTTGACGGCTTGTAGGGGGACGTTCGTACCTTGTCTATCTGGAGCAGGCGACAGAGATCCTGGAATAAGGCAGCCTCAAAACACGAACCTTGATCGGTTAAGATCTGGAGCGGACATCCGAAGCGGGCGATCCATTGGTCCATTAGAACTTTGGCCACGGTCAGAGCCTCCTGATTTCTCACCGGATAAGCTTCAGCCCAGCGACTGAAGTGATCGATCACCGTAAGCAGGTATCGATATCCTTGACTGGAAGGGATGTGTGGACCCGTCAAGTCTAAGGAAATGCATTCCAAAGGAGCGCCAACGACCATGTTTTGAAGAAAGCCTTGACGTGGAGGTCTTCCTCTCAAATATCGGGCGCAGGGGATGCATCGCAGCAGCTGAAGTTGGACATCTTCCCTCCAACCCGGCCAGTATGCGCGTCGCTGTACTTGGGCAGACGTACGACGAATCCCAAGATGGCCGCCCGTCATTCCTTCGTGAGCGAGGTTGATCAGAGTGGTCCGACGGTCCGGTGGTGGAATTAGTTGGTGCCAGCGAATGCTATTGTCTTCTGCATTCACCCATCTTCTTGTAAGCAATCCTCCATGCACGTCTAATTGAGGCCACTGAGCTACTAAAATCTTAATGACGGGACTTAGCCCTCTGATTTCTTCATGTGACGGCATAGTGTCGGTCTCCATTTTCCGTTGAATAACCCAGCCCAAATCTGGGTCAGCCTTTTGTTCCTCCGCAATTTTCGAACGAGACCAGTCACTCGGCAAATTTCTAATTCCACTGTCCCGTGTAGGCCTGTCTCGGATTGCACACACTGGATGAGGACGTCGCGATAAAGCATCAGCATTGGTATGGGCGGTTCCAGCTCGGTGTTTCACGTCAAAGTTGAATTCTTCGATGACTGTTAGCCATCTCGCTTGCTGTCCGATGGGAAGAGGTGTCCGACGAAGCCATTGAAGCGCGGAGTGATCCGTCCTCAATAGAAATCTCCGTCCCAGCAGATAAGGTCTGTAGACTTTTAAGAAGTACACGATAGCAAGCAATTCCCTTTTCGTGACGTCATAATTCTGTTCTGCCTGGGAACAAACTCTGCTACCGTAAGAAATGACTCGCTCCTGGTTATCCTGTATTTGTGACAACACGGCTCCAATTGATTCTCCGGATGCGTCTGTATCTAACACGAAAGTTCCTGTGTCGTTTGGTAGAGTGAGCACTGGCGCCTCTGTCAATTTGTTTTTCAGCTGTCTGAAAGCTCCATTACAATCATCTGTCCAATCAAAGCGAATTCCTTTCTTGGTTAACGCATGAAGAGGTCTGGCTATTTGGGCGAAATCCGGAACGAACTTTCTGTAATAAGAACAGAGTCCCAAGAATGCACGAACTTCCTTCAATTTAGTCGGTGTTGGCCAAGTCTCCACAGCTTCTATTTTCTTCGGGTCAGTGGCGACACCTTCCGCGCTAATTACATGTCCCAAGAAAAGTACATGAGTTTGCAGTAGATGACACTTGGAGGGTTTTAGTTTCAGATTAACAGCGGACAAGCGTGCAAGAACATGTTCCAAGCGATCCAGGTGAGTTTCCAAATCAGATGCAAAAATAATTATATCGTCCAAATACACAAGGCAGATGGCGAAATTGAGGCCAGACAGGACTAAGCTCATTAGTCTGCTGAAAGAACTAGGGCTGTTAGTTAGGCCGAAAGGTAAAACCTTAAATTGATAGCTACCTCTCCTGGTTACGAATGCAGTTTTGGGACGATCTTGCGGATGCACAGCCACCTGATGATATCCCGCTCTCAAGTCGAAAGTGCTAAACCAGCTGGCGCCACCTAGCGTATCCAGACATTCGCTGATAAGCGGAAGTGGAAAAGCGTCCTTCTGTGTTTTATTATTCAGAGCCCGATAATCCACACAGAAGCGCGGGGTTCCATCCTTCTTTTGCACCATAACCACGTTAGAAGACCACGGAGAAATAGACGGTTCAATCAAGTTTTGTTGCAGCATCAGCTCCACCTGTTCGTCTATAACAGGGAGTAAGACCAGCGGTTGTCTTCGTAAGGCTTGTCTAACAGGAGTTTCCTGTCCAGTTTCTATGGTATGCTGGAGTACATCCGTAAATCCCAAGTCCCACTCATTAATTGAAAATGCCGAGCGATATTTCATCAAAAGAGAGCGGAGCTTTTCTTTCATTTCCAGCGGAACTTCTTCTGCAATATTATTCCATAAAGGTGCCATGACAGCTTCCACTTCTTCGGGAGAGATAGTGGTCACTGCCGTACACGTCATCTGTTCTTGTCCAGTTTTCGTCTGTTCCAGGAGCGTGATCTCTTCTAATTCACATCGGATGCCTTTCCTTAATTGAATGACTTTATCCGTTGGATTCAATATCCTTACAGTCAAGTCCGTTTCTCTCTCAGGAAGAAGTGTGCCAGCGAATATTATTCCTGTCTCTAGCACAGTAGGTTGGGTGGCCCATTGGGATTTATTCGCTTGAAGGTTTGGCAAGATGGCGTAGGCTTCAATATTCATCTCGGTGTATGGAGGGACTTCTACATCACGTGTGGTGGCAATCCTTCGACAGCGTGTTGGACCGGGGCGTCTTTCAACGGAATACGGTTGATTATTAATCCAAATCTGTCTTTTCGTAAAGTCCCAATGAGATCCATGTTCTTCCAACCAGGATAATCCAAGAATAAAATCATCCAATTGTCTAGTCACGAGGCATCTGGTCTCGAAGTAAAAGTCTCCAAGTCTACATGGAAGCAAAATCTCGCCCTCTATCGAAATTTCCGATCCGTTTGCTGCAAAAACGGTTTGGTCTGATGGTTTCAGATCTTTCGAGCGGATCATCTTATATGGAATCAAGGATAATTGCGAACCTGAATCAAGTAAAGCCAGCACCTTGCGACCATAAATCGAAATCGGGAGATAGGCATTGTCACTTCCTAAAATGTGGTATGACGTCACAGGTTCATTTGCATTCTGGTTTGGCATCGCGTCATCACGTGGCGTTTCTCGGTGTGGACAATCCTTCTGGAGATGAGTTCCAGAGGAACAAATGAAGCATCGGCGTCTCTGGTTAAAAGCAGGTTGAGTCCTTTGTCTTCCTCTATTCTCATTCCAGTTTCTTTGGTTTCCATTCCATGGAGGAGGAGGAGGGTAGGGAGGACAGACAGGAGGATAATAGGGAGGAATACCTGGTATCAGCGGCGGTATCTGTGCTTTCGCGGCTTTCTCCAGGCGATCCAATCGTTGTATAATCTCCTTCAGGTTTGAATCCTGTTCTTTGATCATCTGAGTTCTTGCGGGATGACGATTCATATTTCCAGGTTTATCTAGCGCTGCTTTCCTGTAGGCTTCCAAACGAGTTGCAAGTTTAAAGGCACTGTCCAAAGAAGAAGGCTCCAATTCACGGACACGTAAGGCTAAAGATTGATCATAAAGAGCATTCAAGAAGGCACGTGTTGCTAATGTTTCCAGGTGAATTGAGGATGGACCTGGATAGGCTAAAGAAACAAGGCGTCTAATGTCCTGAGCCACTGTTCCCATATCCTCGGATTCTTTTTGTCTGCGATTGTCCAGTTGAGTTTGAAACAATGCGGTTTGTTCAGCATTGCCAAAGCGAGATCTAAGTCTTTCAATCAATTCATCAGCGGTGGTGAACAATTCAGCATCTCTGTCCCATAAAATTTGTTCGGCTTGCCCAGACAAAGAACAAAATAGATGATTCAATTTATCTGATTCTGTCCATTGGTTATGTCGACTGGCTATTTTAAATTTCCGAATAAATGGCTCCAATTGTTCTTTTCCACTGAATTTTTCCAATTTAATTGTGCTCCTTGATTTCTCAGGTGAAGAAGCTGACGACGATGAGGAGGTGAGAGGAAAAGATGTAGTTTTCGTATCTGAATTCTTCGTAGACACAGGTGGAGGTATAGGCGGATCAGGTGCGAGATTAATTTCAGCCGTGGTAGCAGTTGCAGTTGTGGGTATATTCGTCTGAGTTGCCACTGAAATTTTTGGTTGCTGTGGAGGAGAAGTGTAGGCCTTGGTTTCAATGGACGACGATTTCTGCTCTTTTATTGTCATTTCTTCGCTTCGAATTATTCCGGTTGGCTCAGAGGGTAAACTCCAAGGTTCAAATTTTCTTTCAAATCCATATGGCTGAGCTCCTAAGCATGTTCTCTGGTTGAAATCATAGGCATAGGTAGGCCATCTAGCAATTGAAGGATAAGTTTCTGGAATTCTGTATGGATCAGGAAAATTGGATGCGTGCGAAGGTAACATCATCCTGTCGATTCTCGGCGGTGCTTCGTATCGATTAAGAGGCAGGCTGGTTAAGAAATTATCCGTTTGAGCGAAGGAATGCGAAATTGGTTGTCTTCGAATCGTTTCTTCAGAGACGTGAGGATTAAGGACGGAGGCGGAGGCATGTGAATGAACGACGGAGGCATGTGACATTCGTAGAAGATCACGATCAGGTATATTCCTTTGCGACGAAATTTCCGATTCGAAAGGATTTCTGAGCGATTGAGCGTCGAGTGGAACAGAAGTGGGTCGACGAAATTGTATTCTCGATTCGTAATCCAAATTTGATTCAGTAATCCCGGGTTGACGTCGAGATTCAGAGGCAGAATGAGGCAAAGGCGATGCATTGGGTCGATTAGCATCACTCAAATTGGTTTGATTTTGGAGCCCTCTACCGAATGATTGGGAATCCATTCCTCTGACAAATTTCTCATTTTCCAAATTTTCAACCCCAAAATCCCTTTGTAATTGCATTTCCCTGCCATTGTTATTCATTATTCTCAATTTATCTTGTTCTAGATTATCAATTTCATGATGTACAGAGCCATGCAAAGATTCTACATCTACATCTCGTTCAAATCTTAATTTAGATCTCTGTATGTCAGTTTCGCTTAGAAATCTAGCTTCACTGACTTCTCCATCATCTGAATCTACATCTACAGATCGAACATCAAACATATTCCATCCAGCGCCGCCAATGTGATGTCCGCCATCTCCTCCCCGACTGTGCGCTACTACAGGCGGTTTATGTAAAGGAGTGGTAACGTTTTGAAGTGAGATTTGAGTTCTGTTGATGTTCGATAATGTAGAGTAGTCTTTAGGTCTGGCACCAGTTTCCTTTCTAAATCCAGGTTTCACAGGGAAACGGTAATCAGGCTGTGGCCGATCCTTTAATCTAGTGCTCCTGCGTGGGCCTAGGGTTTCGGGTTCAAATCCATCCGATTCTGCTATTATGGGTTTCTTGACGAAGGTTTCCAAGGGTAAGGCTGCGGCGGAAGGGAGTTCGGCAACTTTCGGTTGAGGTGCCGAAAAGTCAGGGTTCGTAGTGGTACTCACTTCCTTACTTACTTTTCTATCTGCTTCTAGGAATTCTATTCTATCCAACAGACTTCTCTGGTCTCCAGCCAATTCAGATTGAGCTTTAGACATTTCAGATTGGATTCTAGACAATTCAAAGTGGGATCTAGACAATTCAGACTGGTTTCTGGACAATTCAGACTGCCCTTCAAACAGGTCCGTAAGTCTCCTGTCCATCTTGTCTTGTCCATCAGTGTCGTCATTTAGTCGTGAGTCGGTCATTTAGTCGTTTTTGTTATTTTGTCCATCAGCTTATTTTGTCCATCAGTGACGTCAATTAGTCTGCTATCCAGTTTATTTTGTCCAGCAGTCACCTTTTCTATACCTTCCAACAAACGTTCAAGAATAGAGGCTCGAATCAACTCTGGTGAAAGAGGCCTGACTTCACCTTGCTCACTTTCCTCCAATGAATGTACAGATTCACGAGACATAGTTAGAAATTATTATTAAAGATTATGCAACAAACAGTCTCAATTATATACAACAATTCAAGTAAAACATTTAACTTAATCCTATGCAGTTTCTACTGGCAGTGACTTGCAATTACAATCAATTTAAAGTAAAGAAAGATGATTATTTACCCATCTTTGGAACAAAGGACATGATTAATAATCCACGGCAATTATAGGTTACGAAGACGGAAGATAATCCAGCGAATAAGCGGAGACGACGACAGAGAGATAATCCAGCGAATAAGCGGAGACGATAAAATCCCGTTACGAGTTCACATTTCCTCGCAATTCAGACAATCGACAATATTATTCCAACCGTACTCGTTTCTACTTTAAACTTCTATAGCGCACTATTTAACTCTTAGGAAGAGACTAACGCAAGTGTTTCTCAATTCCTTATCTATCTACTTCGAAAACGGGGACTCAAAAAGAACTAATCTCTTGGACGACTTGGCTCGACTCCTAGGTAATCCATCGATACAGGTCTAACCTCTAGGACGTCTCGGCAGCAAGTGACAAATTTTACTAGTGGCAGGGTCTCTAATCAGACTCTTCAACCAATCAGCAGTCCAGCTCAAATGCTAACCTTATATGGACACGAAATAAGACAGAAAACCGATGACGTAGGGGATGAGTCAGTGGTTCTGCTGCTGTATCAGGCGTGACTAGCGCGTGATCAGAGGCTGAAGGAAAATCCCAATAATAATGCTATCAACGGCGAAAACTACCGAGGCCAAGCACGACACCATCGTTTCATCGGCTCGCCACGTTTCTACCGCTAGAGGTCTCAGGGGACAGACACAAGCAATTCTAAAAATAGCCTCTAGTAAGGATTTTATAGATTCTTGGAGTGCCGAATTGTGGACATTCCAAATTTCTATGGCGAACAACGGATTGCTCCGCCCACCACGTCGTGCTGGTCTCCCAATCCATGTGTCCTCGAAGTAATTCATTAACTCTTGCAAGTCTTGGGCATTCTGTTGGAAGAATTCAGAGTCGACCAATGGGCGGATATTTTTGCTACCTTTTGATCGAGTTCGCTACCAGAAAAGCGCGCGTTCACAAGGGCGACGATCAAAAGGGCGACGATCAAAAGGTTTGGGGCGAATAGGGTAATCAGCGACTTTCGCGTATTGACATAAGAGCTTTACGTACCTTTACGTACCTAGCAATGGGCGGATATTTTTGCGACCTTTTGATAGTCGCCCTTTTGATCGTCGCCCTTGTGAACGCGCGCTCTTCTGGTAGCGCGCTCTTCTGAGCGGCGCTTTTGTGAACAGGCGCCCTTTAGGAGTTCGCCCTTCCGAAGTCGCCTTTCTGATAGTCGCCCTTCCGAACTCGCCCTTCTGATTGGATACCTCTCTCTATTACACCAGAAATGGCCGACCATCGGCAATATAGCGCATCATAAATTCAGCTCTGCTGCTGCAGCTGTCTCAGCAACAATACCATCAGCAGCATCTCTGCTAGGCCTAATAACAAACAATGACGACGATTCTTGCAACAACAACGCCGACAACAGTGTCATCATCATGTCGGATGATAACATTATGATCATCATCATCACCGTCATCATCATAGATATTAGCATAAAAATCATGATCATGATCATGATCACTACCACCACCATGATCATCATCATGTTCATGATGGTTATGGTGGTAGATAATGGTCATGGTTAACGTAGGTTATGGTATCGGTGATGATGATTATGACGATCATGATCATGATCATGACCGTCATCATTATCATCACTGACGCTACCGACACCATAACCGTATATGACAACTTTTGGCACTTCCGGTAAAAATACACAAAACTCAGTAGGCCTAAACCTAAATGTGGCAGTAAAAATTACAATACACTGATGCAGATGCCATCGGCTCCTTACTTTCCAAAACTTAGGTTTCAGCGGCGACTCCATTTCTCGGCCTCGAACTATATATTATTATTCGAGTACGATAGTCAGTCGTTCCTTTCTCAATAAAAAAAACGTGGCGTGCAGACTATTTTGCAGCCGAAACATCCGTTGTGGGGGCGGTATTCTACTGAAAGAAAGCTATGAAATATTTCTTCCTAACGGCGATGAATAATGTAATTGAGTATCATACTGTGACGCACTATCAGGAAGGCCGTATCAAATGCTGACACATATTGAAAGCAGGTTGACTCTCAAGTTCCTCAATACTCCGCGTAATCGCCGTATAACTTTAACCGGGAAACGAGAGGCGTAATTATCTTAACGGCTTTGTGTTGAAGTAATCATTTTGTAATCTGGATTTGTAAGCGTAAACCCTGGAGTAATTCCTACCTTCCAGAACGCCGCGATCTGATTCAACACGCATATCTGATTAGCATTTCGCAGGCGCATAATTAAACGCTTACGCGCCATTAATTATTGCTGGCCGTGCTGAAACCGAACACCCGTGGGCCGCGGACTACGCCGCGAGGGTAACTCCGAGCCACCTCGGCCTCGCTGACCGCTCCATCAACCCACAGTAGCTGCAGTCATGCCATCGCGGCGGGTAAATTGATACAAATCCACGCGGTGCGGTACATGTGGGGGTACTTTGTTTCAGCTCTCCATCCTGCGTCCCCTCCTGGCGCATAATGGACGATTCCGGTGAGTCCTGCCTGCTACACTACTATTCGGTTTTGCTCTCGCTCGACGCGTGGAGAAAGTTTCGCGAACTTTTCCCCTTTCGCATATCGATGACCGGTGAATGAAATATACTTCGGAAACATCTCCGCAGCCAGAAATTGATCGGTTGGTCGCGATCGGCGGTCGCCGTCGCCGGACATTTTGTTGCGAACGCGGGACTATTTGAGGAGGGCGGAAGGGGCGGAAAGTAGTGCGCCGCTTGTGGCCGGCGGAGTCTCGGTGAGTCGGTCGGTCGTCGTCTTCTTCGATTTCCCGATGGTCGACAGCGGCGGCCGCGTCTGTGTTCGGAAGAACCTTGGTGATTTTCTGGTCATTTATCTTGTTTTCGGCATTTTTCCTCCACTCTTCTCCTGTCGATAGAATTTGCCGTTCATATGAAAGCCCCGCGGGTTTTCGGCTTCTTCAGCCGTCGAGTTGTGACGATATTAATCGTTATTTTTGATCGTTTCTAATCTTTTTGCTGCCGCGTCGTCTGCCTGCCTGCTGCCTGCCGCGCTCGGAAAGTCTTGCCGCGAGCGAGACGAGGAAGGAAGAAGGAAGAGAGAATTCGAGAAGAAGAAGCCTTCGAGGACTGTCGTGCGAAGTGGAACATCGGGTGCTGAGGCATAAGTAGAGGAATTCGAGAGGATCATGGGTGATGTGGCGTGCCCGAAACGACGGGATATGTTCGATAGGCTGAGGCGTCGTATCGAACTGTACAAGCGACGACATTCGAGTGCCTGTTGGGGCCGACCGGAAACGACGACGTCTTCGTGGACGACGACGTCGTCGAACGGATTCAGCGAAGAGAGACGACAGGAGATTCAGATGTTGCAGCAGAAGTGGCAGGAAACGAAGGCTAAGAGGGCCGCCACGAAGGGTGAGAAGTCGTCGCCGGTGAGTTAGACCTACTGGAACTCAGTTGTTTGTAATTATTTTAACGGCTAATTTGGAAAATTATTATTGTTATTATTATTATTATTAGTCTTAAATTTTCGTCCGAGGTAGAAAAAATCCCTCAGGCACCAAGAAACTATACAATTGCGA
Source organism: Aporrectodea caliginosa (assembly GCA_020284085.1). Lineage (NCBI taxonomy): Eukaryota > Metazoa > Annelida > Clitellata > Crassiclitellata > Lumbricidae > Aporrectodea > Aporrectodea caliginosa. Next base: position 305,743 of record JACEVL010000106.1, read on the forward strand.
TAAAGGTTTTCGTCGTAATAATAATAATAATAATAATAATAATAATAATATTATTATTATTATTATTATTATTATTATTATTATTTATTATTATTATTGTGTGCTGTTCAGCATTCAACCGTCGTCAGACAAGCACAGAACAGGAAATACTTTCGATGGTTCACGAGAAACCTTTGATTTGGTTCTTTGCGTTTGTGAGAGCGGTAGTTACTATACATTGCAATTGATACTTCTCCTGCCTTTCAAGTCTCAGCTGCCTGTGGATGAACTTATGTTCTTATTGGGCTATACTATAACCAAGGCTATAAAATATGTATATTGAAAATGAAAGGCAATATACAACTGCCCCAGGTGCATATGTACATATGTATAAATACACTAAGCCAAGTAAAGACCACTTCGATAAGCTGTCTATCTACGTTTGGCTAATTCTAATTCAAATCAATTAGCTGCAAGATTTTGCTAATTGTAATTCTAATGGATTAGCAAATTTCTATAGACTAGCTAATTCCAAGTCTAATAGATTAGCAATTTAACTAATCCTGCCCATCTCCGGTATTGTCATTGTCATCATCAGCTTATCATAAGCAATTAAGCATCATCATCTCTATAGTCTATATATAGGAGAGTAGGAGAATGAGGAAGAATAGGAGGAGAATGTTATAGATTTAAATCTTCCATAAACTTGTCTGACTAATATTTTTACAATTGTTCTGTCTAGTTTTACCTCCCAGACCAATACCGTCGCTTCAACCTCCCATAACTTCCAGTCCTTTGTTTTCCATTGTCGTTCTTACTATGCATTGTGTTCTTTGTCATTATATCGGTGTAAGTGTTGCTCTTGAAATGCAGTGTTGCATTGTATTGTAGGCCTATCATTCTAGCTGTCAGTCATTATTGCAATCATCTCTGATCATCTTAATCATTATTAGCCATAATAAGTCATCTGGCAATAATGAGATTTACAGTGCAGAAGATTATCCGTTTCATGCTGCAGAGAGCCCCCAAGTGTCATGCAATTGAAACAACATGTAAGCAGCTAGTTGCAAACTTGTCAGCATAAGATGTAACAAAATTGACATTGTCTGGCTTTCATTAGATGCCAAAACATCGGTTCCTGTGTGCATGTGGATATGTGTTGTACGTTTTACATTATTGCCTAATACATCTTGGTACTTGTCACCAGATGGTGTGCACCCTCTGACCTGCTGGAAATGTCTCCCTCCTTGTTCAGTGGCCGGTAACGCAATTATCTGTCATTTACCATGGCAACCGACTGTAAGACTTCCCGACCAGAGTTTCACACTGTTTGTTTGAGGGAGCTTTTTAAGACTGAGAGTCGAGAAAAGAGTCAGAGATGTGGAAAATTGAACATTCATTGTCAAGTCCCAATGACCAGGCTCCAAAGTACTGTTGCTCTCTCTTCGCTCGCTCGAGAGATAGATTTGACCTCTTCGTCCCGGGCCAGAACAGCCATTGCTCAATGCAGCACCTTTGCAGTTGTGGGTCCTTTTTCGTGGAATAACCTTCCCCCACAAGTTTGGGCTGAGATGTTGGCAGGTGGTTTATCCACTTTGAGGAAACTGCAGACCAGCCTGCTCTCGCTTGGAGCACCTCTGAATCGTCACTACTGCTAGAGGCGCTTCATAAATGCCCAGATACAATACAATACTATAGTCAAAGGTTGAAAAACGTATCTATAGGATAATGCCTCCAGGGACTGTGGGTTAAATTGGCTCATAATAAATCAGACCTTTTGTTACCTTAGCTTAGGTTGCCTTGTCCGTTGAGGCATGTTCTGAGGGTTGAAGGATGTTTGAAGTGTAGGATGTAGCCACAACACTACTCAAATTATTCATACAGAAATGCTTCAGTGACAACCATTAAGATTGGACTGGACTGAAGTGCAAACCACCCATGCAGGCTACAGTGCAAGAACAAAGGGACAATTTAGACAATGGCGATATCTGACCATTTCAGAGCAGCTGTAATGAATGATTTATCTCAGTAGTTTGTGATGGAACCATCCTGTTATGTAAACTCAGGTAATTGCATTCTGCTTATTAGGGTGGTCCTTATTTTTTAACTTTCCTCATGGGACACCCTCTAGTTTTGTTTCTATCAATGAGAAAAAATCTATGATTTTTCAGCTCAAAATAATAATAATTAGAGGTTGCTCCGGGCTCGGAAAGTTTCCTTTCTACTTCCAGGATGATGGCTTTTAATCTGAGTAGTGCAACATTTGTCTTAGCATGACTAATTTGGGGAAAAGGTGACTCACCATAAGTGCCTATATTCTGCATTTGGAAGCATTTTGCTATTACTTAATACCCAACAGAAAGAGTTACCTCTAATAGCAATAATGTTCAAAGATTCATAGTAATAAAAGAGTACGTTGTTTTGCTAACTGATGTAATATATTAGTCCGTAATTACATTTACATCATATTGGCTAGCTCTGAGTAGATATCTTGAAGGGGACGCTATATAAATGCTCAATTACGTTACATGTAATTTCCTTATGTTACCTGACCTGGCCAGACCTAACTTTTCTTTATGTTACCTGTTCTCAAGTTGGTCAAATCACTGAGATAAACTGGCGTAAATGTGAAAACAAAGACATATCGTTGTTCTGCCCAAAGGTTGCGGCTTGGCCGACTTGGCTACTGAGGACTGAGTGGAAGCCAGACATAATAGTCTATCTCAACTGTGGGCACAGATGTGCTTTGGTGTGGATATTGTGAGCACTGTGGTGGCCACCACATTCATTACGCAGGTTATAATGTTTTCAGTCACAGTTTCTGCAGTTATTGCGTTAATTCAGCCACCCTTGTAAGTCAAAGTCCCGTTATAATGCACAGTTCTAATACTGTATATGGCTAACTACTTCTTACTTTAAAAATGATGATCGACTGCAAGTTTTCTAATCTAGTTTGATATCATAATTTCTATGGCACCACTGTCTTTATAATTCATGAGGCAGCGATCAGTTCGATGGTCACTTCAATGTGATTTGTTGTCATTATGTGTTGAAGATTTTTAATAATCTGTCTGTCGAAATCGTATGTGTCAGAGAAACCAAACTATTACATTGTATGATCAAGTTCTGTATAATTTGCAGGATGATTATGCTTCAAACAGGCATGCCGATCCAATCTATCCAATCCATTTTCGTTTATTCCGAACACCAGGCTGACAGAACGCAGCTTGTTACATTACAAGTATACCTAAAATATTTCATGTTCGTAATTTACTTGGCTTCTGAGCACATTTAAGGAATACAAATACATTTTTTTAAATGATAATTTTTTAATGAAGCCTTATTTCTTAATTTGTTCATGCCAATTTATGAAAACTTCTACCTCTAAGAATTGAGTATGGGGGAAACTATACTGAAATTATGCGAGTAGTGGGAAGTGAATTGCTACCTAGGTAGGCCTACCAATTCGCTGATAATTTTGAAACAACTGATGCCATATAGGCAGTGAGGAGTTTTCATGTGATTCAAGGCTGTCTTTAGAAACCCTGTATGGAATTTTAAAAAGTTCTTCAAATCGAAAGCTATTTGGAATAGCCTCTGTTATCGATACTGCCGCTGCTTGTAAATTGAGTTAATAATTAATAAGCAAGCACGATTGAAATCCATCATATCTCGTATACAGCCAGTGTTGCCCCTCTCAGCAGGCTGCTTTTTGTAGCTGTTGTGCTGTCAATAATTTTAAGACTGTCAATAAATTTTAGAATGTCGGCGGTATACACTGCCAGCTAATTGCCGGGCCTCTAGATCGATGAAATCGATCGCTGCTGACATCTGGAGAGGAAGGGAATTGATTGACGGCTGTGGGTTGCTTACCTGCCTGCTATTCTCTGTTGTTTCGACGGTTGTAGCTTTGTCTGCACTAATTGCAGACGACGTCTTAGGTAGATTTCTGTCATTAGAAAGTGGCTGAATTGGCCGATGTCTCTGCTAACAGGATAAGGTGCTAATCTCTTCCGTAAGGGTGAATAGTTTTGCACTGTAAATGAGATAATTTAAGATGCGGAATTGAGATGTAATTATTGTATTGTATTTTAACACTTGTTATAGCGCCCCAACCAGATTTCCCATTCAGAGGCGCTTACGACTACAGTATGCGCGAACGCTGAATCGGAGTTTCACGCCAGAAGCATATGAGCAATGTGCAGTGAAGGACTTGCCCAGGGTCCCTACGCGGCGACTTTGAGGTGGATCCGAACCCGCAACCCTCCAGCTGCAAGGCACCGAACATACCCCTACACCACTAGCGATGCCCCAGTTGTATTGTGATGTGTTGTATTGTGTGTTGTATTGTACTCCACGTTATGTCTGTGTGTGACAGAGTATATATAATATATACAATATAATATATATTCTCGCTAGATATATATACAATATATATACATGCAGTGGTCTGTTAAGACATACAGTATAGTTTATATTGTATATACTATATATATATCTGGACAGTTGTACACCAGTGCATACATATATGTACATAAATAATAACATATGCATGCTTGTTTATGTAAATACACAGTATTTATAATGTATTTGTAATCAAGCATTTATTAAAGTGGCACTCAACGATTCAGAGGTATTCTCGAGTCTTGACTCAAATCGGTACTATCGCTAAAAAATAAAATGGACTTCAGGCGTTTCTGAAACAGAGGAAGAGAATCACTGAGGATCTGAAGCCGCTATTCCTGTGAAATGCAGTTTAAACTAGAGGGGCCAACATAAGCAAAGCTTCTAGATTAAGCAGTGGCCCCGTGCACGCGGGGGAGAACCAGAAAACTCTTGGCGGTCTAACGGAGATTGGAGCGACTAGGTAGTGAAGAGGCCGAGGTACAAGAGGTCCTAAGGTATGAAGTAGTTACCTCGACGAGGCAGTTACGCATAAGAGTTAAAATTTTGAACTGGATACGCTGGGACACTGAAGCCAGTGTAGGGAGTCCCAAATTAAGCCAGACGTGAGAAAACTTCAGGAGACAACCAATAAGGCGGCAGCAGCGTTAAGTATTGACTGGAGTTTCGAAAGGTTTAGTGAGGAGAAACCGCCGTAGATGGTGTTGCCAAAGACGACCTTAGTACAGATCAGCGCATGGACGAAAGTGGTGACCGCGTGAGGGCAGAGCGAGTGATGGATGGTGCCGAGCTGACGTATCTGATAAAGGCATACATGTACCGTATGTACGAGAGATACGATTGATATGATCTGAAAGTGAGAGAACTGGATCCAATATAACACCCAGCATTGCGGACTGAAGAAGAGTAGTGGACGTCTGGAAACCTAACGCGGAGATTATTCCATGTCAGTCTTATATGGAGGCTCGACCACCTAGCCAGGCGAATTGGGTCATCAGAATTAAGGCAGAGACGGTTGGAAGACATTCAAAGGTCCAGCGCCGTGGTGACTCAGTGATCCTCGGGACCAGTTGCTTTTGTTTGACCATGCATGAGTACAGCCTCGGTGTCCTCGGCGTGTTGGTGGGCCAAGTCCCCTTGAGATTGAGTATGCCTGTTAAATCAGCGGTATAGTGTGTATAGAGGACTAAGAGGATAGGTGTCAGAACCGAGCCCTGAGGTTAGCCGAATGGGAATATAGGTTCAGGCAGAGCGTGTGGGCCCAAAGACAACATACCTAGTTCCTACATGCTTGCTTATTTACATACTTATATGCTGACATACATATAATTGCATAATATGCTGGTGTACTGTTGAAAGTATCTTCTGGTAATTGCAGACACTGATGTGACCAGAACACTGATAGACATATTGTAGTGTAATTAAGCTCATCTGCTTCTATAGACATTCTGTGAGGTTATAACAGTGAAAAAGATCAACAGACTGGTCTCAGAACACAGCTGACCACACTATTACCAGACAATATACTGTGATAATTAGGGCCAGTGTCTGCAGTTCCTAGACATTACTGTTAGGAGTTCCTATAAACATGCACTTCAACTTAATAGCGTTATTTTCAATGGCGTAACTTATCTAGTATTTAGCTGTTCGTTTGATTAACGGACACCTAAATTGTTTTCACGTGTATGTTTTCTTATCGACGTAGTTTGATGCTGTTTTGATCCGATGATCTCCAGCCGTCCGTTATAAGAGCAGCAGCAGCGAGAGCAATAAAGACGTTACGGTTGGAAGTGGAGCCGCCGTTCGCTCTCTCCCTCTTCGGGTCGTCGTATTGGTTAATGTTGATGAGTAAAGCCTTTGATAAGTTATCCAGAGGCTGCTGCGAGATTAGTCACAGGCCAACTACCCCCCACCCCCCGACCGACCGAGTGGATAGCTGTCAAATGGCTGGCTGGTTCGAACGGCGGATTACGGCGAGATTGTCTCACGTCTGCCTTCGTATACAGATGGCAATTGGACGTATACGACGGACTCAGAAGTTACTGCTCGCCTGCTCCCTTCTCAATGGCGGTTGGCGGAGCAGATTTCAATGCATCTGATATTAACGCTATTCGTTACGTTATTGTCTTCACCGACGTGCAATCAGTTATTTCCACCTTGATTCCGGTGAAATGGATTTATACCTGGTAAATTATCGGGCTTATCTAAACCACTTCCTTGTGGCCCGGCCATCTGTTTCCCGGGCGGTCGGGCTCTGCGTACGGTGGTCCTTTTCATCCTTTATCGGCGTTTCAGGCAGATCGCTAACCCTCTGCCGCCGCCGCCGTGCCGAGCCCAGGCAGTGCTACTTGGTACACGGCGGTTGGCGGCGGCGGAGTCAGTCCCAACCCTTCGCGGGCAAACGAATCCCATGGAACGCCGTGGAGCAGTAGTAGCTTATAGGAGGTAGTAGTGGAGATAGATTGAAAAGTAGATACCGTATCTTATGCCCCTCGGTCATATCATATGTCTGCCTCCCGCGACGGACGTGTCTTTGCCCGTATATATTTCTTTTGCTAATCCTTAAACAAAGAGCTTGGTGATTGTCTCTTCTGTTAGACATGCTAATCTCTTCTGACGGTCGTGCGTTATCGTGTGAAGTAGTGTAACGTAAACAGACATTTATATAGCGCCGCTTCAGTAACTGCTCCCGGTCGAACAACAGCAAGATAGTTTCCGATCTTTGATGAAGCAAAAGTACAGACATTTTGACCTCTATTCCATAAACGCTATTTTTCTGCTGTTAGGTTGGGAGTGCCTCTGATGAGTCTTTCGTGAAAAGGCGCTATATAAATCTGTGATAATAGTACAATTACAAAGGAAGGTTCATGAGTTTTGAGTCTGAAGTTTTTAGATATCCATTCCAAAATGGTGCATGTATGTCAGTGTGTTTTTGTTGTTCTTATCCTAAGGCATGCAGTTTAATGAAATGAGTAAATAAATGGCAAACAAGTATTACAATATTACAGATTACAATAAGATTAAATCAGTTATTTACAATAAGATCAAATCAGTTATTTCAAAATAGTCCTATCATGAATAATAGTAATGATTAACAAACTTTTCATAATGAGTAATAAGGCATAATTCAGTAACGTTGTCGGCCATAGGCACTTACAGAATAAGCAAATCGTACACAGCAGAAATACACAAAACAAAAACTTAAAAATCTTTATCCTTCACCTGCATAGGTCTCTCTGTGGAATGGACTCCCTCCACCGATCCGCTCTGCCATCCTTTTATGATAGTCTTTCCTCATCTTTTTATAAACTAAAATCCTGCCTTTTCCATCAGGGTTGCTCGCACTGGGAGCACTTCTGAAAAGCTCTTGCTTGATAGAAGCGCTTTATACATAGCCAAATACAATACAAACAATGAAAATTTTAAAAAGGTAAAGGTACAACACTTGTTTGCATGCCTCAATATTTAAGAACTCATCAGAATCATGGCCATGGGATCAAGGGATCATGCAGCTGAAGCACAAATACAGCCACAATGCCGGGCGAATAAGCTGGCTTTTGTGGGTGCTGAGAAAGTGTCAAAGATTTACATTACGTTACACAGCAATAGAGTGACAGGACACCTTTTGTAAGCTCTCAACTTCCATTGTTTAAAAAGGTTAAAAAGAGGAAAAATTAAAGCTCATTGACAATTTTATCCTAGTAATAGAGTGGGACAACTTTGGATAGCCTAGAAAGTAAGGCTGAAAGGTGGCATTACAGGCAGCCATATAATATATGGCCACAAGAGTAGATGCAGTGACTACTACTACTGGACATGACGGGTTCAGACTCAGGTGTCAGTTGCCGGGATTGTCTGATGAATGGTCTGGCCCTTTGTTATCTGTAACAACAGATCAATTCTGTCGTCTGTGACACTTCTGGTCGGGACGCATAAATCCGACAGAGAAGAGCAGTGCAGAGGTTCCGACTTCCACGACCCAGACGGGGTACTGGGGGCACGGTGAAGCTCCCTTTCACATCCGGTGGTTCTGAGGGGAGTTCGGCTGATTGTAAGACGGCGAAACGTGAACTGTGTCCGTGCTGGTCGCTCGCTCTGTCCGATGCTGCTCTTTCGCTTATGTCATTTCATTCAAACTTAAGAGGTACCTTTTTCAAATTGCCTATCCACCAAAGGCTGTGCCTCTCTATCTTTAGCAGACTGATCTTCTGGATATTGACCTGATTAATGATTATGGCTTGGCTTTGGTACGCCATCGGTTGGTGCTTTGTGCATTAGACGCCGGTGTGATAGAAGCTGCTAATTAATAGCCTTTGGAGCTCAAAGGAATCCTACACACAGGGTGTAATATAAATGGACACAGGTGATTGATAGCAGTTGGGGAAGACCTATGGACAGAAGCCACATTTTTAGTAAACATAGATATCTTCAGTCAGATGTACATTGTAGTTGAAACGAGTGCTTCTGAGAGGTACTTGAAAGGCGCTATATAAAGTATCTTGATACACACATTCATACATGTGTACACATTGAGCACAAGACCTACGGGCAGGAGCCAAATAGCTTCAAAAGGAGGTAGCCTTAAATAGTGTGGGGAAATTCCCCCTCCAATCCCACCATGCCCGAACAGCGGACTGTTAAAAGTAATTATATTTAGGTTACGTCATGTGTTAATATGACTGGAAGACTTTTAGACTTGTTATTTATTTCTGCTGTTTGAGAGTGTTTGGTGTTGGCTGCTAAAGTGATGTGGCCTTTCATGGTAAAAGTACGAAGTGTCTGGCCGTATAACTGTGCCGATCTTCAGACAATTATAAGATAATCCTAGACAACCAATGTCTCTTATACCCTAAGATATTGTGTTTTGGATAGTGTGTCGTTGCCCAGTGTTTTTGAAGGAGTGGACAGGTCATAAGAAACCAGTCTGGTGTATTTTTAGTCTGGAAGAATCTTCTCTTGGTCGGCCTTCGAGCAACAGTCTTCAATACCTTCCCCACATGATCAAGGCCTCTTCAAAGGGAATGCCACTGAATAGTTGGTCACAGGAAGCGGTCCGATGATGATAGCAGAATATCAATGGATGCAATTCAACCCAGTGGCAGGCTTTTGTGTTTACTGGCTACCTTTAATTAAGGGTCGTCGAACAGGCAGGACCGGATGAAATATGGTTCTGCAGTGGCAACCAGCCGCTATTGTGAAAGTCTGGCGTACAGGTTGATATATTGCAAGCACAGCAAGAAATCTTTAGCTGAAACATGGAGGAAAATTAATCAGGGAGGCATACAGGACCAGTGATGATAAAAACATCTGACAGCTGGGGCAGCTGTAACATGTTTTGATCATTCCTGGCTCTTTGACTGAACACAATAGAGCCTTCGTTCGGCGGTTTCCTCAGGGGTTTTATCAAGTGCCATGTCTCAACTGGGTTGCATGAAGATGAGTCTGCAGCCTGAGGCGGATTTAAATTTAGAAACCATGTTATTGTGGAATCTGTGCAATAATAATAGCCTCTATACATGTATGCTATTGTGTCACGGTTTAATAGAGATTGTATACAATAGTCTTCTTCAAAAACAGTGTATAGCGCCATTGTTGTCAGCTGTGCATAGTTTATCTCAATATTTGATAGATAAGGTTTGCTCGGTAAAGTTGGACTGGCCATATGCAGTTGCCATGGACGTTATGAAGCATATTCATATTAGCACTTGGCAGGCTAAAGATCAATGGGCTGCCATGCTGTGACATCATTGTCAATAATTCCGAAGTGTAGGCACCTTTGACTTTAGAAAAAACAGCCAGTCTTTTTTTTATAAAATCGCTGCTATTATATTATTATTATTATTATTATTATTACTATTATTACTATTATTATTATTGTTGTTATTATTATATTATTATTATTAATTAAATTTGTTATGCATATACACAGTTACTCCGAAATGTGAATGTGAGGTCGGATAGTCGGCCGCCAGGAGAAGATGCAGTAAAATATCCAAGTGCTTGAAAGCCACACGCTTATATAGGTCACAGTAGCAATTGTAATGGTAATCTTGAAAGTTTTTACGCCACTGCTTTAAAGCTGAGCGCAAGGCACCAACTAATGAGTGCTGTGCCAAGTGAGAGGGGTTGTCCGGAGATACGGCGTGAAGAACAAGATCTGGTTGCAGGAGATCAGAGAGGAAAGGAGAAAAGAGCTGCTACGGTGGGGTGGAGGGGTATAGACGTTGGGAGATATGGCGGCACCTATATGCCTCAGTGGATAGTTTTCCTGCATGGTTCTACCTAAATGTGCCATTGTATTAGAGTAGGGTTTTAACAGGCTTAAAGATTCATTTAAAAACCAGCCGAAGTGTTTAGTTATCTTCTGTTGCATTAACTTATGCGTAGATAATATAATTCATTGTGCAAATCGGGATTGTCTAATGTTGTTAGAAAAGTCTTTGATAGGGATTAGGGAACTATCTATTCGTAAAGTGTTGATGGCTTAATGCTGTTTTGAATGTTCATTTGATTGAAACTGCTTTCGTTTTGAAAAGGTACAACATTAATAATAATAACAATAAGAAACGAATAATGATAGTAGTAATAATTTGTGTTTGGAAAGATAATTTTGTGATGACGACGATGGTGATGATGATGACAATGATTACAAATTATAATAATTAACAATGACAGTAACAAAGTTCAGTTATTTAAGATATTCCAAAATGATCCCTTTAGAACATTTAAGTGCATTTGCGTAGGTCCCGCGTTGGTTTACTGCATTTATGCAAATATGGCTGAATACGGGTTATATATTGTTATGTGTACATGTACAACCGAGTAGACGTATCTATCCCGGCAGCAGAGCCCCCATCCTATACGTACGTAAATTGCATCACAAAATGCAATTTGATACTTCTTAATGCAAACACCGTAATACAATATTCTAACACGAAATTAGTTCATCAGGAGATGTCATCAGAAAAGTGGCACTTTATTCTATTTATGTTTGGGTCAGGTCTGCTTGCGAAGAAGAAGAAGAAGACACCCTCTTCGTTCCCTAATGAAGGCCGAAGGGGGAGGCAGAGGGTTAACCCGCGCCCTTCGGCGTCGCGCGTGTGTAACCGTGTTTAGCGAGGAGGAGGGGAGGCAGGGATAGCCTGCGTGGTCGTCGAAGGAGGAGGAGGACGAGCAGGAGGAATATCAGACGGGTGGGTGCTACGATGATACAGCGACCACGGTGTCACCACCACCACCACCGCAGCGGCGGCGGAGGCGAGGAGGATCCTCCTCTCTCCTTTTCGTCATGCAATATAATCAATGGCGGTGCGGTGTTGTGCACCTAGGCCGACGGTGGCCCGATACGGACGCGTCGAATTGAGATGATACGAGCAAGAGTGCAGAAAGAGAGAAAGGCCCGGGTGCCGGGTGAGGCCCGGGTGCTGGGTGAGGCTCGGGCCGCCGACGCCACCGCCGCGGTGCCATCGCACGAATGTGATTTGATTGTAATGCCGTGGTGAGCGCTCGTCCGTCGACGGACTTCTGCCGGACCGGCGGCGGCGGCGGTGCCCGGCCGGATCAATAGTGCCTCCTATACCGCTTTCAACCGTCGCGGCGGTGGCGGTGGCGGTGGCCGCTTCATCGGCCGATCGGGCGAAATGAAATGAAATATATTTATGACCGCTGATAGGTCTGGAATCGAAATGAGGGAAGAAGCTGCTGCGGTTGAGGAGACGGCGGAGGCGATGGTGGAGGCAGGGGCAGCTGCTGCTGTGCGGGTGATGTCCGTCCGTCCGATGCAAAGGCAATTGTGGAACCGCGTTGCACATCCATCGGATCTGGCAGGCGGACCCCTTTGGTTTAGGACGACGGCTTTATGTGCATAGGGACGGGACGGGCAGCTTTTAAACGCCGAATGCATTTCGGGGCTTGTTGTCATCGAGATAAGACTGACTCAGCGTCCGTGGTTTCTAGCGGGCGCTCGGAATTTCGGGCATTTTGTGAGGAAGTCCTCTGCTTGGTGGTGTGTGCACAGCTAATGTCATTTGTAACTTTGTAAACTTCTGTAGGGTGACAGCTGAACTGTCTTGCTCTGTGTGATGTGCCTGAATGCCAATCTGCTTCACTAGCTGAACTTTATACTTTGTAATTGTAACTGTGTATGCAAGAACGTATGTATTTATGTATGTATGTATGCATGTATGTATGCATCAAGACACTATTTAGTGCAGTTTAAGTATCTCACAAGAGTGCTGCCTTATAGCACGTTTCGTTAGAGTCCAAAAAGAGGACGTATTTACTCCCTGACCTAGAATTTTTTGGACGTAGCTCATGTATTTCGGCTATCATACCGGAAAATCAAGACGTATTTAGTACGGTTTAAGCCATTTGACAACGTGCTGCCTTATAGCACGTTTCGAGAAAACTCAGAGGCACTCCTGATCTGACTGCACAAACGGCAGAACATGCGAAGGTTTCCAATCTTTTGACTACGGAACTCTTTTAATCTGAAATTTTTTTTATGTAACCCCGACCTAACCAAACCATATTCTGGTATTTGTAGTGCCTGCATGCGATGTAGACCGATATAGGTTTAATTCAGGGGTGTCAAAACCTTTTTAATGGTGGGCAAATGGCAATATTTTTCGGCATGTGGGGGCCAGATGAAGGTTCCTGAGCAAAATGGAGATATAGGAGGGAGCTCAGTGTGCCCGTCCCTATTTTGTTTGTAAAACTAAATCTTAAATGGTGCATTTTTAAGCACAGAAACAGTCAAATTAGATTTGTAAAATCTTAAGTTTGATCTTCATCACTGATGAACATAACATACCATAACACTCGTTAAGCCTTAAGTCTAAGGTCAGTGTATTCTAGTTTCTAGGTATTGTAGGCCTACATATACAACTCAGATTTATCTTATTCTGATATTTAAAACAAGTCCGTGTCAAACGCTTAGTAGGCCTAAGCTCGCAATAACAAATTAATGAAATAAGTTTTAAATCAAATGTCTCTCCAGTGTACCGACTGATACACTGGAAAAGGGTTAGGCCTACTGATAAGAAATATATGTCAGTCCAAATGTCATGAAACAATCTTGATTCACTGTCCACTTCTTGCGTCTTATTAAATTTTGATAACATGTGAAATTTTAAAAGGCTGTCGTAACTTTTAACATTCATTAACTTTCAACCAACCGGAAACCAGACACAGAGATGTGCGTGTGATCAGAAGTAATAAAGTAACACCATTAATCAAAAACCTCTACAGTGGAATGAGGATTTCCCGGATTTGGCACTGACTGACCTGTTGCTAGCAGAGCAATTTGATTTTGCTTCATACGCAGTGAAAAATGACAAATTTGAACTTTTATTCTCAAATTGTGTAGTCTTTAAGCAAGGCATTGTGGGTTGGAAAAACATCTTCAGCAGGCCAGCTATGGCTCATGTGCCGCACTTTGACACCCCTGGTTGAATTGATAACGGTGATCGGGGTATATACAATTTTAATCAATAAAAATTAGATTAGAAATCATTTTAAATTAAATTTCCCATGGAACCCTTGTCTTCACTTCATAATCTGACTTCTAATGTAACAACACATTAAAACAACACTTTTTTAATTTTCTCACGGAACCCTTATCTTCCCCTGACGGAGCCCCAGGGTTCCGACTTTGGGAAACGCTGTTCTACACCAACAGGTTTATTATATGTGCTGGAAATTCTTGTATTGGATATAGAAATGCTCTGTTTGGATGCTATTTCAAGTATTCTGTGTTATAACGTGCTTTGTGTGATAATGATGCTACAGTCTAAGGCTGATCCATATACCTTCTGCTCGGCAGTGTTGTATTATTTGCATTATAACAAGGTGTGTTGTACAGACACCGTGTTGTCATTGCCTCCAATATAGCAACAGATAACAGATAATGGCTGTGCTACGGTGCTGTAGAAATCGTCTTATTATTATTATTATTATTATTTTTTTACCCGAGGTATCAAGGCTCCCTCAGGATTTATGAAAAATTGCTATAAGGAGCAGGAAATTTGTCTGAAGGGTCAGGCCTCGTCTTCAGGGTTTGCAGGAAAAGTGCCGTTGAATGCGACCAAATTATAGCGTTATAATTATTATTATTATTATTATTATTATTATTATTATTATAACACTTTCAACAATTGTCAAATTTTATGCCACAATTCAAAGTGATAAACAGATAAAAACAAATGATCCACTTGATTACACAGTTATATGAAACATCCGGTTTGTTGTGAAAGGCAGGTGTTAAGCACTGTAATCAAGTGGATCATTTGTTTTTATCTGTTTATCACTTTGAATTTTGGCATAAAATTTGACAATTGTTAAAATCCTTATCCGTTAAGCCATCAATTATAATACGGATGCCCTACCATACTTCGCCTGAAATTTACCTTAGACTGTTTCTCTTGCTTTGAATCGGACCACAGCGTGAATTTGCGGATTCGTATATAAGAACACGCTGAGCCAATGATTGCAATTTTTACAACAGGCTGTATTTTCATAAGTGACCGTTCGTCGTCTCTGGATGGCTGTAAATTGCACAGATTGGTAGACGAATGCAGTTCATTTTCCTGCTCTCGCCACCCCAGGAGACTGACCAGTAATTGAACTTGTTCTTTGGCTGCCGTGGTCATTTGTTACTCCGGGATATTCACCTGTCACATTATGCCCTGCCGGACGCAGGACCTTGCCGGACCCACTTCGCCAGCCGGACGACCGGCCAGCGGCCTGCCTGGCAGCGGCCTGGCTGGCCGGGCGGCCGCGCGCCAGCCAGGCCGGCCATCGGGCGACGCACAGTGGACAGGTTAAGCCCTGGAGAGACCTGTGACTTGGCTTGGCCTGCGCTGGTGGCGTCCGTGGTCTATGACACCGCGCTGGGAGGGCGGCTGGCCGGACGGCCCATCGGTCGGCAGGCGGTGTGGTCTTCTAGCCGACCCTTTAGGGTTTGCAAAGTTGGCCTGACTTGGTTAGCCGAGCACTATTGGTTTATCATTTCAGTCCCGCGGGTGGCAAGTTGGCTAGCCCGGGACCTTCTCCTCCACTGGGGTTTTATGATAATGTCTGTGAGCGGCATAGAAGTAGCTAGACGTAGGGCAACGGGGAAGAGAACAGATGGGTCATTACCGTTTCTACGAAGGGTCATGTTGGTGAGGAGGAAGTTTATTGCGACCAACTGGGATGCCAATGACTAAATCGGTGATGCAATACAGATTAGATACAGAGTTTAATATATGTTTCATAATAAGCTGAGTCAGAGGGTAAGTACTGGATGCATTTCTGATTAAAACTGTCGCCTGGCAATAAATTAGTCCTTTGTGCTTGGTTGGAACAACTGCTGCCACCTCAACGGACTCAACAACAATCAAACTATCATACAACCTTTCATTGCTTCCCCATGAATTAACAAATCACTTTTTACTGCCCAGTCTGTAAACACTGGAAGGCTTGTACTACAAGTCAGGATTATGTAGAGTTGGAAGTTGGAATTAGGTGCAAATCAGAGATAAAAACTATTGTAGGATGAATATACACGTGTACTAATCCACACAAATATCTTATTGAATTGGCACTGGATGCAGTCTGCCAATGAAACTTAACTAGAATTGAAACAACTAGCATCTATAGCAACAGATGTAATTAGTAGCGTGATGCTTGTTGGTCAGGTGGTTGTGGCTGGACACCTACCTTGGTTATAGATCAGTGATAGAGAAACTCCGTGCTTCCTTGTAGGAAACATGTACAGTGCTATGTAGAAAACTTACTGAAGCACCAAACATACCTCAATCATACAGACTACCTATGGAGAGGTAATGTAATTTTATGTTTGTGTGTGTAGGTGTGTGTAGGTATGTATATATGTATTTGAACATTTGAATTTAACACAGTTTCTCAAAGCTGCTGAGGCATAGCTATTTGGCAGATCTGATTACAAGAGACAAAACACTGCAAGTTGACAAGTTGCACGGTTTGTTCCTAATTTTCTGGCACGAACTGCGTGACTTCTTCTGTATCCTGTCACAAAGTTGTTGTTTATTTCCTTTCCTGAGTCGCCTTCAAGTCTGATGTTGTTGTTCTTTTTACGTGCTGTCACCTTGAAAGTAAAAAGTCAATTTTAGCTTATATTGACTTGTGCTCTATCAATATTGACAAGTTTTCTCAATAATTTTATGAATGAAAAAAACTTGCAATGACTGATTCCCGTTGGCGTATCATGCGTTATATTTTTTTCTTTATACATGTAAGGCGACATCCATTATAAATGTGAACAAAGAAATAAGTTTCTTTCATAAGTTGTGAATTCTTCTTAACTCTCCGATATTGCTTAGTGTATGTGCATGGGGCGTATGTTCATAGAGGTTAATTGAAATTCTTCTTATGACTCTCCGATATTGCTTAGTGTATGTGCATGGGGCGTATGTTCATAGAGGGTAATTTTCTTTGAAGAATTAAACTGTCTATGACTCTATATGCGATTTCTGGTGTCCATGCGCTGTGGGACTTGCAATAGATTGATATTGATTGATATTGATTGCGTGTAACTGACTTGGTTGGTACATATTCGACTATCACTTTTTCGATCGGACGTTTCAATCAGCCGCCGAGCGTCACCCCCCCCCCCGCAGCCAGTGGGGCTGGTCGACGTGAAACGCAAAACTCGCCGTGTATCCCAATGTATCTATCGTAAGTGTGCCGAAATTATTACAGTAGATTAGTTCTTGGTGATGTTTTGACAGTAGCTCTGATCGTGTCTTCTTGGGAGAAGTTGCGTCTCTTGGCCAGATGTTTGTTTGGACAGCTGGCGGGTAATGACGCTCTGCTCTTCCCTGTACTACGTCAGTTTGTTTGTTCGGTGGTCCCTCCTCCTCCCTCTGGCCCCTTGTCCCCGTGGTTCGGGCCATCAGATTGGTGCGTTTCCATTACAGTTCCTGGCCCCAAACTTTAAGTCTGATTGAATAATCTCAAGTAATTCCTACGACCGTGGAAGGAAGTGTTTTGCCGTCGCCTTTCCAATTTACGACTTTGTTGCAATATCGGACGATGCTACTCTCTGCGTTTTCCCGGCGAAACCTGGTCAGTTCATGTAGAGCTTTTTGGTTTGAAGGAATGTGGCAGCATCTTTGTTTGTACGTGGCAGGGGCGACTACGTCTCACCCTGATCAATATAATATTGAAAATCAGCATGGTCGAAGCCGTATGGTAGATATGGAAAAACGTGTAGGACACTGTAGGTCTACATTTGCATTTATAGAATGCCATTCTATCCGATGGCGGATAGTACTTGTATGGGTAATAATAATAATAATATCTTTTCTTTAATTTAGCGCCTGACAAACGCACTGCGCTGTACATAAGCATGTTATGCAGAGCATCTTAACTAGTTAACTACTAACAGAACAGACAGCTTGTAATCAGAGCATAAGTATGGGTTATCCCTGTACAGCTGTGGGTTGAAAGATCTGGACTGGCCACCTGCCCTCATAAGCATGTTATCGGAGCATTGTTTGCTGATTTGTAAGCTCTTTCTTCTGAAGGAAGTTTAACAACTCTTACGCTTGCCTTTATGGCAACACTTTGTTATGTACTAAAGAGTGCTATATTAAGTGTTTAGATACACACGCAAATATTGCCCACGCTTATAACAAAATAGAGCTGTTAACAAATCATACTGGTGGCCACTACTAAGGGTCTGCCCTTTCTTCCAGCTGTATTCAGCAACTTTTATGTACTTCTGAGAAGGTTTGGCAGATTATCAACAGCTTATTTAACCTGCACTGATGCCGAGAAAGTTCATTTACCTACGAGAATTTGATTACACTTTGCACTCTTTGGAATCCCGGCAACTTTTCTCGGATCTATGCGAGACAGTTTTATATCTCTCGTGTCTGGTTGATCGGCGTAATTTCTTTACAGCGTGTGGATAATCTGTGCCAGTAGATGCAGATTCAGTGAGTCATTATTATCTGAGTTCCATGTGGATCCTGTCCTATGAGGTTTACCATCGAAGGGGAAGGGATTCGAGACCAGTGGGCCGAGGCAAAGGGATGGCCATGCAAGTGCCGCCTCTGCCCTGAAAATGACCAGCCATGGTAGACGCACACGCACAAAGACACACATTCACAAACAGGCAAACACACATTTGGTATCTATATGGGTGTTTGCATGTAGTTTTATGTGTACTTGCCTGACTACATAGTGGCTATGTATATATACAACAATGATGCAATATATGTTGTATATGAATAGGTAGAATGACCGGCCGTTTATATACTTGGATATATAGGCTAAGTATTAAAGTATAATAGTGTCCACTATATACGGTTGTATAATTTGCACATGGCAGTGTGCGTGCATGTGTGCCTGTTTGTAAGGCATGCCTGCAAAATAGTTTTGGGTTTGAATTGATAGAATAACTGGCCCTGTGTATATTTTGTATATTATATATATATATATTCTGAAGCTAAGCTGGTCATTATATAGGTGTATGTGTGTATATGCTATATGGAGTGTGTGCTAGTGGATAATGTTTATGTATACGTGCTGTGCTTATGTTTAATGAAGCCAGTACTTAAATATAAGCTGTTTCTGGCCAGTGTTATCTGGACTTAAACAAGCTGAGAGCATAAAGATAGGGGATGAGGGTCACTGGCCAGTAGTTACAATTCTCTCTACAGCTGCTGGCCAAATGTTTCCTTTTCCTACATGTAAATAAACTTGACTTTGCCAGTGATCAGGGCTTGGCGTTTGAACTCATAAAAGTCATTTAAGTCCTGACATTGTCACCAGGAGACAAAGTAGTCATTTCCTGCCGGTGCCATAGCTGACTGCTGCTGTTACTGCTGCTGCTGCTGCTGACTGAACGGTGCTGCCACCTATGAAAAAAGGACGTTAACTGAAGACTTTTCACACTGAGGCGATCGCTTGTTCATTGCATATTTTATGAAGTGCCTATGCATGTCCTTGTGTGCGTTTATTTGTGCGTGTATGTTTTAGTGCATGAGTAGATGTCTGTGTGTGTGTGTGTATGTATGTGTCTATGTATGTATGTATGTTTTAATATTGAGCATTAATTAAGCACCTTTTAAGAACTTCTCAAAGTTGCCGAAACATGGCTATCATAACATGACCACAGGCAATTTAACTAAACAATTTGTGTTTTAAAAGTGAGGTGGTTACATGTATGTATGACAGACTGGATGAGTGCTCACTGAACTGAGTGCTCAGTTCAATCCTCCCTTAAGGTGGGCGTTGAATCTTTGAGCATAACGTTAAGGTGTGATTGATGGTGCCCCATTAGATGCTGACGTTATTTGAATAGAGCTATATAAATACGGACAATGGTTATAATGTACAGACATCCTGTACAGGTCGTCAGCAAACATTAACCAATCCAGAACATCATTCATTCACAGTCTTCCTTGCACAGTTATAGTTACTCACTTCCCCTGGATTTTATCCTTTGAAGAAATCGACAGTATTAATTGGTATTATTATATATTTATTCATTGATTGTCTGTATTATTATTAATTAATAGCTTCTATAGTGCCGGTGATAAATGCACAAGGCACCAAAGCCAAGCCGTTATCAGGTCAATATCCAGAAGATCAGGCTGTTGAGATGTAATGTAATGTAATGTGTAATCTAGTATGTAACGTCCAACTTTCCAGCTGGTCTATTGAGTAGAGGCAGTCAATGCGTTTTTATTTCATGCACTTGAGAAGTGTTCTGTATCGCCGAGGCTGGGCTGAGAACTCTTGTGAGTAGTCATCTAGCAGATGTGATTTATAAATTGAAGGAATGGGTAACAACTAATAATCTGAATGGTCATTCATTCATTCATTTATTCATTCAGAGCATTTATATAGCGCCTCTCGTATAACTCAAGATAACTTCTCAGAGGCGCTCTCAGCCCAACCTTGACGTGGAAAGAACAGTTTAATAATATACTATGTATGAACAGTATCTATATTATATGTATCGAGCCATTTATACATGTGTGCATCGGAAGAACGTCTCAAAGGTGGTGCTGACAGTGATAGTGTGTGTGTATGTGTTTGTGTGCTTATGCGTGGGATATGTCTAAGCCTGAGCGCGCGTGTCTGTGTGCAAACAGATCGCGTGTCCATTCAGATGGCGTCGTCTGCTGGCGTCCACTACTGCCCGGCGTCGCCCGGTCGGTCGGTCGGTCGGTCGGTCGAGCGTTGGTCCTCCTCCACGACCAACGACGACCAACCGACGGCAGCCCCTCTAATGGTGCTAATTGTGTTAGTGGATCCTATAGTCAGGCAATGTGTGTGGCCGTCATGACCCGAGGATCATGTCCGCAGTCTCAACTGGATAGATACAGATCCCTTCTTCTACATCGGACGCTGCTGCTGCTCTGCCTCCTAGGCCACTCTGGTCCTCCGTGGAAGAACTGACCATCGTTTTCTGAACACTTTTCTTCTTTGGATGTATATAGTAGACCTAATGTGCTGAACTGCAAGACCGTTATAATGGATTGAACGATGATGTCTTGTTTATCCAATATGACTGTATGTGTATGTGTTTTGTATTTACTATGTATGCATGTATTTATTTATTTATATGTCTGTATAATTATGTGTATTTGTTTATATGTGTATTCATCAACAGGATATTTAATATAGTACTTTTGAGTTTCATGTATGTGTGTTTATTATGTATGTAACACACACCTGCATACATACTCATAAAGTATATATATATATGTATATATATATATATTATGTAGTGTTTCCTTTGAAGTAATACCTTTGTATTGTACTGCCTTTGAAGTGCTTCTGAATGACGCCTGTAATGATTTTAAAATCTACTTGTGTATGAGTGACTTGTCAAGTTTTTGAATTTTACTTACTTGCAGCTGTATGTGCTAATGAATGCTAACACTTAGAAGGTGCTATAAAATTATTCTTTTACATTACAGGGTACAATGCGTACGTTACACTGTAATTTGTAATCTTAACAAGTCGTAGAAGGAGGTAATGCCGAGTTGTCAGGACATGCAGCTTAATCGTCTGAAGTTTCCATTCAGAACCGCAGATGTTCCTTCCATTGTTCTCAACTGGGTGTAGGAATTCCTGTCTAGCAGTCATTACTGTCAAACGAAGTGGAAAACCCTTGAAATTTTTTAAGGAGCCCTTTACCAACCCACCCACCCCCTGCGAGCAACATAGTTCACGGAGACTTCCCTTTCACTAAGGGAATGCCCGCCCAGCCGGATCCATCTAATCACGGCCGTCCCTAAAGACAGGTATGCCCACCGAGGGGAAGGGCAGCTGTCTTCTTCTCCTCCTGCCCCATTCTTCTCTAATCCTAATTATGATGTATTGCTGATAGCAGGTGCTAGATGCAACCCTATAGCCTGAAGTTTGTGTCGTTCCTTAACAGCAGACCGTCTCTGCTTCCTTAGGCGGCGTAGAACTGCCCCCCGTGCCGTTGCCCCTCTGCGTGGTTGCCTTCTGTCTGTCTCCGTGTCTGGGTCTGTCTCTCGTTTGTCTCTTTCTGTCCTCATCTCTCCCCTCTGACTCTGTATCTGTCTGTCTGTGTGTGTGCCTTTAGGTTTGTCTCTCTGTCTGTCGTTATTTTTGTCTGTCTTTATATGAGTATTCTTTCCCTGTCCGTCTCATTGTCTCTCTCCCCTTGTCCCTGTTTAACTATTGATGCGTTGGCCATTGCGCCCTGACAGGCCGAGCACCTGCGCACTCCTGGTCTCCAGCAGAGAGCCACCTTTTCCTAATTCATAACTATGATAATCGCCTCCTCCCTCTCTTCATCCTCTTTCTTCCCCTTCCTCCTCCCCCCTTCCTCCTCCTCCTCTCCTCTTCCCTTCCTCCCTCTTTCTCCCTCCTCTTGCCCTTCCTCCTCCTTCCCCTCTTCATCCTGCTCTTCCTCCTCCTCCTCCTCCTCCTCCTCCTCCTCCTCCTCCCCTCTTCCTCCTGCTCTTCCCCTTCCTCCTCCCTCCTCCTCCCTCTTCCTCCTGCTCTTCCCCTTCCTCCTCCCTCCTCCCTCTTCCTCCACCTCCTCCATTTCCTCCTCCTCCACTCCCTCTTCCTCCTCCTCTTTCTCCTTCCTCCTCCTCCCTTCTTCCTCCACCTCCTCCTTTTCCTCTCTCTTCCACCCCTCTTCATCATCCTCCTCCCTTTCCTCCTCCTCCATTTTCCTCCTACTCCACCCCTCTTCCTCCTCCTCTTTCCCTTTCTCCTCCTCCTCTCCTCCTCCTCCTCCTTTTCCTTCTCCACCCCTCTTCATCCTCCTCCCTTTCCTCCTCCTCCACCCCTCTTAATCATCCTCCTCCGCCGCCATGCAGAATGTTAGTTTTAAGGATCGAGAGAATTTTCGCGGCGACGATCGTAATGCATGAGTGTGTCATGATTGTAGCAGCAGCAGCAGCAGCAGCAGCGGTGACGGCAGCTACAACCTGGTCAGCCGGCACGTTAATGCTTTGGATGTGTCACGAGTCTGTGCCACAGGCAGCCCAGACAGACGGTCGGTCGCGGTGTCACGTAAGCCAAGACGGATGCGAGGCGTAATTTAAATAAAACACGCCGGTTCCCTCCCGTGACCTCATTTTTATCGAATTAAGTCTCGGCATGGCTCGGCTTTTAACGGCACATCCTCGCTCACCGCACGCATAATCATTCGATACTTAGGAAACATTTCGACACGTTTACTCAGAAGATGAAATATAACCGAAATTCGTGTCTGACTGGTCGCCCGGCTGCTTGACTGGTTGGCTGGCTGGTCGGCAGGGCGCAATGACACTGACACGATATCAGAGTATTCGGACAACAAGAGCCACGCAGGCTGTGACAGCACTGACAGCAGAGATTAGAAATTGAAATAATGTTGCTGCTGCTGTTTTCGCTATTGCCTCAAATGGCAGAGTTTGTAAACAATGCGATTTACCGGCCCGTCTGTGCCAGCCGTGGCGCTAGAATCGAAACTCTGTGACGGTTTGCTTATACGAGTTTTACAACATTCTTTTATACACTCATAAAGTGTTTCCGAGAAACAGCAGGCATTAATGTAGCAAGGAATTTTCTTAAACGCCGGTTACCTTGTAATGAAGCACAGTCACTGTAGTCTTTAGCCAGATGTTAAAGTGATCTGGTGAGGTAATTAGATAAAACTGCCTGACCAAGGCAACAGTGAGCATGCTTTGACTCCATACACAAATTGTCTGCCCTGTTCTGGCAAAACTTTGATTCGCAAGGGTAAGTTAGTTAGCCTGAGATGTCAACTGTCCTAATAAAGGTTTAACCCCACCCTGACAAGTCCAAGCAGTGGATCAAGTTAAAGCGAAAGCTTTGGAGAAGTGAACGATTTGGAGCGAAGTGAACCTAGTAGGTCTGCATTGCCTGCAGACTGCCACCGATATGAGCAAGGTTGCAGGTTAGCACGGTGATATGTTGCACCAACACTTAAGTTATTCTGATTGTAAAAGTTTCTGTTGAGGCTAGATCATCTGTGCTATGGCGACATTCATATAAATCCATTATCCATATATTATATATTTGTACTGCGATCACTCAAACAACTTATTACAGACTGTAGAAAGCCAGTTCATCCCACCCGAGTTTTGTTGTTGCCATGGGGTGGCCGACAAGCATCAACTTTGTTCGTCTGTGATCTGGGTTCGAAACCCGAGTGTGTCATGTTATGTTGTTTTTCTCTGTGCATAGATTGCATTGTCAAACTATGTGTAACCTTGTTGGCCTTGATCTTACACTGTTATAAATTAAGGTGGACAGGGTTGGGTAATAAACACCGATAGATGGAGACCATTCGAGATGATTAGACGAATTGGTGGGATGTCACTTCTTCGTGGAGATTACAACCAATCGTGCGATGCGCTATGTTAAACCTGACAAGAGGTGGAATTTAACACGCACTTATCCAACAACGGGGATTATTTAAAGCAAGTTCCTGAAATGCGCTGACGTCAGTCACGTGGATATCGTAGCCTAATCGTAGGCTTAATAGTAATCTCCAAACTTCTAAAGCGCCACCCGAAAGCCTAGCGCAGGGCACCAGGCAAAGGGATGGTCATGCAAGTGCCGCCTCTGCCCTGAAAATGACCAGCCAGTAGACACACACACGCACACGCACAAACACACACACTTCACAAACAGGCAAACACACATTTGGTATCTATATGGGTGTTTGCATGTAGTTTTATGTGTACTTGCCTGACTACATAGTGGCTATGTATATATACAAATATATATATATATATATATATATATATATAACAATGATGCAATATATTATGTGTATGAATAGGTAGAATGACCGGCCGTTTATATACTTGGATATATAGGCTAAGTATTAAAGTATAATAGTGTCCACTATATACGGTTGTATAATTTGTACATGGGAGTGTGCGTGCGTGCGTGTGTGCCTCTTTGTAAGGCATGCCTGCAAAATAGTTTTGCCTTTGAATAGGTAGAATTACTGGCCCTGTGTAATAGTGTATATTTTGTGTGTATATATATATATATATATATTTCTGAAGCTGGTCATTATATAGGCGTATGTGTGTATATGCTATATCCAGTGTGTGCTAGTGGATAATGTTTATGTATACGCGTTGTGCTTATGTTTAATGAAGCTAGGTACTTAAATATAAGCTGTTTCTGGCCAGTGTTATCTGGACTTAAACAAGCTGAGAGCATAAAGATAGCGGATGAGGTTCACTGGCCAGTAGTTACAATTCTCTCTACAGCTGCTGGCCAAATGTTTTCTTTTCCTACATGTAAATAAACTTGACTTTGCCAGTGATCAGGGCTTGGCGTTTGAACTCATAAAAGTCATTTAAGTCCTGACATTGTCACCAGGAGACAAAGTAGTCATTTCCTGCCGATGCCATAGCTGGCTGCTGCTGCTGCTGCTGACTGAACGGTGCTGCCACCTATGAAAAAAGGACGTTAACTGAAGACTTTTCACACTGAGGCGATCGCTTGTTCATTGCATATTTTATGAAGTGCCTATGCATGTCCTTGTGTGCGTTTATTTGTGCGTGTATGTTTTAGTGCATGAGTAGATGTCTGTGTGTGTGTGTGTATGTATGTGTCTATGTATGTATGTATGTTTTAATATTGAGCATTAATTAAGCACCTTTTAAGAACTTCTCAAAGTTGCCGAAACATGGCTATCATAACATGAACACAGCCAAATCAAAATAAACAATTTGTGTTGTAAAAGTGAGATAGTTACATTATATGTAGGGCTGACATTTAACGCATTATTAACGCGATTAATGCGTTAATTAATTAACGCGATTAATTTTTTTAACGCAGTTAACGCGATTGTCACTGTGACAAATTATTTCTAGAAATTCACTAAAACAATTCTTGATAAAACCGCTCAGTTTAAACTTTAAAGTAAATACTAACAAGTTAAAACAAGTTGTGAAAGCATGTTTTCTGTTTGTTTATTGACTGCAAGCATTTATATAACGCATATTCAACATAACTATTCAGAGTCTGTATAGAAACTGTTGTAGGCCTACTTGTTATCTAGTGTGACATGCGTTAAAAATTCATCGCGTTATTAAAAATTTTAATCATGCGATTAATTTCGATTAAAATTTTTAATCGTTGCCCACCCCTAATTATATGTATGGCAGACTGGACTTAGTGCTCACCTTATAACTCTTTATGTGTAGTTCAGTCCTCCCTTGAGGTGGGCGTTGACTCTTTGAGCATAACGTTAAGGTGTGATTGATGGTGCCCCATTAGATGCTGACGTTATTTGAATAGAGCTATATAAATACGGATAATGATTATAATGTACAGACATCCTGTACAGGTTGTCAGCAAACATTTACCATCCCAGAACATCATTCCCAGTCATTCTACTTCACTTCCACTGGATTTTATCCTTTGAATAAAACGACAGTATTAATTAGTATTATTATTCATTAATAATTAATTCATGGTTTCTATAGCGTCGGTATATAATGCACAAGGCACCAAAGCCAAGCCATAGTCGGGTCAACATCCAGAAGATCAGGCCGTTGAGATGTAATGTAATACGTAGTCTAGCATGTAACACCCGACTCTCCAGACTTTGGTCTTTTGAGTAGGGACACCTAATATGCTTTTATTGTAGGCTATGCACCTGAGAAGTGTTCTCTATCGCCAAGGCTGGGCTGAGAACTATTTGTGAGTAGTCATCTAGCAGAGGTGATTTATAAATTGAAGGAATGGGTAACAAATAATAATTTGAATGTTCATTAATTCGATCATTTATTCATTCAAAGCATTTATATAGCGCCTCTCGTATAATTCAAGATAACTTCTCAGAGGCGCTCCCAGCCCAACCTTGACGCGGAAAGAACAGTTTAATAATATACTATGTATGAACAGTATCTATATTATATGTATCGAGACATTTATACAAGGGTGCGTCGGAAGAACGTCTCGAAGGTGGTGCTGACAGTGATAGTGTGTGTTTGTGTGCTTATGCGTGGGATATGTCTAAGCCTGAGCGCGCGTGTCTGTGTGCAAACAGATCGCGTGTCCATTCAGATGGCGTCGTCTGCTGCTGGCGTCCACTACTACCCGGCGTCGCCCGGTCGGTCGGTCGGTCGAGCGCTGGTCCTCTACGACCAACGACGACCAACCGACGGCAGCCCCTCTAATGGTGCTAATTGCGTTAGTGGATCCTATAGTCAGGCAATGTGTGTGGCCGTCATGACCCGAGGATCATGTCCGCAGTCTCAACTGGATAGATACAGATCCCTTCTACATCGGACGCTGCTCCTCTGCCTCCTAGGCCACTCTGGTCCTCCACCGAAGGAAACTGACCTTCGTTTTCTGAACACCTTTCTTCTTTGGATGTTGTAGACCTAATATGCTGAACTGCTAGACTGTTATAATGGATTGAATGATGACGACGTCCTGTTTATCTATAAGTATGACTGTATGTGTGTATGTTTTGTATTACTTATGTATGCATGTATTTATTTATATGTCTGTATGTGTGTATTTGTTTATATGTGTATTTATCATCAGGATATTTAATATAGTACTTTTGAGTATGCATGTATGTGTGTTTATTATGTATGTAACACACACACACATGTATACAAGTAGTGTATTATAGCCCATTGCTTAGAGCAATGGGCTATATCCAGAGCTATATATTACCGAGAGTTGGGCAGTTAACGAGAACGAAAAATACGCGTTCTGATTGGTTGAAATTCATGGATGACATCTTTGATCATTCGCTTCCTGTGAACATTAAATTTTGTTTTGAGTGAAGATCATTTCGCTTATGTCGTCAATTTTTCGAAAACTTTGCTTCATAAAGAATCTGTTTGCTAAAAAAGTTTTATTGTACTAAATTGTAATCTTCAGATTTCTTCAGCTCCACGAAAGGTACGTAGTAGGAACTAGGTTATTCACGGGCACTCGGTCAAAACAAACCTAATGTCGTCTGTGGTTCATTAGGTGTCAACCCGAATCCCCCAAACCGCTGAAAATCCACAAAGGCCCGAATTCTATAAAGTATGGTGCTTTTGCGGCGGAAAATGCCGCCACGCAACCGCGAACACTTACTTCTGCGGCGGAAATACTGCCTATTCACATGTTATTTTAAATAATTTAGCGCTAGTAAGTTTTAGTTATTACTTACTTACTACGGTACCGTCCGGACGGTACCGTTATTTCTTTTCTACGGTACCGTCCGCAAATAATCTATGGCCGATTGCACATATCTATGGCGTGAAAGCCTAACCACCAATAGCGCAGTAGTTAAGAGATGAACGAAACTAACCCTAACCCTGACCCTAACCGACCCTCACGACGCCTAATTTGACACTAAACGACCACACGAATACTAACCTGGCCCTAACCGACCCTCAAGTTGTCGGCCATAGAAAAATTCGACGCGAAGACAACAACTTAACGTGACAGGCTTTTGCCAATATTTATTTCAACCGGATGTACACGCCATAGATATGTGCAATCGCCCATAGATTATTTGCGGACGGTACCGTAGAAAAGAAATAACGCTACCGTCCGGACGGTACCGTAGCCAGTTCGTTTAGTTATTACTTACTTACTGAGTACTAACCCTAGTCAGACTCACAGTCTGAACAGGCCTGTATTTCATTAGAAAAAACAGCTTATCATGTTAGGGACCCAGAAGTCTTAATCTGGCCGTGGTCGTCTGTAATATTATTGCTTCAAGAAAAAGTCTACTGGTACTTCTGCAGGCTTGCATGGGTAGAAGGTATTGTGTGTTTTAGTTAGTCAACTTAACAAGTTAGATTTGCGTAAACTGTATTGTTTTTCCCTAGTAAATAGATTTCGGGGATCCATTGGAAATTAAATTTCGGGGATCCACTATGCACCTGCTTTCTATACATACAACATACAATACAATCCAATTGCATTTCATATTGCCCTCCTTTAAAAGTTCAGAAGTGCACACGCGACAATATGACAGAACATCGATGGTGCTGAGCAGTTGTGAGCGATGATTTTGCTCAAGGTCCCTACAAAGTGACCACTCAGTGAAGCTCGAAACCATACTCCAAGCGTTACAAGCCGAGCACTCTAAGCAGTCGGCTACCATGCTCCAATTATAGTTTCATGGCCCAATAACACTATGCCCCAATAGGCTACATTTAGCCTATAGTTTCCATGTAAGTAACTTTATATGAAACAAAATTTAGTTTTCTGAAGTAAGGTACATGAAAGATTTTCTCCGAGAGACACAAAGAAATGTATGGCAAGATTGGATCTTTTTGACTCCTGTCCAGTGTCCAATATTTACATATTGAAACTGGCACTTACCACCATTACAACCAATTTTCTGTTCTGTATGTTAATATTTCTTGTGTATTTTTAGTGTTCATAGAAAGCAATGGTTGGCTGCAGTGCTCCAAACTGCCACAACAGCACCACAAAAGGTGTGAGACTCTTTGGATTTCCAGCGAACAAAGATCGAAGAAAAAAATGGATGATTAACTGTCGACGTGATAAGTGGAGTCCAACATCAGGGAGTCGTCTTTGCGAGGTACATTTTGAAGCTAGCCAGTTCGAGAAAAACCGACAGGATGGCTGGCGAAAACTCAGGCCCAACGCTATACCCACAATATTTCATGTTCCCAATCCACCACGTTTAATGGAATCAGGAAGGAGAGTTTTGAAGCGCAGTGCAAGTGATGATGGTGATGTTTTGATGAAAGTCCATCGAATTTCCTTGGAGCACAAGTATGCTAAGCCTGCAACCGGAAGCCCTAAGATTGTGGACAATGAGGCAGATGTTGTCTATTCATCATCATCCCTGGTTGATAAGAACATCTTAATCAGTGAAAAGCAACCAACTGAAAAGGAAGCAAATTTTTGTGTGTTCAACGACTTTGATGTTTCAGAACATATTGAAATAGTGACATCTCAGCTGTCACCCAGGAAACTAGTACAGGCTGAAGATCGTGTACGTATTCTTACTAAGGAGAATCAACAGCTCACTCGTCAAATCAGAATGCTAAAGAAGCAACTAAAAGCATCACGAGAAGAAAATAAACAGCTTAAAAAGAAACTGGAGAAGGTTTTTTCAAGTGATCAGATTTTGGCTCTTCAGTCACCTACTGGTCTAAGCCGTGGCAGAAGGTGGTCTGCACAGACTATACAACGATCCTTGCAGATGCTGTTTGCTTGTGGCGCCTCAGGATATTGTTTCCTTAGGAGTCAAGGATTTCCTTTACCTGCTTCTCGTACGTTGCGGCATTCTTTGCAAGGAGTTCGGTTTGACAGCGGGTTGTTGACTGAAGTGTTTGATCTGCTCCAACTTAAGGTTGCCCAGATGAATGACAAAGAAAGGGATTGTGCTCTGACACTTGATGAGATGAGCATAACATCATCTGTTGAATATGACATACGGACAGGGAGACTAATGGGAGAGGTGACTTTGCCTGGCCACAGTGGAAAAGCAACACATGCAATGGTTTTTATGCTCTCTGGTATCAGCACCCGTTGGAAGCAGACTGTGGCGTATTACTTCACAGGGAATTCAGTTTTTGGATCGGCAATCAAGCCCATTGTAACAAACATTATCCAAAGAGCATGGGATATAGGTTTGAGAGTCGTCACAGTAACTTCAGATATGGGAGCTTGTAACAGAGCGTTGTGGACCACTTTCGGTATATGTTGTGGAAGGGCAAGTAAGACCGTCAATGCAGTCCTTCATCCGTGCTCAACTGAACATAGGCTGTACTTCCTTGCAGATGCTCCTCATCTAATAAAGAACTTGAAAGCTGCTTTGGTAAATGGTCAGGACATTGTGTTGCCAGACTGGGTTCTCCAGGAGTACAATCTGTCTTCAAAATCTGAAGTCCTATAAAGAGGGGTGCCTAGTATCGTGTACTTCTGAGGTTTTCGAACTAGTACAACAAGCCGAGAAAATATTTCGGGCAACAAACTTCTCCCTCTTGCATCACAAGAAGAACGTGCGGAAACTCTTGTTGTCTGAAATTCAACGGGTTTGTGCAGATTTGGACTTTCCAAACTGCCACAATGTCAAGAACATTTTGCTGGGACGATTTGTTACCCTACGTTTGCGTATCTGGGCTAAGGAACAACGAACACTGCTCAAAAACCAAAACCATTCACGGACAACAGACAATGGCGCACAGCTGTATTGTAATATGTTACTAGTTTCATAATCTCAAAGGCTAAATAATAGAATATTTGCAAAGTTGAATGTGGTTCTGTTAATTAGCATGGAACATGTGGTTATTGTTCAAGTTATTACAGGAGTCGATTTTAACTATACGGCAGCCATGCAAGGCGCCCATCACATCCTACATCTCATTTTACCAACGTGCCATCTCGCGAATGATAGGCTGAGTAGACCTTTGAGAGGGTGCGGGAAGCGATCACACTTCCTACTGCTCTTCACGACAGTGATGTTACCACTACTCTATGGATCCCCAACGAACGAATGAATTTGTGTTGCTCTATCTGTGGTGCTGTATAAATGTTCAATTTGACTTCCTTTTCCTCATCGTGCATGACTGCATATGAATGGCTTCCAGTTTGTTTCTGCAATGTCAGTATTGGTCTTTTGGTACAGAAGCAAGATATGGTGCCTGAACAAGGTTTGTGTGCACACCTACATGTATACAATAATATAAACTGCAAAGGCCCTTAAACCCAGAGTCTTCAGGCGACATAGTCCGTAAACATTTAGAATTGGGGTGCTTAATTCTAATGGCGTCGTGAGTGTCGGTTAGGGTAAGGTTAGGGGCCGTCCATAAAGTACGTCACGCTCAGGGGGGGTTTAAGAAAGTGTGACAGTTTGTGACAGGGGGGGTCAGGCCATGCGTGACGTCACACATTTATTTTTTAAATTTTATTTAATACAAAAGTGTGAAATTTATGGATAAAAATCTTGGAAAAGTCTTGTTACTACCCCCCCCTCGAAAATTTTTGGTGTGGAAAAACTGTTGTTACTACCCCCCTCGAAAAGTCACGGGAAAACACCTGTTACTACCCCCCTCGAAAATTCTTGGGAAAACTGCTGTCACTACCCCCCTCGAAAAGTTTCCCGGTCGAAAGTGTGACGTACTTTAGGGGGGGGGTCCGAGTTTTGTGACAGTTTGTGACAGGGGGTAAAAATGGTCAAAAATAGCGTGACGTACTTTATGGACGGCCCCTTAGGCGTTGTCAGAGTCGGTTAGGGTGAAGTTAGGCGCTGTGAGGGTCGGTTAGGGTTAGTATCGTCTTTAGAAAACATGGTAGGCCTACCCTCCGCGCAGCGTGCCAAAAGATACCGTATAACGCTCGTGAATAAGCTGGTGCCCTGCGCTTGGCTTTCGAGTGGCGCTTTAGAAGTTTGGAAATTACGATAACGCCAGTAGACTTACGCACCCCGATACTAAATGTTTGCCCAAATTATAATCTAAGGCAATCATTGGTCGTTATTTATGAGATTTCAATCACGGGCTAGCACCGTAGGGCCTATTATTGCTCTATGGCATGGTCGGTATACACTGCAGGAACCTCAAATAGCGTGGAAACGGTGGAACCCGTTCAAATGGGCAGCGGTGGTGAATGAATTGATCAATTAATTGAAAAATGAGCAGGATCGTTATAGAAAAACGTGTAAATTTACATTATGCGAGGCCACACGTGGTAGCTATGAACGCCGCAGCGGCAGAATGATCAATAATGGAGGCCATGAAAATTGACCAATCAGAATGCAGGATTCCCGTTCTCATTGCGAACATAGGACATTGCCAAACTCTCGGTAATATATAGCTCTGGCATACAGTACACTACTTATACATACTCAAAAAGTATATATATATATTTTTATATATATATATATATATATATATATTATGTAGTGTTTCCTTTGAAGTAATGCCTTTGTATTGTAAGTTGCCTTTGAAGTGCATCTGAATGACGCCTGTAATGATTTTAAAATGTACTTGTGTATGAGTGACTTGTCAAGTTATTTGAATTTTACTTACTTGCAGCTGAATATGCTAATGAATGCTAACACTTAGACGCTGCTATAAAATTATTCTTTTACATTACAGGGTACAATGCGTACGTTACACTGTAATTCTTAACAAGTCGTATAGAAGGAGGTAATGCCGAGTTGTCAGGGCATGCAGCTTAATCGTCTGGAGTTTCCATTCAGAACCGCAGCTGTTCCTTCCATTGTTCTCAGTCGGGTGTAGGAATTCCTGTCTAGCAGTCATTACTGTCAAACGAAGTGGAAAACCCTTGAAATTTTTTTAAGGAGCCCTTTACCAACCCACCCACCCCCCTGCGAGCAACGTAGTTCACGGAGACTTCCCTTTCACTAAGGGAATGCCCGCCCAGCCGGATCCATCTAATCACGGCCGTCCCTAAAGACAGGTATGCCCACCGAGGGGAAGGGCAGCTGTCTTCTTCTCCTCCTCCTGCCCCATTCTTCTCTAATCCTAATTATGATGTATTGCTGATAGCAGGTGCTAGATGCAACCCTATAGCCTGAAGTTTGTGTCGTTCCTTAACAGCAGACCGTCTCTGCTTCCTTCGGCGTCGTCCAACTCCCACCCGCCCCCGTGCAGTTGCCCCTCTGCGTGGCTGCCTCTGTCTGTCTCCGTGTCTCCGTCTGTCTCGTTTGTCTCTTTCTGTCCTCATCTCTCCCCTCTGACTCTGTATCTGTCTGTCTGTCTGTGTGTGTGCCTTTATGTTTGTCTCTCTGTCTGTCTTTATGTTTGTCTGTCTTTATATGACTATTCTTTCCCTGTCCGTCTCATTGTCTCTCTCCCCTTGTCCCTGTTTAACTATTGATGTGTTGGCCATTGCGCCCTGACAGGCCGAGCACCTGCGCACTCCTGGTCTCCAGCAGAGAGCCACCTTTTCCTAATTCATAACTATGATAATCGCCTCCTCCCCTCTTCTTCCTCCTCTTCCCTTCCTCCTCCTCCCCTCTTCATCCTCCACCTCTTCTCCTTCCTCCTCCTCTTCCCCTCTTCATCCTCTTCCCCTTTCTCCTCCTCCTCCTTTCTTCCTCCTCCTCTTCCCTTCCTCCTCCTCCCCTCTTCATCCTCCTCTTCCCTTCCTCCTCCTCCTTTTCCCCTTCCTCCTCCTCCCCTCTTCCTCCTCCTCTTCCCATTCCTCCTCCTCCTCCCCTCTTCATCCTCCTCCTCCCCTCTTCATCCTCCTCCTCCGCCGCCATGCAGAATGTTAGTTTTAAGGATCGAGAGAATTTTCGCGGCGACGATCGTAATGCATGAGTGTGTCATGATTGTAGCCGCAGCAGCAGCAGCAGCGGTGACGGCAGTAGCTACAACCTGGTCAGCCGGCACGTTAATGCTTTGGATGTGTCACGAGTCTGTGCCACAGGCAGCAGCCCAGACAGACAGACGGTCGCGGTGTCACGTAAGCCAAGACGGATGCGAGGCGTAATTTAAATAAAACACGCCGGTTCCCTCCCGTGACCTCATTTTTATCGAATTAAGTCTCGGCATGGCTCGGCTTTTAACGGCACATCCTCGCTCACCGCACGCATAATCATTCGATACTTAGGAAAAACTTCTACACGCTTACTCAGAAGATGAAATATAACCGAAATTCGTGTCTGACTGGCCGCCCGGCTGCTTGACTGGTTGACTGACTGGTCGGCAGGGCGCAATGACACTGACACGATATCAGAGTATTCGGACAACAGGCTGTGACAGCAGAGATTAGAAATTGAAATAATGTTGCTGCTGCTGTTTTCGCTATTGCCCCAAATGACAGAGTTTGTAAACAATGCGATTTACCGGCCCGTCTGTGCCAGCCGTGGCGCTAGAATCGAAACTCTGTGACGGTTTGCTTATACGAGTTTTACAACATTCTTTTATACACTCATAAAGTGTTTCCGAGAAACAGCAGGCATTAATGTAGCAAGGAATTCTCTTCAACGCCGGTTACCTTGTACTGAAGCGCAGTCACTGTAGTCTTTAGCCAGATGTTAAAGTGATCTGGTGGTGGTAATTAGATAAAACTGCCTGACGAAGGCAACAGTGAGTATGCTTTGACTATACACAAATTGTCTGTCCCGTTCTGGCAAAACTTTGATTTGCAAAAGGACGTTAGTTAGCTTGAGATGTCAACTGTCCTAATAAAGGTTTAACCCCACCCTGACAAGTCCAAGCAGTGGATCAAGTTAAAGCGAAAGCTTTGGAGAAGTGAACGATTTGGAGCAAAGTGAACCTAGTAGAAGATCTGCATTGCCTGCAGACTGCCACCGATATGAGCAAGGTTGCAGGTTAGCATGGTGATATGTTGCGCGTATACAATTCAAGTTATTCTGATTGTGAAAGTATCTGTTGAGACTAGATCATGTGTGCCATGCCGACATACATGTATATTCGTATATGATATGTGTAGGCCTACTGCAATCACTTAAACAGCTTTTTACAGACTGGAGAAAGCCAGTTCATCCCACCCGAGTTTTGTTGTTTGCCATGAGCTGGCCGCCAAGCATCAACTTTGTTCTTCTGTGATCCGGGTTCGAAACCCGAGTGTGTCATGTTATGGGATTTTTCTCCATGCATAGATTGCATTGTCAAACTATGTGTAACCTTGTTGGCCATGATCTTAGACGCGAGTGCCTACTGCCTACTTAAACCCGGTTCTATTGTTCTCGGTGCCAGAGGGACTTACCCTAACTGCTAGTTCTCTCTGCTCCTGCTTCTCCCAATAAACCCCTGTCTCTTCCCTCTCCCCACCAAACCAGAGCCCTCGGTTGATATCTTGAAAGCAAAGAGTTGCCCTGACTGATTGGATTTCAGCCAGGCTTCTTCAAAGGATCCAGAATGTTGGCTACCGAGAATGTTGGCTACGGTTTCGTTTGAGAAGACCCTCTAGCATTAATAGTGCTCTGGAAGTCATTAGATTAGATATAATGGTCATCAAAGCTGTTTAAACTTATAATAGTATCATTACGATACTTTTGACCGTAAGTCTATAACCCATCAGTATATTGGTTTTGCCTTTATGACTGACAACCACAACATGATTAAAACAATAAAACAGATAAAAACTGTTGTTTGCATTCTTTTATGAAGTGTAATCGCAAGTCATGGTGATATAATCTGACATTCTATGACTAAACACACAACACTCATTCTAAACTTCCTATTACCGCACGTATCAGATAGCGGTGTGTCTACCTGTTTCATACCAATAAACGAATTTATTATATCGTTTCTTGCAGAAGCTGAAGCGTAAGCTGAATGTCGGAGCTGATGCCAACTGCCTGCCTCCCGAACTGGGATGCAGCAGCCGTGGTGGCTATGACTACGACGGCAGCTTCCAGCCGCCACCGACCAAGTCCAGTCGTCCGAGTGAACCAGTGAACAGCAGCGGCGGCGGTGGCAACACTGAGAACCAACTGCACAGCAGCGTGTCCGTCAACATCGTTCACAACATCGACGCTAGTCTGAATCAGACGCAGGGTGAGATAAAGCTCACGTTCAGCTCGACGCTGAATGCCCGGCCTGGCCATGTCAGCACGGGAAACCCCAGCGGCTGCGATGCACAGAACTACGACGACGTTCCGGACATCTCCGCAAATCCTCCGCACTCTAATCGATCGAGCCAGAACTCGCACTCGGACTCTCTAGGGCTGGATGATCTGGACGAGCTCTCTGAGTTTCTTGATCACATCGGCGGCCAGGACGAAGAGATCCCGAGCGACATCTTAAAGGATCTCGACCAGGGACTGCGCGAATTCGAGGTGGGACTTGGCTGCGATGTGAAGAACGCTATGTCATTCAAACATTCCACGATCAAAGAAAACCATCCGGGACATCTTGAAAACTTAGGCAAGACTTACAAGACGAATCCTTTACCGGGAATATTTGCTGATCCGCTGTACAGCTCAAGCAGGACTGTTGGCCCAGTGTTCGCTGGGGCTCGAGGCCAGAGTGCGTCTCCAATGGCACCCTTTGTGGTTTCGCCTCGAGATGCCTGTGCTATGACGAGTGTCCTGCCAGCTCCTCCGCTCATGGGTGACACAGGCCCTGCCGCTGAAACGTTGAAACAGATGGCAGCCCAGCATCAGAGTCAGGAAAACGCTCAATATGGTATGACGGACATTCCGCCGCAGTTTGGACGCGGCGACTACTGTGGCGGATACAGTCGTAGCACGCTTGGCTGCACTAGACCCTACCCAACGCACGGCTATGGCGCTCTCGGGCCAAAGTTGCACCACGGATATCCGTACGGTTCACATATCAACGGCTACCAGCCAGGACCGGACGGATCGATGATGCCGACCCCGATGGCAACGAAAGGAGCTGGAAAGATCGATCCCAATGTGTACCGCATGACCCGGCCGCTCTCGCACTATCCGGAGCCGATGTCTCCTATGCCGTCGTCGCTCCAGAAGCTCCAGAACCAGGTGCAGTCGCACTTTGGTCCGTCGTCGGCCCAACAGCCGCCGCCCCCGTCGCAGTCGCCCTACATGCACCCGATCGACCCATGTCGACTGGAGATGTCGCAGAGCCAGCAGCTCCAGATGCAGCAGCACGGCCACCACTTCTGCATGAGCAACTCACAGCAGATGACGATTACGGCGGCAACGGGCGCTGCAGGAGGGGGCCCACCGTCGGTGGTCATACCACCCTCAGCACCGCCACACATCTCTATGACCCAACAGCAGTCGTTCAGCATGAGGATGCCTCACCAGCAGCAGCCTCAGCAGCAGACGACCCGGATGCCGCCACATCCCTCGCAGATGTATCCGCCGGACGGCATGGCTACGGGCGGCTACGACGTCCACCAGAAGAGAGCTCAGCGCTATGGTACCTGGCTTCCGCAAAACGTCGTGGTCGGTGGTCACTCCCCTTCGTTAGGAATGACGAACGGGGGACGGCACCCGGCGGGGGGCAATGGGTGTCACGTCGGTGCCACCAGCAATCCCCTGCAGACGATGCGCAAAATGGTCGACCAGCAGGACCAGATGGAGTCCGACCTCTACACCGGACGCTCGATAGGAAATCCCAACGGAATGGAGACCGGTGATCCGGGAGTGTCGTCCGTTCCTTACACCTACTTCCAGGCCAGCCAGCAACAGATGATGTCCGTCAGCTCCACTCTTCCCGGGGCCAATGGATACAACGGTTCAGGAGGGGCAGGACACTCGTACGCCGGGGCCACGGGGCCGTACACGGGGAACCTACCTCCATACGACGGTAGCGTCGTCTACAGGGACCAGGGCCATGTCCACCAAAGACCCCACGGGTGGAACTCAGCTGCGGCTTCTCAGCATGCGGAACC
Organism: Aporrectodea caliginosa; assembly: GCA_020284085.1. Taxonomy (NCBI): domain Eukaryota; kingdom Metazoa; phylum Annelida; class Clitellata; order Crassiclitellata; family Lumbricidae; genus Aporrectodea; species Aporrectodea caliginosa. Next base: position 343,942 of record JACEVL010000106.1, read on the forward strand.
CGTGTCCGAGCCAACGGCGTCAGGATGCCAGTACGACGGGGGTGGGAGCGGCCCAATGAAGCATGCACGGCTGGCTATCCAATGCACGGTGTTCAGACGAGCGGCTCCCAGATGGCGCTCGTCCAGCAGCAGCAGCAGCTCAGCAGCGGTAGCAGCAGCAGCGGCTGCGGGGGCGGCATTCCGAGTCAGGGTATGGCACCGTTGGGATCTCGGTCGACGCCGGTCGCCTCCCACCAGAACGCCTACTCCCGTGGAGTAGCAGGAGGACTTGGAGGAGGAGGAGGGGGATCCGCCGGGGCCCCCGTGAACGCCGATCCTGCCGGACAGATGGCACCACCTTCCAATGCGCCATCTAACGGGTTCGTGCAGCACTATTCGGCGACGGTCAGCGACGTTACGGACTGCATGTCGCTTGATCTATCCGACAGTACATTAGACTGCGGCGGCGTGGACTACTTCGGCTGTCCCGGTCAGGGCCAGAACGACCCCCTCAGTTTCATAGAAGAAATCTTTAGTAAATGAAAAATTCATGCTCGTTTATATAGAGAACAGTCGAGGGTTGGTGATTAGGCTGTTGCTTGAGTTAAAGTTCTGCGGGTGGCAACATGGTCAATAGGTATCGTGCAATGCACGCTTCAGAGCAGCGTTTGATGGACGTTGCTCTGAATAGTCTGGGCTCCGTTAGGTGATGGAGGTGGATAGTCGGGACATCCTGAGTTCCACCGTTTCTCTGATAGATGGGGCTCCCTTGGTTTGGTCGTTTCTCTGTTAGTCAGGACCCCTCGGTTTGGCCTTTTCCCCGTGTATCAGGTGGCGTCTGCAGTTGGCTTGTGTCTCTGGATGGTCACCATCAGATTGGCCGCTTTTATGGATGTTGGATAGTTGGGGCTCCCTCATTTTATGGATATTGGATTGTTGGGGCTTCCTCATTTTATGGATATTGGATAGTTGTGGCTTCCTCATTTTGTGGATATTGGATAGTTGGGGTTCCCTCATTTTATGGATATTGGATAGTTGGGGTTCCCTCATTTTATGGATATTGGACAGTTGGGCTCCCTCATTTTATGGATATTGGATAGTTGTGGCTTCCTCATTTTGTGGATATTGGATAGTTGGGGTTCCCTCATTTTATGGATATTGGATAGTTGGGGTTCCCTCATTTTATGGATATTGGACAGTTGGGCTCCCTCATTTTATGGATATTGGATAGTTGCAGCTTCCTCATTTTGTGGATATTGGATAGTTGGGGTTCCCTCATTTTATGGATATTGGATAGTTGGGGTTCCCTCATTTTATGGATATTGGATAGTTGGGCTCCCTCATTTTATGGATATTGGATAGTTGCAGCTTCCTCATTTTGTGGATATTGGATAGTTGGGCTCCCTCATTTTATGGATATTGGATAGTTGGGGTTCCCTCATTTTATGGATATTGGATAGTTGCGGCTTCCTCATTTTATGGATATTGTATAGTTGGGGTTCCCTCATTTTATGGATATTGGATAGTTGGGGCTCCCTCAGGTCCTCAAATTATTGTTGGTATCAGCATGGTAAACGGTGCGGTGCGTCGTACCATTTGTGCACTGTAGCACTGTGTTTTGGGTTCTATGTATAGTCCAGGTATTTGACATGAACTGTAAATGCTCTTCCCTTGTCAAAAATAAAGATCTCTTGTCGTGAAATGTAATGCTGTGACAGTAGCTGATGCAGTACTATATTAAAGTAGCAAGAAATATGACCTATACCAGTGTAGTCCTAAAAAATGAAGTCCCCCGGGGGGAACGCCTGCATATTGAAGTAAGCAAAAAGTGCAATCTTGCAAGATTTTTTGCATGAGTGTGAGAATAAAAAGTGGGGAACGAATATTAATTCCCCACGTTTTTTTAGTACACCAATAATTCCTATTCCATACCTCATGGTAATACTACCTTTTTGTACCTTGCATAAGAACCTTATCACTCCTTGCCTTATTGCACTTTACCTTATGCCACTTCACGAACTATGCCTCACCTTACCATGCTTTATTTGTACCTTACCACACCTTATGTTACCTCACCGTTCAGCACCATAAGTAGCAAGAAATATACCTTACCTTATCATACGTTACATAATTGTGTACCTTACCAAATTATTTTGTGTGAATAGAGTCTCATGATATTTATAAGCATGTTTGAAGTCTAAAATCTCGTGTTATGATGATCTACTAAAAGACTGCTTAAATTTCACAGCCTGTGAAAACACTTGAATAATCTGAGCATATTTATCTAAATGTCAACCAGCATTATATACTGTATTTTCTCAGCTCATAAAAACGGTTATATTTTAAAATGAGAGTAATTGCTAGTACATTAAAATCTGAATATTGTAGGCACGGGTTTTACGTATCTAGCCTGCATATTTTTGCCTATTTATGTATAGATAGGCCATACACATTTACAACAGGTGAATAGGCCTATTCCCGCCGCAGACAACGTCTTAAATGTCCATTACTAAGTATCTAGGACTCTAGGTATAGTAGTCCCTAAGCGAGTATACGCTTAGCTAGTGCAGCGAGCGCCTCTAGTGTTTCTTAAACTGGCGCTGTATAAACATCATGGCGTAACAGGGGTACGTGCGCCCGAGGGCAAGAATTTCCTGAATTTTCTTTCTCAGTTAAAAATGTCTGAGGGACCTTTTTGCGCCCCCCCTCGCCCGCGCCCCAAGACTCACGTACAAAAGTTACTTTAAAACTATTTTTCTATTTTTACCTGATTTCTTTCACAAAAAAAACACATTTTCAGACCTAATTTTGCGCCCCCTGTCCTGAGTTGCCTGTTCCGTTACGCCACTGTATATAAAATGTCAGATTACATTACAGTTATAAAAATACGCTACAACCTTGTTAAAAAACAGGGAAATTTAATAGGCCTATCGTTATTATAGTTAACGAAGTATTAATAAGTGTCACTGTAGCTGTGCAGACGTGTCGAATGGCATCATCTTGTAAACTTTAAATACACGGATGTATGTGTGTATGTATATGGTCATTTATATAGCGCCGTGATGGGTTGCGAGTTCCGATTGGATGGATTATCGCCGTGAGGATTCGTGGATATAATAAAGGGAGGTTGGACTATTGATGCCATTTGTAATGGATTTAGGGTTCAACGCCAAATCCATTCATTGCGATGCTATACGGTCTGACAGAAGGACGGACGGCAGATATACAGAGAATCAACAGACGGAGACAGGAGAACAGAGGGTCAGGCAGACGAGAGGAGAAGGACGTACATTGAGGCATACAGAGAACGAGTGAGAGAGACAGAGCGCGAGATACGAGACAAACGGATATGTTCAGAAACACGGATAATGTTCAGAAACAGCTGAAAGTGACAGAAGAGGACATACATAGTTACATACAGGGACGGGAAGAAGAAAAGTGGAAAGAACACAGACAGGGATAAAGGCAGTCACTGTTACAGAACGTGGAAGTTCTGCATTTCTACAGTCCCATATATATATATATATATATATATATATATATATATATATATATATATGTATATATAATATATATATATATATATATATAAACTTAATTAACTGCTGTTATCGTAATTCGCACATTTATATAGCGCTTTAACTACTTGTACGCTATATCACGCTCTGAGACCCTTCCCTCTGGACTACATCCCTCTAGGTCTTACGGAATTTAGCGACCCTCCAGTCGATTGAGCCGAAGCGCGTCTTAACACGTAGGCAACTCTTACACACAGACATGTGTGCGTCTGTGTGCCCTACGTGACGAACCAGTTGATTACAGTATGTTCAGACGGTATACGTTTGCTTCAACTGGGTCTACACAGAGCATTTAGAAAACATTGATCGTATGAAAGAAACGACGACAACGCTGAATAGACAACGTAAACGAAGAGACAAATGGATTTTATAAACTTTATTTTGTCACAATAGGATCGACAGCACAAAAGGTTTTGATTCTATAGGCTACAGATAATTATAAAGAAGAATAGGAACCAGTTAAGCAAAGAAATACGAAAAAGATTTTAAATTTTTATATTAAACCAAAGAAAAGCGCTTGATATGACAGATTACCAATGGAGATTGTTCTTTGGCAGGCACGTTTTTGCTAGCTATTGAGAGTTGTTCATAGGGTGAAAAGGGGCGCGTGTCTACTAAAACATCTGCTTCCGTTTCATTCGCCAGATGGCCGATTGCGGTAAACTGACGTCATATTGAGATGGCGCCTATTCATTGAAATCATGGTGTAAGAGTAGAAATGATCAACTAATGCCATCTACTGAGTACAAAATAGTTATCGTTGCGCAATCCGTAAGATCTTGTTACGGGATCGCAAAGGAGCTACTGTACTTAACAGGCTGATGTCGTATGTATGCATGGATGTTTGAATGGAATGAAGGATGCATGCATGATATCTGCCTACTTATATAGCGCCTTTGTCCCTTCACGAAGGCGCTACATTTCTATGTAAAAAATCAACTGGTCACCTACAATGTTAGTCTTAGCGCCTTCGTGAGGTTTCTGATTTATTTAAAGCACGCAAACACTCGCGAGATCGATAACTGAATCTACAAGGTGCAGATGCACGTTCGCTAGGGGGCCAAGATGGAGTAAGAAAATAAATATTCGCACTTTTCTATGATGCATGTAATGTAATTTAACGTAAAGTAAGTCTTCGAAATTTCTCGGCGCCACACAAAAACGCCGCGTCAGGGAGACCAGCTTATTCACCGGCGCTTTATCAAATCAATTACCAAGTCAGTCGGCAATAGTCGGGCTTCTCAGAGGTTATGTGGTGGTAGGCTATTTGGGAGTTTTGGTTACCGCCAGTGGCGTAAATCATGGAGGGACAGAGGGGGACTGTCCCTCCCAAGTTTTGACTTAAGCCCTTCTGTCCCCCAAAATCCGGCCCTTGTAGATACCCTGTCCCCCCCCAAGTTATGTATAGATTTTCCTCTGGTTACCGCGCGAACGAGTGTTCTGGACTAGGCTATTTGTAGGCGTTTTATTTGAGAAGAGAAAAGGGAGTTACAGCAGTCGAGTTTGAACCTTTGACCTCGACCCTGCTCATTTTTCAGTGAAATATATCCATATATCCGGACCATGTTAGCCCGAGATTGAAATCTCTGACGTTAAGCTACCATAGCGACTTCGCAAGGCGACACTCGAGTCGCGTGTCGCAATTGTAGGCTATATTATATACACGTGTAGCCTATGCAATCGTCAAGGTCGTAACTTTGACCCAGAAATTAGAGGTGAACAATCCCGTCATTCGTCCCATCCCCTACCACTCTCCTCCCCTCCTCCTCCCCTCTTCTATATAGCCTAAGTTTAGTATGCTTTGTCCGCCACTTTAGGTCACTCGCTGATAACAAAGTGCGTGTGCAGTGCAAGTTTCATTTGGTTTCCCCCTGGGTTAATCAATAGACGAAACTGCTGATGATAGTTAAGTAAACAAGAATACGCCGCACTTAACTGTCTTTGCCTGAACTTGCTTCAAACCAAATTTAACGCTGTCATGTCAAAGAAATATTTCAGTAGACCTACACGTCCAAAACGTGCGGTGACTGTCACATGATTCACTGTCACTTTTAAACGCGTTGTTAACAATACAAAGGTATACGCCTATGACAATTGTAATCGTGATCTCAAGATATAGGCCTACAGCGCACAAAAAGCGAAGTCGCCGAAGCCAAGCCTATTCACAGGCGCTGAGTTAAAAAGAAAATCGATAGGCGAACAGAGGTCAAAGTCAGTTCAAGTTCAAGGCCCAACGGGTCAGACGTGACGTTAAACGTCTGCCTGACAGTCACTGAGACAGAAGGAGGCAGTCTGTCGGCTACGGTGGATGGTGTTTATAACTGAAATGAGAAGACAAGGGTCAAGAAGTGAGGCGTGGCTTGTGAGTTAAATTATGGTAGCGAGTTTTGTTTTTTTTGTGTCATACGCTTTCAAAGGAGGGGGTGGGGGAAATTACACGTCTCAGTGACGTCTGCACGAAGCTTGAAACTTTCGGAGATTAGGCATTTGGATGGAAGAGTTTTCCGTGTTTAACGACATCGTAATCTCCAAACTTCTAAAGCGCCACTCAAAAGCGAAGGGCAGGGCACCATCTTATTCACGAGCGTATGACTGCTAGGGCCGTTGACGTCACCCTAATTCTTTATCCAGGCTTGGGACTGGCACCGTCTGAGCAAAAGGTAGCCTAGTGGGAGCTATGGATGGAAGATTATGGGTAATAATAATAATAATAATATCTTTTCTTAAATTTAGCGCCTGACAAACGCACTGCGCTGTACATTTACATGTTATGCAATTGAAACAATCTTAACTAGTTAACTACTAACAGAACAGACAGCCTGTAATACACTGTATTAAAACTATTAAAACTTATAATCTATAAGTATTAAAACTTATAATCTATAATATATAGGCCTATAGCTTATACAACAAAGATGTAACTAACTTTCCCGGGCGCAGATTGGTGACACTGAGATTTTTGTATATTTACATTACATTAACCGATTATAACCGCTGCATTGTATAAAGTCACGTAGGCCGGAATATTTCGTAGATTTACATGACATTCCAGTGTGCTTACATTTGCAGGTCTATTGCGTATATATAAGCGTATACAGTCGCGTAGGCATGTATCTCGCAATTAGTCCTGCAGCAAATTCCTGGCGCTAGCACGTAGGTCTGCCTCTGTACCATACCAGAACAGAGGAGATTTATCTGCGCAAGTGTGTTTATGTCTGCGTAATGAGGCACAAAACAAGTTTTTCATGTCTTAGCCGAACAACAGTCTGTTATACGCAACGTTTTTAGAGGTTTCTGGTCCACAATCTTCCAATGCGCGGTACGCTACAGCCCTCTGACGAATCGCTGTGCGCCAAACAAGCCCTTGCTTAACAGCCAAACAATCCGCTGCCCTGGGTCATGGCCTTCTAGATATTGGCCATGCCTGGGTGCCGACAAGCGGACGGGTCTATTTTTAGTATGTATTATATACATACCTAAAATATGTTTTATATATATATATATATATATATATATATATATATATATATATATATGTATATATATATATATGTAGACTGTCCTACAGCGCAGCGGAGCGACGAAGAAAACGCGTCCTGCTGGTGATAAAGAAAGTCGCACCGCATAAGGTAAAATCAGTTTACGATTATAATCAACGTTTGTACTAACGTATAGTTTAGTGTCTTCGATCGATATTATGAATAAGCTATTGTTTGAAATATCGCGATAAGCCGCTATCTTTTATTTTTAAGGCTGATAGTCTCTAAACCCGGTGCGCTTTTATCGCTTCCGTGATGTTGTTGGTAAATATTTGCGCTGTCGAGGTAATCTATTTTTAGCCACTAGCCTCCACACCTAGGTATCAATTCGCGAATTTGGGACGGCAAATGCGATAAAATAGAGTATATGCACTCTAATTAAGCATTTTCCAGTGTCATCTGGATTTGTTATAAATAATAACGGCTACTTTTGCATTTTATAATAAAGAAGCGCTGAAATAATTTATTTATGCAAACTATGGACGGACCTATGTTATTCGGCGGATTGGTACGGCACTGATTTTTAGTTAGGTCGGCGTCTGATCGCGAGAGAGGTGAAGATGTCGACTGAAATCGCCATTTTATAGAAATTTAGACGATAAAATCCACCAAGAGATCGGTAATTATTTAACATGTCATTTCTAGATGTAGTTTGCGTGATTTCTGTATGATTTGTTTAAGGAATGCGCCTGAAACTAGTGCGCAAAAGAGGCTCGGGTGGAGACGTACTGTGCATTGGCGATTAAATGACGCCATGATGACCTGGATTCATTTCTGGTTTTAGAAGGTTTTACATCCTACTCAGGATAAAATTGCGAAAGTTCTGCGCATTTTATCGTTTAAAACTAACTGAATCATCAGAGAAAAGACTGGATGGGGTTTCGCTGCGTAGGCATTCGTAGAACGGTGGTTTATTTAGATTTTTAATGCGATATGCGTTCAGTTGCGTCGTTTATTGGGCCAGAAGGTAGTGCTCTTGATCGAAGATTCGAGAAAAACAAGGGGTCGATGGGGTTTAGTTATGGACATTGCTCACGGTAATCAAAATGATCAGAGTAGGCAGCTTGATCATTCGCGTTAGTTGAAGTTTCTGCAGATTTTATTCGCACTTTGATTTTAGTACTAAAATGGGGTTTCAGCTGTGTGGCCTAAGTTGGATATTGATCAACTGTAGGGCTGTAGATCATGTTGGGGGTAATTTCGCATTTTAGCCATGAAAACTAATAATGCTACAATGGGTGAATAGTTTAGAATGCTAAAATGAGATACTATCCATGTTGGGTTGCTAATATTATTGAGATGTCTATGAGCTTTTGTGATGTGATTTAATTATTTAAAAAAAATTGAAGTAATTTAACTAGGCTTTAAGCAGTCGTACGATGATAGAATGAAAAAATGAGACTCTGATTTTTACAGCTGACCTTATTAATCATTGAAGTTTTCTGGATGTTGGATAGCTGTTGTATGTAAACTTTTGCCAAAAGATCTATCTCTGGGTTTTTAGAGGTGGACTATGCATTGGAAATTTTGTAGCTTTTCTATTGAACCCAACTATATAAAATTTGCCATGTACCCCTCTGAAAGCCCCTCTAAATTGTCACATCTTTTGGCTTATAAGTTTCCTTGTTTAATTGTGAGAGGATTTATTTAATTTGCAGCATATGGGACCGATCAGATACAGGATGCTACCTTTTTGTTTTTATAATTTATGATCTTGTTTTGAAGTATGTTGCTTGAAGCATAAGTTTTTGTTTGCTGCTGCTGTATTGTCATTTTAGCTCTCAGTTCGAGCCTCCTAACATAAGTATTAACATAATTAAATTAAATTACAACATGTGACATCATTGTGCTAAAGGTGACCTAAGTCGTAAAAAGTGTCTGAAGACACATTTATTTGTCACAGTGATCTATAATTAGCAGTTAACCTTATGCTGCAGACGTTTAAGGCTCCTCCTTGAAGGTTAAAGGACAAGTAGTCATTGAAATTGTGTGTGTGCTGTCTTATCATTAAGGGTACTTGATGTCGAGGAGTTCAATGAGTTTTTAAGTTTGTGAAGCACTACACAGATGTTTGAAGTATTGTGTCTCAAATAAATCATAAATTGAGTGGCAGTTTGAATAAATATCTGAGCTAGCCTGGAGATCAATACAGCGCCATTATAAAACGTGAGGTATGGACTACAGTTGTTTTTACGGGCAACTCTAGCAAGTGGTTGACTGGTTGTGTTTCATGGACACTACAGATGTTTGTCTAGGCAAATGTTTGGCTAAATTTCCTACTGATGACAGAGTAAGGGGCAGTTAGGCTGCACTGAACTACCTATATTTTGCATTCAGATCCAGATCAGTGCCAACATAGATTGCCAAGGGTGCTGTTGAAATCACTTATTGCAATACATTGCTGTTGCATTACCATGAGCACTGTTAGTCATTGAAATTGCAGCATGGAAGTTTTGTCATGATTGATCCTTTGTTTAGGAACAGGTTGCTGCATGAGCAAATTAAATAAATCCTCTGACAATTAAAACAAGGAAATTAAAACCTTTCCTTGTTTGTGTTGTTACAAGTTAAAGACCATACTCTTTAAGTCTGGTCTTGTGTTGTTTGGTCAAGAGCACATCTGAGTTTTCTTGTAGAAGTGCTGCAAAACTGTGCAGTTATGATTACAATTATACTGCATTACCACTGGATTGCAATGCCTTAAAGCTATACTATGTTCATTACAGTATCAGAATGCGACAAGAGGACAGCGAATTCAGTTCGAAGATGAATCATATCATTGGCAAGCTGCAGCATATCTCCTGGCCCTTCATAGATGGTGATGCCTTAGATACCTCCACTGACGACGGCCTGGACTTTGAATCGGCAAGTCAGTCTGCGCTTCTTGTTCAGGTATGCTTCTGTTCTGGTTATTGACCTATCAGTTGTTTTTCTAAAATTTAGTGTCATGACTGTTTATGTACTTATTGGATTTGATTTCAAATATATTGATTGAGAGCTTGTATAACTGCCACCGGGGGTGGGAGTCCCAAGTAGGGCAAGGCTGTATATCTTGATGACCTTTTCTTAGTTTTCCAGATTTTTCATGACCCTTTTTTGGTTTCCAAGATGTGATGATCTCTTACTTTACAGATTTAGTGAACAAAGCTACCCTTTCCAGTTTGGGGATCAATTGAACAGCATGCCCCAAACTCAGATGGGGCATGGGTGGATTGGCCTCTATGTTTGCTTTTGATGGCACTCAGGAAGAAGAGCAGCCCCTTAAAGTAGTGTTGTCATACTAGACAGGTGCTAGTCTCTCTTATCTTTGTCTGACCTGTACATCTGTGTGGTGTACTCGGTATATAGCTGAGTTCACTAGGGACGCTAGTATGACAGAAATCTTGAACTATCTTTCTCTCCTGCAAGCATTTGAACCTTCAGCTTCTGGGTTGACCGTCCAGCTGATTAAACTCTTGATTCTCACACACGTGACAGGCATCAAAGGTTGCTTTCTGGTGATTCTAGTTGAAATGTTGACCTGATGTTACCTTTGTTTGTCTGTTTCAGGCTCAGGCCTTGCTGGCCAAGAATATTTTCTATCAAAAGATTGACCTAGCTCTGAAGCAATTGACTTGCTTGCAGCCTGCAGTGTATAACAATGTGCCTAGGACGACAACGGATGCCGGAGTGGTCTCTGCCAATCACCGTGATGCCGTTGTGTCGAATCTGAGACTTCTTAACATCTTCTGTAACAATAGTCCCGTTACATTTGCCCGTGCAGTCAGTTTGCTTGATCGACTGCTCGGCCAGGTCAAGGTAGGAAGTTTTTGCCACCTGCTTCACGGTTTTTTTACATAAGCTAAGATGTGACCAGATTTTTGGACTGCAGTCTACGTACATTGCAACTTCCTTTTATCTCAGTTTATTTAATGCGAATTCTGATATAGGGGCAGGAAAATTAGTCTAAAATTAATTTAGGTGTAAATATACTTTCCTCATTACATTACCGTGTTACAAGTTGGCTTTTGATGGGGCCTCCAAATACAATATGATGACTTTCAAATGTAACTTGTGATGTGTGAAAAAAATTAAATTTCACAACTTGCGTGATCGCCAAGCTGACAGTTCGCCGTCACTGGTGTTTTCATAGTGTTTTTCGATATGAATTTCTAGTTTGTCATGGAAGTTTTTTCTGTTTTTCAGATTCATCCGAATTTCTTGTCCTTCGTTGCTACGTGTTGCTTCTTTATTGCTGCCAAGTCTCAGGAGTCCAACTCGCCTGCACTCGATCCGGAGGAGCTGCTGCGACTTGGCAGGTGCAGTGGTACGCTGGCCGACCTGCTCAATACCGAACGGCTCATCTGTGACACGCTTCAGTGGAACTTCCAAGACGCCTCTCCGCTGACCTTCCTCCAGCTGTTCTATGAGATCTTCGCCCTGCACAACTTACGTGATCGCCACGCTGACAGTTCGCCGTCACTGGTGGCAAAGCTGGAGGTGCTACTGTGCCAGTTCGAGTTCACAAAGTTCAGGGTGAGTGCCGTAGCAGATTAACTTCACAGCTGTTTTGTAGTTGAAGTAAAACAGACGAGGACTTACGACAGTTTTAAAATATGTTCAGGGCAGTTATATTAACAGGAATTGTAAACTATGTTTATGCATTGTCTGAAGAAGAAGAAGAGCAGTCCCTTAAGCGTGCATAAAGCCAGCCATAGGTATGACATGTTAGTAAACTTCATTTTCTTAGCCTCAGCATATGATGGTGGGTGGCCAGTCCTCTTCCTCACTGCCTGATCTTCTCACCGGCAGTGTATGGTCAGTGTACTCATGTGGTTAGGTGTGTAAGTGGAGCTGAAATCTTGGAAATAATTTCTGCCCTGGTGAGAATTGGAACCCTTGACCTCTCAGTTGACAGTCCCACATGCTGACCACTAGGGTACCACTTACTTCCATCGTGCACGGTCAAAATGCATTGTCTGTAGGTTGCCTGGGTATATGAAAACATTGACTGGCTGCAGTTGACTTGAAGTCCTGCGTCAAATAGGGCAGAACATCACTGTGGGATAATTTGCCTTAGCTGCAGAGTTAAATTCCCCCAAAGTGTGATGAAGGGATGAGACTTGTACTAGTTTCACAGATAAACTACAGTAATTACGTCCCTTCCTGCCGCAGCTAGCCAAGCCTGTACTGAGTTTGGCTGCTATATGGGCAGAGGTGACAACAGCTGCATGATGGTATCCCATACCATGCCGTCAGCTGCTGGCTCTTCACACTTGAAGTAATGCATAGAAATGGTGGGTATTGCATTTATGGGTCGAGTGCTGCTCTTCTAGAGGATGCCTGGGTGTCCGGATGCCCTTTGGCAGCCCTAGTCTTGTGTGTGGGGCTGCATTCGTTATATGATAAATTATGTAGATAAAAGCATAAAGGAGCATATTGAAATCAACTACTGCAAATGGAAAGCCCAAGAAGTGGACTGCAAGCAGTGTGTTTTTGGCAAGGAGAACAATAACAGAGGTGGAGTTGATAAATACTTCCTGAAAGATGTCTAGCTGGTTCTGACGTTGTGTTGTTTTTATGCCTGCAGGCAGACATTCTTGCGCTGGCACTGCTCAGCTATCACTTGCAGGAGTGCAATGTGCTGAGTCATCCTGACCACTTCTATCTCGTTGTTGAGCTACAGTATTACTGTCAGGTATTATGATGTCTTTAACTTTTGACCTATGTAGTATACTTGTGCTTACCAGCATCCCTTAGTAAATGGTGATCTTTTGGTTTAAATTTGCTGTACCAGATTTTCTTTGAAATTGAGTGATATTTAACTGGACTTGCTACTGTGAATTGTGAGTGATTTTGATATGTCAAGCCATGTGATATCTAAGGAAAAATAGTCAAATTGTTGGATAGTTGCTACTGTGAATTGTGAGTGATTTTGTTATGTCAAGCCATGTAATTTTCAAGAAAAATAGTCAAATTGTTTGATAGTTGCTGGGTAGTTGTCTGTGCCGCAGCCAAAGACCCTTCTACCTTCAACTTCTGATATTGTGTTGATTGCTGCTGAGAGAGACGTGAATTAACTGAGCAACTTAGAAAATTTGGTTACGTTTGCTTTTCTATTAGCATCATAGCATATGAAAAGCTGTATACGAGTCTGGGTACTGTGTATGAGTGCTGTTGGCACTTGTTTCATCATCAATTGCTATTTCCAATCATTTGGTGGCAATGGGCACAAATACGTGGATCTCCATTCTTTTTTAGTAATTTGTAAAATTCTGTGTTCTTATGTGCTGTCAAAGTCCGTTTATGTCACTGTTTATACAATTGGCTCTTTGTTTATCACATGACTACTGAATTATGCTATATGACTGCAGGCACTTATAGGAATGCTTGCTGTGTGAGTGTGTGTTGTTTAGGAGTTTTACAATGCATTTATCATTTGCGTTGCTGTGCAGCCCCTTTGGCTAAGATCCATCGTTTCTAATGCGCTTTTATTTAGATGCCAGAAAGTGATTTTATGCAGTGCCGAGCGCTAGTGATGGAACACTTGACATTGTACCAATCCCGCCCAACCAAGCTGCCTCATCTCCAGCTCTCGTGGACCATATCGCGACGCACTCTGCACAAGATGAAACCAAGCACAAGAGTCTCACAGGACTTGGAACCAATCATGGAGGATGAGGATAGCGGAAACGGATATGATGATGACACTGGTCCATTTGACAGGTACACGGACCATTCTTAGGACTTCCTTATTACTGTGATGGCCTTCTGACTGTTACTTTTTAGTGAGCAGACCAATGTTACTAGGGAGTGGCCTAAACACTATGGAAGAACAACCACTTGTATCCGAAAGAGTTCTAAATAGGACTTTTTAAGTTAGAGTTGTACTGGAAAGAGCATTTTATCACCCTTCCTGTTACAACTGGTTTTGTTACTATACAATTCCTAATAAGAATGAACACTTTGATTTTCTCCTTATTTCTTTTGTTATCGGTGTGAGTGTTTTCAACTTCCCACCAGTATCGTATTTCAGGCTGCTTTGCTGAGAATAATTTTTGATAATTGCATTATGTTGTTGAACTTTCATCTCGATGGAAGGCATTTAAGCTAACTTAGCTAAGTAAGAAGTTATATTGTTAGAGTTTAAACAATGGATGCTGAGAAAGCTGCAAATGTTGTCACTAATGATGTGTATGCTAATGTTTTCAGTGAGAACGACGATGGTGATATTCCAAATAATCGGGTCCTGCCAACTGATGGCCTGCCAACAGTTGGATCTTGCCTTGACAGCTATGCTTTTTACAGCCATCAGGACAGCTGCCTTCCAAAGGCGCCATGAGGTCTTCTGTGGCACCGTACGACAGATGCGCCACCACAGCTGATTCTGATGGCGCCTAAGCTTCCTGAACCAATGCTTTTGCGCGAAAGAGGTTTGCTTATACTGGGCATTTGAAGTTCAATCGAGATTCATTCTTAGGTTCCTGAATTTCATGTTGTGTTTTGTTCCAATTAATGTGCTGCAGCGGAAAACTGATCTTACGGTTCAAAGATGCCGGTTCCAGACAATGGTGATTTAGCTTCCGTAACTTATGATTTGGAGATAGGGAATTGTCCTCCGCAGAGGGCGAGGAGGAAAGTTCAAGTAGTGACTGGTGGTGCATTGTTTTCGTTGCTGTGACGACGAGCGAGTGTATTAGTTACCACAGGGTATAAGATATATGTATTTCTCCTAAAATGTGTATTCAGTACATACGTGTATGTGTACACACGCACACGTGTTCTAAGAGAGTACCAGTAATAAGTGTGCCATGGACAGGGCATGTGTGTTTAAACAGCATGAAATTTGAACTAGGCCGTTTTGGCCTTTGACAGCTGAAACTAGCTGCAGACCTATGCTTTACTTAGCATCATGTGGGATCTTGTCAAGAACTATGTGTTACATATTGTGCATATCTGCTTAATGTTAATATATTTTGTATATATATACAGAGGTTTATGTACATATTTATGCACTAAATGTCTGTATATATATATATATGCAAAACATATATGCATATATCTGTTTTTGCTTTGTGTTTGGTTAAATCCAAGTACTTAAATTCTTATCAGCACGTAACTACCCCAGAGATGAGGGAATTTATTAGGAATCTTAAATCTTAAAGTGCTAGTTTAATTCATTGCTTTCTCAGATAACCAAGTTGTCATTTTTTCAAAATTTGCGATGTGTTCTTTCAGTTTATTTGTCAGCATTGGCTTTTTTGGTTTCTTAAAAAGACACCTTATAAATATCCAGATGCATTCTACAATTGTAATATCCTCCTTAAATTTAGCCTTATCTCTTAACTTGGCTGTAAATGAATAATTTGAAGCTTCCTTTTTTGGAAACAAGCTTTCTGGGTGTTACAGAACTTGGTAGTTACGTGCAAACTAAAGTTTTCACAGATTAACCTGAATACCAAAAAATCCAAATAGTTTTGAGATTTTGCAGGAGCAGTTCAGTTTTAATTTTACAAGTTTGTGAAATTTACATAAAAAGTTTTCCAGTTTTTGACAGTTTCCAGCTAATTTAATATTGCCAGAGAGTCTTAAAATTTTGTATAGTCTGCTAGGTTTCATTGTCATGCTTGTACTTTTGATTGAAAGAGTTTGTTGAACTATTATCTTGCCACCTACAGACACATGCGTATATGTATTGTTTCTCAAGTGTGCAAAAAGATGTAATATGCGTGACTGTCGGCACATATTTTAGCGACTTAAATGGATGATGTGCGTGGTCCGGTGTCAATTGCAACCAAAATATGCATGCTGAGCTCGTGCATATTTTTCTAACATGCTCGTATGCGTTATTGTGAGTGGTTAGGTCGTAGCATGTGCTTAAGTTGTGCTGTTGCCAAACGGATGAGAGTTGTGGAGTTATCGTATTAATGTCAGCCGATATCGTCTTTCACTTTCACATCGTGAATATACTCTTCAAGCTTTGCGATAGGTTAAGATTTCTGTGCAAAGTCTGGTGCTGATGCTATGCCTATAGATGCTGTTCGCCGAGTCATGGTACATCGGAGGCGATGGGCATTTCGTGTATGGTGCAATACAATATTCGCTTTAGGTTACTAAGATCTCGGTCGGTAGGCTTAAATCTGTAAATCAAAACTGCTGCTCAAATATTGCGAATGCTTTCGACCAAAATTTGTTTCTTGTATTTGCATTGTTAGGATTGGGCACCAACAGAGCAAATGATAATTTCGTTGACTGATACAGGGCTTACAATTAATTTGTGATCAGTTACATGTTGACAGTTTATTATTATTGAAGTTTATTACTGCTGTTTTTATGTTAAACATAATAATAGTCAAATGCTCTATTATTATGATTGATAAATTTGTAATAATTATTTAAATAATTATGAAATATTATTAAGCCTGCCAGCTGGTTGTATTTATGTGTATGTATTTTTTATTACTTTCATCATCATCATTGTTATTATTCCATTATTACTAAATTATTGTTATTATTATGGTTATTGTTGCATAATCTTGAGTAGAATTGAAGGCATTTTTAAAATTCCAATTAGCTTAGTGATGGCATGACATGTCTGCAGCTTTCTTTTGTATATTTGTCATGCTTGCTCTTGAATCGTGAAGGGGCGCCGAGCTGGTAATTGTACCCTGTGGTGTCTTTCACAGTCAGGCAGGGAGATGCAAACTCACGAACAAATGACTTCAGTATTTATGTGCAATCTTGTGATACATCTCGTTAATAGTTGAGCCCTCAGTTCAGCAATGGGGTAAAGAGGACGCCCGGAGGCATCTAGTCTTAAAATGCCAGCAACGTTTTAACTGCTCAACATGCTCTCCGGTGTTGTCCTCTGTTCAGGCTGGTTTGAAACTCTTTAAGGACTGGGGCATCTGATGACTTGTAAAATCACAGCCTTATTATCTGGGTGCAGATTGAGCTACATTTTCAAAATTCACCTGTTTTGGCTGGATGAAAAAAATTCTCACCAATTTCTGCGTCTGCTGCTGCTTCACGTGCCTCAAAATTTGAGTGGTCTGCTGGTAAAGACTATGCCATTGGTGCTCTGTTAATTTTTGTATATGATCTTTGTCGGAATGGCATGCTTCACAAACAGCTTGCTATCTCGGAGTCGTAGGAAACTTAGGAATCCCCGTGGATTCTTAGGAAAAATTATGGATCGCCACAGTCCGGTGTCTTCATTTGGGAACTGTCTCCATCCTTGGTTTACGGTGTTGCTCGCGTGAGAGTAGTGCCAGTTTTGTTTTTACTAGAACCAAAATGAGCGCAAAAGTGTTATTTTCGTAATTTCGTCGTCTGTCAGTTCTGATTGCTGCTTCCAGCATATCTTGAAACGTGTCTCAGTGAACTTTATTTTCGGTATACATCAAATACTGTTGTTTCATATCCGAGTGTACGTGCTGTGTTGAAGGAACAGGCATTCCCCTGGAGTTTGTTTTGAGTGATTTTGAATCACTGCTAAACCAGCTGCTCGCTGGATGCACGTGAATTAGATATTGCCGGGAATCTCTCCCCCTCTCAGTTCCTGGTTGGAGCTGCTTGTGATTATTAATTTGCTTCTGCATAATTTCTGCAGTAATTAGAAATTGAGTTATGAAGAAGAAGGCTTCAAAATTTAAGACTGTAGCATGGACTTGACACGTTAGCCGAAGTTCCAAATCGTATGTAAATTTTTGTGATTTGAGTTCTACACAATCGGACATAATTATTCCGAAATATTGTCTGACAGTTTTGTAGTCAGATTGTTTGCTAACTTTGGCAGAAGCCGTACAACTATGCATGTGTGGTAACAAACACAAACATGCAAGGATTGCAACTCAGAGACCAATTCAAACTGGATGAGAACGTCTGTGTTGCTGCGTCCAGACTCCTCTTGTCTGATCAAAATTTTCTAGTTCACGACAAAATGCGTTCGCACTCATGACGCATTTCCCAGATCTTGTTGTTTGGCCGAGACCACCGACTGTTAAGCAATAAACAAAGTGTAATTGACGCCTCTGGTTTTTGGACGTTTGTTCGCGTATTTACAAAGCACCCATAGTCCTTTTTATCATCGTGGTTTCTGCTGATCGCTGCTGCACGTGGGCAGGATATTCTAGTTGGTTTTGAGTAGTGCTATAGATTATAGATCTCATGCAATGTTAAACTGTATTGTATATATTTTTTCAATTGTAATATCTGCAACATAACCAAGATTGTGTATGATGAATGGCTGTACCTTCGTGTTTGCTTCTAGTTTTTGCATGACTGCAGTACGCAGGATGTGAACTGTTTCTTTTTGTTTCATTACCGTGCTAAGGCTAAATTGTTTCAAAGCTGCTTCAATGCAATTGGTCACATGCCTTCATAATACTGTCACGTGGTTTTTACCTTCCTTCTGATTTGTTAGTTTGTCCCTTCTTGCAGTTAAGACACTCTGCAGTAGTAAAGTTGAGAACTGCAGCAGATCAGTTGTTTTATTTAACTGTGAACTTAATATTATATTCAGTTTTGCATTAGACCGTTTTTCATTAGAGCTTTGCTGTTGCGTTGTAGCACATACGAAAGACTGGAGTTTTTATTCAAAAGCAAGGCTTGATGTTGCTGGTTTGAAATTATTTTGCTCTTGCTTGGACTTCGTTTATCTCGAACATTTTCAGAGTTTTCAAATGTAATGCTAGTTTCCAGTCATTGCAGAAATGTGGGTTCTCTTCTTTACTGTTAAAGTGTAAGATTGTGTTTTTCTAAGTGACGCCTGGCATTACATTTTTCACTGTGGTTGTACTTAAAGAAATAGCAGTCTCAAAATGGAATTCAGATTTTGCTGTTGAAAAGTCAAAGTCATTTTACATTGGTTCTTTAGTTTGCAGCCATTCTGCTTGATTGCCTTCAGTTTCAGCCTTGGTTGCTGCATGATTTTGAAGATTGTTGCCTATTTTTGGTGCACAGATTTAAGTGACGCGGTGACTGATATATGAGTGAAGCTGATGTGCATGCGCTACGGACATTTCTTGTTAACTTCGCTCTGTATCAGTTGTCGGCTTTATGTTGCACTGCATTGCAAACGCTTAATGAGCCAAAGTGGTGCTGATAGCGTTGCTGTCAACAGTGTCGCTATGTTCAATAATTTAAGGGTGTTATTCAAACAAGCAATCTCAGGCTTTTGTAATGTCTATATATGTAATTGAAATGTTGCCAGAAACCAACTTGCCAACGTCCTGTGTGTCTGTCCGATGTCTGAGAATTTCTGTTGTCTGATGGTGTTGGTCGATTTAGGTCTTCTCTTTCCATCTGTTTTGAAATTTACTCGCCCTTGATCAGGTCATTTCGTTGGCCGATATTTTTGTTACATTCTATTCCTTACGGTTTTCGGCCCCCGCGAGCGTCATGAGCTCATGGTTTATTCTAATCATTTCCAGGAGTTGCCAATTCCTCCGACCTGATGATCTCATTTCAGTCTGCCCTTCTGTCGTTCACCATTTGTTTGCCTTACAGTCCTCTTAATACCTCATTGTTTTGTATTTTGCTCTGCCGGTGTTCTTTTCAAGATGGTCTGCTTAGCACGTTTCAGGCAGTTACAAAACCGTTAAACCATGACTATTTCAGATTTCTAATTAATCTCAAACGGATTGCTCCAGAGTTAAATTGTCTTCTACTGAGCCAGTCCTTTTAGCACATTTTTAAGCTTTCGCTTTATTTTGCGAACTCTGCTTCCACTTGACGTAAGTCAATGTAACATCAGGTTGAGAATTTTAGCCAGACTAGAAATAGCTTAATCTGTATGCTTATCTTCTTGAACGACTGTTGCAATGAACACAGTCTTGTTGACTTCTGTGGTGGCTCCATGTCAATTTATAATGACATGACCTCAGAGCTGCTCAAGAGGAGTTATAATTTCAATAGGTCCAGGTTTTAAAATTTTATCTTAGTCCTTTTCAGTTTTTGCAGGTTGTGTTAAGTAGTGTTTCGGACAGGATATTCACAAACTGTCGGCGGTCATCTCTGCTGATCAGTGACCACGAATAAATGTGTATCTGCCCTGCATTCTACATTCCACAGGCTCAGAATTTTCTGCCCAACTCCATTTGCACTGAGGAGAGGAAGAAATCTACTACTTGGAACGGTCCAAGCGTGCCACTTGTTTTGTCTTGAATGCCACTTGTCTTTGTCCTCTCCTCTGTCATCCTGTGGTCCATGTCATGTTGTAATGACCTGCTTCTTACTTAGGTTGGTTGACTTAACAATTGCTGATATTAAGTTATCGTACATAGGAAGAGTTTGCCTTGTTCAATTTTCAGTATTATTTGTCCTGGTTGATGCTACGCTAGTCTGTTGGTTTATCGGTCAGCGACTTTGGTCCCAACCAGGCCGGCCTTGTCGTTTGGTGGCTCGTGTAACCTTTGCAAAGCCTTTCTGTCTTCAGGTTTTGAATGGGCTTTCAATTTAAATACTCGAAACTCCTGAAATTGCTTGCATTCTCACCGCAGCATACTGACTGTAGTCGGCCTTTTTGTTGCAGTTTTTTAGAAGTATTAGTCACCAAGTTGTCACTTCGGCGTTCCCATGACAACCAGTCTTGAGATTTTTCATCTTGCAAAGCATCTCTCTTTTTATGAATTTAAGGCTGGGCTCCATTTAGGGTCTCATGTTTTAGGCACTTGATATTTTGGCATCTGGTTTGCCGCTCGTCTGCGTTTGATAACTGATCTTCTGCGTTTTTTCACATCATTCCACGTTGTTGGTAATTTTATTGTCAGAGTCCCACCTGTGACCCTTGCCGCCGTCGATGCTTTAACTACAATACCTGCAGTCCAGATAATTTATTTTCCAGTTGTCACATTGTTTTGTCTTGGACATTAACATGAGTGAAGGTATCGCTTATCCGGACAGTTCACATTTTGTGCCTTGATTTAATTCGAGATGATAAATTTTCCTTACTCGCAGTTGCCCCACATTTTTTAAATCTTTAAACATCAGAAACCGTTTAAATTGTTTGTCTACATAGCATTACCTTTCAAATTAATAAATTAAAAGTTGTACAGGTGAAAGTCATTCCTGATGAACGTTTTGAAGAGTTTTGAAAAAATTTTGTGAATTGGAAAAGCACGTGCATTGACTCGTGATGCGTGAAAATGTTAATTCGATTTTTGGCAGTATCTGATTTCTCATGGTGCCTTCTTTTCTGAAATTTTCTGAAATTCTGTCAGATTCGCAGCTGACGATGAGCGTGTCTGGGCACACGTCTCTTGACTTTGAATGTTGGCACTGACAGGTTGCATATCAGGTGCTTGCGATTTCGCCAACGAACCAATGATTAGTAAAAGATCTGCCTAAAAACTGTTGCGTATCTATGCTCAAATATCCACATTGCCATCGTAAATCTCATTTGTCAGGGATGCTGAATGTACTTGCAGTAATATTGATGACGATGTCTTTTCCTTTCCCTTAATGACAGGTGCCTTCGTCTTCGGCGGTACGCTGAGGACGAAAGTGCGTTTTCTAGAATCAGAAATTTATTTCTATAGAAGAGCTGTTCGCTGTTGAGTTATTTATACCAGTTAGCTAGGTGAGAAATTATGCAATGCCATTAAGTAAAATTTCTGCATGATATCTGTAATTATTGATGTATAATTATGCAAATACGATTGCATGTTGTTACAAATGTGCAATCAACAAAAAACAGCATGTGGACAATGCAAAAAGTTACAGACCTGATGCAGGCCGGTTCGAGTAATACTGCAAGAAATTTTTTCATGCCGTACGTATGACTGCAGTCTATGTTTTTGTTGTGCTGTGTTTTCCCTCGATTCTCTCCGTTCAGATATTGTCGCCTTGTCGGAAAAACTCGGACGGTTCGTACTTGCTCATACTTTGTTGCTTCATGAACACGCAGACCCATCGACGTTTCAAGTCCGTTACTTATCATTTCAAACAGCTTTAGTTGGTATTTGTTTTTCTGCGTAGATACGCGTTCTCCTTGTAGTCGTCTTGGCAGGTTTGTTTTAAGGAGGATTTGGTCGCAAGGAGGGTTTCCAGTGTGCTTTTGTTTTTCGTATCCCGTTGTTTTTATTTGTGACTATCGCTTTGCTGTGTTCACGGTCGTCGAATGCAAGTGAATATCATTCCAGATGTATTTGCCTATGCATCGCCACCACCGCCGCCACGTTTAACTTAAAAACTAACTGTATTGTCGTCGACTGTCTTCGGAGCGCCGGTGCACTTAATCAATCTGTGAGTGGTTGTGAGTTTTGTATCTTGAATATAAGTTAAAATGTTACCTCAAAAAGTTCGCAAAAAAATCGAGAAAAAAAAAATTAAAAAAAATTAAAAACAAAAAAAAATTAAAAAGTTCATATACCAAAAAAATTTAAAAAGAAATACCCAAAAAAAGTAATGATGATGATGATGACACTAAGCCGCCTAAATTTCTGAATAGCAAAGGACTTGTGGATAGTGCTTAGTTATGATGTGGTAAATTATTGTGTAATGTATAAAGAATGAATTTGCTTATACTAATAGCATAAATACTGTTATTAATATTATTTAAGGGTAGTGCTTTTAGCAGCTTGTCAAGCTGGCGTTTTATCGATTAACTTAGTTTTGTGACCAGGCTCAGCCTCGGTTCGCCTTGACTTGCTTGTTCCAATTTGTGCAGTAATTAGATGAATTTATTGAACAGATGTGCTCTTATGGAAATTGGCAGTATTCTGGAATCTGTATTATATCGGTTTTATTTTGTCAAACTGTGCTAATGACTTTATCATGACTCATTTACTGCAAAACTTGATTCAGTTATATCGTCAAACTGTAAAGCGTTTTGTGTGGCTGAGGTGATTGTTGTGCGTGTGCTGCATAGAGAAGTGATCCCCATCCCGTGCTGCTAATGGCACCATTTTAAGATGCTGGAGGGCACAAGGAATTCTTTGCTGATGCTGGTGATTGTCGATATTACTGGACAGCGTCTGTAGTTGGTCTTTGCAGTTCATGTAAACTTCAAACTGTTGGGCTTGCTTCTTTGCTGGGCTGGAGCGACAGTTTGCTGAACAAAGTTTTTCAGAGTGCATTGCAATGATTAGATGCACGTTGTATGTTAAACAGCTTGCCATGATTTGAGGGAATTTATTCTGTGAGAAAGTGGAATGCTGAAATTTTATGTTGAACGAAGTTGTGGAGGAGAAGTATTGTTTATTGGTATTGGCTGTATTGAGTAAGCTTTGTTGCCTGAATCATGTCTGCCATTCGAAAGACTGCTGTTCGGACGGATCCTCCTGTGCTTGCAGATCTATGGATGTAGTTTGAGAAAGAGAAAGTGCCATTTTGTTAAAGTTGTATTTCACCTTTTCAGTCTTATTGGAACTGATGCCCACTTGGGAACTTTCATCTCTTACATCTGAATGCTGCAAGTCAAACTGCTATTCACAGTAGTCTCAAACACAGAGATTGGCCAGAGGCTGCGAAGGAATCGAGGTAAAGGCATTGATTGTTAGTTTGGGGCAGGGGGATGGAGAGGCTTTGTGTTGCTGAGTGGGTTGTGAAATGTTTATTAAACAACCTTACTGTCTATTGGCCAGCAGTGTAGTTAATGTCATGATTTTAACAGTGTTGGTTAGCATGAAAGCCAGCATTTTCCTAATTCGTGTAGTCATATCTCAAGAGCTAACTGAATTTGTCTCAAGATGAGTTGTTGTCAATGAGATCTGTTCGTTTACAGAGCAATTTTCATCCTGCCAGGTTGTGTTGTTTGTAACAATGCTTTTACTGATTATGTTGTTCTAACGGACGTCGTCTGCAGTTTTTGTCACGTTCCAGAAACCAAGTCATGGCATATAAAGAAGCATTTCCTATATAAACGCCACTATGTATGCTGCAACTTTGAGACAGTTCCAAAAGGAGCTATGTTAATGAATAATGACTGGTGGTGACACCTTGCAAACTTTGTTGACTGTCGATATGTCCGTTAACTGGGCCTGAGATTAAGTGGAAAACTCTTCCTTTGCACCATCTAGGATCCTGTGTTTACGCCTGAAGATGGTTGTTTGGCCAGCAGTCATCTTGATTATACAACATGAACTAAGTTTGTGTTATTTGTCGATGCCAACTCTCTCGCTGATCAATTTCTTTTCTAAATCTTCAGCTTTTACCTCATTCGTTCAGTCGTAGGTTCGTTCATTCATATCGCAAAAGTACAAGTGCCATTATCGTGCATAGCCACAGCACAGAGATTGCTGGCAGTGATTTCTGAGTCACAGTGTCTGTGATTTCCAAGTCACGGTGTCGCTCTGCTGATTTATTTTTCGCACAGTATCCGGTTAGCTGACGATGCTCTGTTAGTTTTTCAAGGTATTTGCTTAGCTGTGAAACATTCAAAATGTACAAAATACTCGTCTCACCAAAACCTGACGTACCCCTGTCTGTTAAACGTCCATTTCAACCAAACGACTCTTATGATTTTGCCCATGCTCATTCAGGACTCCATGGTGCTCATTAAGCACTTGCTGGTGCTGATTTAGCACTCAATACTAGTTGACGTTGAATGTTGGTGCAGTGTTACTAGTTTGTTGCACTAGAACATCCTGATGTAGTTTCATCGTACCGTGTTTGGTTTTTTTCTGAATGTGTTACAGAGTTTGAATTGTTTATTTCTTCAACTTTAACATGACAGTGCAGCTCGTAATCTGAAAGTTGCATACTTAATCAGAAAACATTCGTAATCAGAAAGTCTCTTCAACATAAGTCATACCAGCTTTAAAACAGCATATGCACAGTTTGTACTGTGGCGTCTTAAGAATGAAAAATTATATACATTGTATGTATATAGATGTTCGTAAATTCACGGTGAATTGGCATTCTGTGCAATATTTCAGCAGAGAATCTTTTGCGTTCTTTCTATAAGACGAGTTTTGCCGAGTACCAATTTGTGAATTTACGTTTGTGCTAATATTTCATTTGTGTCATTTGCATTCCTTGCTCGATTTTACCTGTGCTGGATTTTGAACAAATACAGCGTCGAATGGCACACACCTAAAGCTACTCGCCGCCTGTGAACAAATTATTAACCTGTAATGAAGTGCGTGATGAAAAATTCCTTGGGTTGAAATGATCGTACTAGGAGGTTCTGTTGCTTATTTGTGTGTGTGTATGTGTATCGGTGTACAGAACGCATACATGTACATGGATGATGGACTTGCATACAGGCGTGATTAGGAAGTGAATTTGTATGTTAGTTATTTTGTACACTTTGCGTGTTTACTGTTTAAATCCAGGGTTTATCAGAGAGTATTGAAGATGTTCTTTCTCTGCTACTGCTGCTGCTTCTGAGTTGGCGTGATGCTGCCACCCGCATATCATCTATTGTCTGTGAATAGTTGTTACCGTGTCTGCCTTTTTCGACTCCTGTCAAAGCTTCCCGATAGCGTCTCGGCGTTTTGTCGATGGCGCTGGACGAACGCCGTTAGCGCCAGATGGTTGCTCAGTTCCGTATCTTGCCTGTCGACGTGCGTTTGCTTTTTTGTCGCTTTTACCTGTGTGCACTTGCGAACAAGACCTCGTTGTTTCTGAAATCCAGAATAAGCTCACGTTTGTGCGTGCGTATGAGAGTGTGTGTGTGCGTGGATGTTTGTGTGTGCATGTGTGTGGCCCTTGAAGGGTCTATCTGACGTCACCTTAGATAAAAGGCTGTCTGCATTTTGCAGTGTTGGATAAGGATTCAGCTGTATATTGTGTTGGCCAAAAACAGTTCAAACGTGCAGTGTCGTCGAAGCTTCTTGTGCTTTCTCACGGGCGATTGTCACAGGATTTAGCACTTTTGTAGTCAAGTCGTTTTTATTCTGCGTTGAAGAAAATGTCAAACATTTATGATTTTATACAATTCCTTACTCTTTGTTTTCTCTGGTCAGATTCTGTGATTCACTGTTGCATGAGACTAGGCCATCAAAATCAAAACTCTAAGTGTGACTGGTCAACTATGGTTGTGGAGAGATTTTCTTACCAGTTAAACTGTAATTTAGTAAACTTTTAATGAATCAGGTTTAAAGTCACACGCTGTTTGGCAGGCCTTTGTGTTCGATTGGCCTGGCTATGTGACCTCATCCAGGTCGTGTCCCTCAGCTGTTTTTGGAGTGGCTGTGACTCTAGACTGTTTGAAGCGGGTTCTTTGTGATCGTAATTCAAAATTCCGAAATGATTTTGCTGACATGTTTTGAAAACAGTGGCTAGATACTCTCAAGCATTTTGGTTTCTCGGTTGGACGAAACTTACATACCTTGTTCAATTTTTCCGTCAGTAATTTGTGCCTCGTTGTGAGAGTGCATCTGTCCCAACTATCAACTGAGGACGATGTCGAGAAGTTTAACAGAATGCCTCCTGTCTTTGTATTGCTGTGCTCACGTCACACCCCAGCTGAGTCATCCCCTTACCTCAGGAACGTGTTTCTGTCGAGTTACTATGGAGTTGTATCAACGAGTCTGTGAGCTTTACTTTTGCATAGATTTTCTGAACGAACTATTGCACAATTTTCGTAAGACTTTTTGTACCATGCCACAAGGTCCTTCTGCTTCCGCTTTGTTACGTTTAGGTCTTCATTTTAAATTATGCTGTCTCTAAGAAGTGGTGATGTGATAAAACTGGTGAATTTCCAATCTGCATCTATTGTTGAGACGCTGTATCATGGTTCTGGGCATTCTGTTGTGTGTGGCCTGTGTATGTGTGTGTGTGTGTGTGTGTGTATGAGGAGGTTCCGTTGTTGTTGGAAATCTAATCATTTGTTAACGATGGTTACTTAAGTAGGATGCTACCGACCGTTCGTGCTATTTGCTATCGCCAAGCCTTACGCATGTGACGACCCGTCACGAGACTTGCGCCGTACTTCTTGAATTTACCCGATCTCGAAATGTTCTCTTCGTCTCATATCTGGCCGAATGTGTTCCGGGATATCGCTTAATCGAGTTCTCTGCTTGCTCAAGCCGGACGCTTGCTTACAGGACCAAATCCCTCCGATGAACAGACGACCCTTGCTGTCTCCCCAAGTCAACCCACCCCAATACCACGCCAGGGTAGTCAAACGAGGTAATCGGCCACTGTAGCCTGAGCCAATACGTATCACTCTCCGGTCCTATGCAAGAATTTTTCTAGTTTTTCCACTACGATGCGTGTGTGTATAAAGAGTCATTTGTAATTCCGCGTCTTCTTCTTCGTCGTAGTTTTCATCGTTCGTTTGCACTTGCTGTCAACTTGCTCATGAGAGCTTCATTCTAAGTGCAGCTGGTGCTATGATTCCGCCGAAAATCTCAGTGCGACTGCAGGTGTGCCCAGCAATACTTAACCTGTGGCTCGTCAAACAGGCAGCACCTTTAATTAATTAATTAATTAACTAGTTACCTAGCGAAAACATCTGGCCTTCTGCTGAGTTGAGTCAAGGCGCAGGTGATGATCGTTTGATCGATTTGTAATGAAATTCTGTCGTCTGTGATAAACTGAGTGTGTTCCCCAAAAAAACAGCGAGAAACTATTTGATTTGTTTTAATTTTTCTGGTCTCATTCCAACCGTTGAAATGTGCGAGTTGTTGTCGAGCAAAGTGGAACTTCGTTTCCCAGACACTCTTCTCCCGAGACGTATTGCGGCAAACAGTCCAGGAAATGGTGCTACGTGACGGTGTACTCGGTTTCAGCCGCTGTCACAAGCGTGTCGAAAGCGCAGGCTGAAACCAGGTTGCATTGTTTTGGTAGCGGATTTTTGAGGCAGCTCTGTAACACTTGTTTCTCATGCTCCGTATTGTATTCGGGTCGAATGGCTTTTAAGAAACGACTCGTTTCTGCCATGTTTCCAGTGTTACTGAGGAGGTTGCATACTCTGTAGAGTAACGTTAGGTGCAAGTGTGAGGATGAGGTGCCGATCATCTGGCCAGTGTTTCCGCTATCTCACTATGCATCAAACACTCTGAGAAACTTATATTTGAAATGGAGAAAACGACTAAAAACTGTTCTAAAATACTGTCATTTATTACCAGAAGAGGAGGAGGAGTCATATTGCTATAATTGGTGCTTTCATTGTGTGTGTCTACTGTTTTTTATATAGATGATATATATATATTGACTGCAATATATAAACCTTTCATATTATATCGATACATGTTTGTGTATTGTATAAATATACATAATGAATTTGTATAGATGTGAGCATGTATAGTGGACACGTTTTCTGTGTTGATGCATGAGTCTACTAAGAAATCTGTGAGCTGGAGTTTCACAGATCAGCATTACGCAAAGCATTTGCGTTTGTATGTTGTCAATTATTAGATGAATTATACAACAATGATGTGCTTACAAGATTTCAAACAGTAGGCGTGTGTGTTCTGTTTGTTTTCTGGATTTTCAGCCCGTGTTTGGTTCAGCTTGCTGCTGATTGAGATTTGGTTGAGAATTGTACAAGTCGCTGTAGTTCTTGTTGTCTTGCTGAAGCTTTCATATTCATATCAAAACGTTGCAAGTTTGTCTGGAACAGAGCTCAGAGCTGGTCTGTTGTTGGTTTTCCATCTTTGGTTGACTTTGACAGAGGCTGTCATTGAAAGGATGGAACGCATTCCACTGTCTGTCTGTCTTTCTGTCTGTCTCCCTCTCTCTGTCTTTCTATTTCTCTGTCTGTCTCTGTCTGTCTCTATTCTGTCTCTGTTTCTCTATCTCTTTGGAACGTGTTGGAATTGGGAACACGTTTCAAAGTTTATGGAGGATTTAATGCGTTCCACCATCTCTGGAACATGTTTCGTTTAGGAACATGTTCCAGAGATCCGTTTAACTGTTCCAGTCTGTGGAACAATTATATTTTCTGAGAATTGTGTTGAATGTCGGATTGTTTTGTGTCAAGGGGAACATATTGTTAATTTTTACCTAAAACTTTTATTGTTCCGTCGTCTAACCTGAAAGGTGTTCGAGAAATAGAGTGCTATGTACACAGGTGTATATGTTCCACTGGCCCAGTTGTTTACTGTCAATGCTTTATGGTCCACGGTGGAACATGTTAGAGGAAACCGGTTTTGCATATTGAGTTGGAGCGCTTTGATATTGTGGGCTCAAGTTATTTAGTGATATTATTATTAAGTCATTGTCAGGTGATGGATGATGATGATGATGATGATGATGGTTAGAACTATGATGACAATGATGTGATGATGATGATGATGATTACCAAGCTCTGCGTTCCAGCCGCGCGTGCTCTTGTATTATACTGTAGAGATTCCGTTGTGTGTGTTTCGATCTTAAGTCTTTTGCTAACAGCTAACGTGTGACTGGGAAGAGAAACTGTTGTTATATTCTAGTAAAGAGATCGCCGCAAGATTGGCACTTGTTCCATGCTTTGTGCTAAATAACCTCCTGTTTAGTTCTACTAGTCTGCAGTGTTGATAATTTTCCGTCAAGGTGTTTACAGTAGTAAATATGTATCTAGACCAGAAACTCGATCGTCTTGTTTTATTTTGTCTTCGTTTCATTTTCTCGTGCGTTATTGCTTGTTGACTTTTATAGCACCGGTCAGTGGAGTGGTCGCATGGAATAAAACTGAAGACAGAGAGGTCACAGTCCCGGGGTGATCAGGTCCAGTGGCCATGCCATCCCACGAAATTCAGATAGTGGATATGTAATCGTAAACTCTGAACTTCTAAAGCGCCACTCAAAGGTCATGTGCTGGGCACCAGCTTATTCACGAGTGCTGCATCGAGTCAGAGGGATTGTCCAAAGGGTAATCAGAAGGAGGTTCAAGTCCGATTGTCAGAGAGAGCAGAGTAGCTGTGAAGGTGGGTGTGTTTTAGATCGAGAATTGGAAGCAGGGTTGCCACAAGGTTAATAAAACAAAAATCCATGACTTTCCATGATCTTTTTCCATGACTTTTAACACTTCTTTCTTTTAAATGAAAACGATCTACTTTCTAATTGTTTTATCTATGTAATATTTACCGAAATTTACAAATATTATTAGAAACTTGTCTATTACTGCATTTTCCATGACCTACTAAGCTATTTTCAAATTACATGACCTTCGATTTTCCAGGCTTTAAATTTTTCAAAGTCTAATTCCATGACTTTCCAGGATCCGTGGCAACCCTGTGGAAGGTGTAGGATCACATGCTATGGTATTGTTACCTTTCCAGAAGGCCAGTGCCAAGAACAGAGAGTGCAGATCCAGAAGGTCATTAGTGCAGTTAGGTTGAGATGGAAGGCAATGAAAGTGACGGGACCCTGGATAGACTTGTGACGGTCGTCCATTTGTAACCTAATGATTTATGTGGCGCCGTTATAATGCCAAGGAATACGATCGATAATCATCAAGTAGCGTCATGTTGAAACCGTAGTCTAAACATTAGTAAGTAAATTATTCTTTTGACGAAGTCCACTAGCAAATGCACGTGCACTATCATTCAAACAATCAAAAATTTATTATATATAAGCCAAGAATTCAATGAGATAAGTTATATATTCTGTATCAAGGGGACATGGGGTAGGAAAAGTTAGGGTTAGTCAGATGAAGAGTTTAAGGCAAGCTTATCTATAAGCTTGCCGAGTTTAAATAGCCAGATCTAGGGAAACCGTGTTTATGTGTATAAAAAACTTAGCATCCTGGCAAGGAAGCATTTCTGAGTTAGATTGAGGAGCTCACGATTATGGGAATGGGACCAGGGCCCCAGAGAGTACATGTAATAATACGTGTACAACTGTCTTAAGGGATCCCAAGAGGCGCTGCACATGTGCGCGCAGCTATCAGTTTGACGGGGAAAGGTGTCTTAATGTTCGAGAAAATGCAATAGTCTGCAATAAGCGGAACAGAGTGAATTTCAATAGGTAAATTGTTCAATA
The DNA here is from genome assembly GCA_020284085.1 of Aporrectodea caliginosa. Taxonomy (NCBI): domain Eukaryota; kingdom Metazoa; phylum Annelida; class Clitellata; order Crassiclitellata; family Lumbricidae; genus Aporrectodea; species Aporrectodea caliginosa. Next base: position 374,873 of record JACEVL010000106.1, read on the forward strand.
GCGATGGTCCAACGAGTCAACGACAGAGAAGACCCAACGTGCACCTATCGAGGTGTGAGCGTGGAACAACGAGATCATCCCACATCGCAGAACTAAGCATCCGGCGACCGGGCTGTGCGGAGATCGGAACGCGCACAGCTCACTGATTTAATCTGGAGCAGTACCAGTCGTGGAATGTCCCACAATCATAAGATAAGGATCATGCAGGATCAACACACGATTAATTGAATCTAGCTAGAGGCCTAGGCCTACTGGTGGGCTTACAGGCTTTGACTGCATGTATGGTAGGCCTACCTCCTCTGCTTGCATCAGGCAGAAACTTGGAACTGCCCTAAGCATCTGCTGGGTCCTGAGATCAACACGCTGAATTGGTCAAACGATTAAAGAAGAGCTCTGCGCCAGTGTTAATCGCATTTAGTACATCCACATTTTGAAATATCTAAACGGGATCCAGAGAGATGTGGTCCGAGATCAACAGGCTCCAGGGAATCAGACGGAGATCGTCACTTCCTGACTGCAGTGTCACAGCCTCTCCCCTTAATCAGTACCATGGGAATATATCCACTGACCAACAATACAAGTTGTGAAGTCCCCCTTCTAAAATGTACTACTGTCGCCAAAACCCAGGTGGTTTTGATGAGCACATAATTTTTAAACTGCTTGATTCGGCTGAACATACAGCCACCGGACCTGAAGGCATAGGCGCCCGCACATATTATGCGCAAGAGGGGGCACTTGTCCCCCCCTGTAAAATTGATACGGTACGTAGGCCTACCTATTTTTTAACTACTACTTTTTGGTGTTTAACAAATTTCTTCGCACCGAAGCACTAATTCAAAACAATATCCAAAAAATGTGTTTGGATATTTTTTACATTTAAAAAACCTCTATGAAAATACCCATGTTCTTATAATTTCCTGTTTTGCAGTTTACAAACTCTTGCTCAAAAATTTAATCGTGACCATCGTGTTTTGCCCCCTTCTGCAAAAATATCTGCGGACGCCCATGCCTGAACTTGCCTGAAGGTGTTGCAATGTGGTTTTTGAAAGGTCCAGCACCTACCCTGACTAAAACCTATTGCCTACCTCTTCAACAAATCGATTCTGTACTATTATGTTCCCTCCCAATGGAAAGAAAATAATATCCATAGTTAGGCAACAATCAATCCAATACCAAAGTCCCCAACCATGCTCATGCGGCGATTTTCAGCCAATTTCCATCATGTTTCTTTGCTAGGATGCTGTAGAGTTGGACTTCTGTCTTCTTGTTAGCTTTTTTCTTGGTCTGATTACCGTTTCTTTACCGCAATTATTTTTAAACTTTGTAGGCCTATGTAAAAAGCAGAACGTTTGCTTGCGTTTAATAACGGACACCCTTACTTACTTAGGGCATATACATCTAACCCCATCGATGATCTAACCCCCATCTCTGCCGAATAACATAACATTATTGATATCCTACGGTTCAGAAGACTAAAATCTGAATGACAACCACCACTAAGTAGCCTACATGTCTTCATATCCCATCTGCCCGAAATTCCACGAATACTTGGAAAATTTATAGTTCGCCGATCCTTTTATCCTATCCTAACCCACCTAATCTTAATCAAAACTTCTCTGATCAGTTTGCATTCCAACCAACCGGTGTACGATATAAATTTTGCTAAACTATTGCATCGCTAAAGAAGTTACTGAATCATATGCCCGCGCTAAATAAATAGATTTCAATATGGAAGCCGGGGAACCAGACAGCGTTCGACCGTCCGCAGCAACATCAACAGCAACAACTTCAAGTAACAACCGCGGTGGAGTGAAGAAAATGATGCTTTGCCAGTCTCCGCAGCCACCGTGCCAGACGAGGGCCTCACTTTGTAGGAGCACAATAATTAAGAGGCGGATGCCTGCTGCTGCCAGGCGCTGGAACTACCCGTAGGCAGCGCCCACCCGACCACCCATCCACCCGCCGCCCAACTGCCTTCGACGAGCCCACCGCCCTGTAGGTAATTATTAGGCGCCAGGGTCGAAAGTCCCTTCGCTCGAACGAGGAGGGGCTGCGGCTTGCAGTGCAGTCAGAGCTCGACCAGGCCTAGATCTGTGCCGACGAAGAAGTTCTAAGGGTGAGTTCAGAGTTGGTCTTATGTTTTATATAATTGACTGCTTCTGGTCTTAGAAGACGGTTCATTGTAAGAATTGGTTACACTAGTTGTGAATGGCCCGCGTACTAGAAAGTGACTTTGTACGCATTTTGCACCTTTAGGCTTGGGTTTAGAAGATTAGAAGAGTTAGAAGAGAAGTAGATTAAATTCTTGTGTAGTCTTCTTCACACAGCTAACTTTCCACGTCTAAGAACCAGATAAGAAAAAAATTATAATTCAGTTACGGGCCTGCTCTTGTTTTTGTCAGCTATTTGAAATACAATGTATGAGCCAACCACTTAGCACCTAGGTATACAGTAGTAGCCTATGCGCATATATTTATACATATTTATATTTATAGTATGTTTATATATATATACATATATATATATATGCATTATATATATGTAGCCTATATGCACTTATATTTGTGGCCATATGCAGTATAATAAATTACTTTAAAAAAGTTACAGCATTGGCAGCCCTTGATAATAATTATGATTTGTTAGTTTTGCGTACATGCCATAAATATAAACATCTGTGGCATGTAATTACAACTGTATCCTGTGAAATTATAATGTACTTGAAGCAGCATTTAAAGTGGGTGGGAAAACCTAACACGTGGGAACAGCGTTTCCACTGCTGTCGAAAAAATTCTATGCTTGCACTGCTCACCGTGCAATTGAACCTTGGTAACACATGTGTTCCAATCAAACTGTTCTTCGCAGTTCCCGCTGCTCACCCAACCAACCTTAACCACTGACTTGAAGGGTCCGTTATAAAACTCCATGCAAAATCTCTCAAGCATGCGTGAGGTAAGATCAATGGATAAGACATTGATACATGCCTTGTTGATTAATGCACGTTTTGTTTTAAATGCAATACAGTACATTACACAAGAAAGCAAATTTGCCAGACCTCTGTTTCGAGACCTGATAACTTTACATACATACTCCTTTACTAACAACTTACACCAATAGATGTAATGTATGTTACGTTGACAGTGTACTGAGTACTGTACTCGTTAACATGAGGTACTTACTTATGTGACTGTAATGTAACACTGTGTAACTATAATGGTCTGTATATATATTTATATATAGACATAGTTACATACACAAGTACACATTCACAAACACACACACACCTACCTTATACACACACACACACGCATATGTACTTACATACATACAGCATGTATGTATATATATATATAAACAGCATGTATAATGTATATGTATGTATATATACATGTATATGTATATACATCTGCATATGTATAATGTGTTTTATGTATGCATACATATATATATATTATATACAGATATATATATATATATTATATATATATATATGTTGTGTGTGTGTGTGATTGTATACGTGTAACTGTATGTATATATAAATAGCTCCACTGATAGCCTTCTGATATTGTGTCATAGTAAAGTCCTTGAGAGTCTATCTGCGTTTTAAGTGTTGGAAAATTCGTTAAGTTTACGATCCACTTAGCGATAATTCTGTCCATATTAACCTGTCCTCGACTTTGCCCAACTCACTACAGAAGCCACTTCATCCATACATTGTGCATTCATATTTATATATCAATTGTTTTTAGCATGAATATAGTCAATGTAAGAATATATACGGTATATTAATGCACACAACACTACATATATATGCATAATATATATATATACACATATATATATATACATATATATATATATATATATATATGTATACTGTATGTATAGAGAATGTATACTGTTTCTAGTAATAATTTCATTTAAGTTGTTTATTGAAGTTTAAATTATTATATATAATATTAATCCACAATATATATGCACATATATATAAAAGGTAGAAGGAATAATAACTATCTGCATATGGCATAGACATATATAATATACACAAACTGGTATAAATGACATATTATGAATATATATTATATGTGTGCATAATTGCACAAGATAAAACGTATCGTACTCCTGTTAATAACTCTGTTTATGTATACGGCATGTGTGTGTGTGTGTGTTTGTGTGTTGGTGTCTATACATGTGTGTACGTATGTGTGAGTTTGTGTGTTAGTGTGTGTACGTGTATGTGTGTATTTGTGTACATTGTAGGGTGGTGAATAATTGATGGGATGGCTGTTTGCCTTGAGTATAATTTCTGTGGAAGTATGTATTAGCGATTGATAGGTTTTCATTTCCTGTTCTGCGTTTTGCCTCTCCAACTGATGCCTGGCTGATGCTGATGATGATGCTGATGGTAATGATGCAGGTTGCACTGCATCAGGTTCACCCCTCGCATCTTTGGGGTCATTTGGCATATGGCCAGCATCCCATACTGGGTGCATCTGGGTGACATCTTTCTCACGCCATCTGTCCTTCATTAAAGGAAGGACTTTCCAAACAGAGCCTGCTACCCCGTTGTAACTTGGGGTAAGAAGTAATGGGTAAGGCAAGGTGGATGTAAATTATGCAGTTAGACATGGAAGAAGAATAATGAGAAGAAGACTAGAAGAACATGGGCTGCGTACCCTGAATGGGTTGTTCCCTAGAGCGTGCTGATATTTAGTGTAAACCTGAGCTCGTACAGTCTCAATGAATGGCACCACCAGACCAGTGTTAATATCTGGTGTAAGCATGAGTTAGCACCTTTCCCAGTCTTATCCAGCTGCCTTTCATCACCTTCCTCATCATCATCATGTTCATCCTTAGCTCCAGGTGCCAGCCTGGAGCTGAGGTGTGAAATAATTCTCTCCATTCTCTTTAATAGCTCTTCAGATCCAGTTCTTTCCTTGTGTTTATCTCATCATTTCACTGTTGATAGTAGCCTTTAGCACTGCATTGTAAAAAGGTCTTCAGAATTTAACACTTTAACGAGTGAGTTGCATTGGTTCCCAGTCACTCTTAGTACACTCTCGTCGTTAAAGCGTTAAGCATTAAAAACTTTAAAAATTTTAAAAGAATAAAGTTGGAGAAGAAGCAGAAGAAGAAGCAGAAGAAGAGGAAGAAGAATAGGTCCCTTTGTGTTAACACCAAAGTCAGCATGCATGTTTATGAAGTGTTAGCAACTTCTTTTTCATTGCATCTGCATGATGTGAGGGTGGATGGCCAGTTCCCTCTTTCACCATCTCATTGACTGTGTAATGTCAGTCTACTCATTTTAGCTGAATTTCCTATTGGTTTCAAGTAGAGCAAGAATAATGAATCATCTTTCAATCCAGGTGGGGATTTGAACCTATTGTCTTTCAGTTTGCAATCCAACATGCTAACCACTAAGCTGTGAAGGATGTATTAATGTAATGTGATGATGTTACAACTTCTAAGGTGACGCATCAATACTGCTCAGAGTTGCTATATAAAGGACAAAATATGGGTACATACATATGATGTGGCGTGGTAGCAGAATGGATGAAGTGCTTGGCCCATAATGCAGAAAGTACGGGTTCAAACCTCCCCTCGGGCAGTCACTGTGTAAGGCCTTTGAGCAAGTCCTTCATGCACAGTTGCTCTGCTCTATTGAACTTTGAACTTTGGATGAAGGTCAATATCAAATACAACTGTTTTGTATTGGATTACATACATTTAACAACATCGCAGAATTTGGACTTAACTTAAAAGCAAAAGGTTCAGCAACTTACCTGGATGAACCAGACTATACAGCACCTAAGAGAGACTTTAAAAGGTACTATATAAATGTGCTGTTACATAGAGACATACATATATATCATACATACATACATACATACATACAGAACATGTATGCATACACTTATAACTACAAACACATGCATACATATATGCATACGTACATACATAAAACTATACATGTATACATACACATATGCATGCACAAATAGTTACATTTATATGTAGGATGTTTGTCATGTTTTTGATAAGTTTCAATATGTCTGTGTTTCACAGCATTTTCTTGTAGTTCGTTTTGTGAGATGGAGGCAAATGAAAATGCTGCAATTCCAGAGATTCAACAACGAACCGGATTCTATCCGTTTGGATTCTTTAGCGAACTCAAGGCGTTGTTCAAACTGGCCTGGCCTACAGTAGGCTCATCTAATCTAATCTGATCGTATCTACCGACTTCTGTAGCGCCGTTATCATAATGCAATACATCAATTGTAATGTAATCGAACATTTATACAGCACCGCTTAAAATCATCAGTGCTCTCAATTGATAGTCACTTGAAGTGAACTTAGGATTTAAGTAAATCAAATCGAATGTTGTTAGGTCGGAGAAAACAGAAGTTAGGCTGTTGTGGGTAGGCAAGTTGTAACAGATGAGTCTTAAGTTTAGGCCTAAATGAGAGCAGGGAAATGACTGAACAAACAGAACTCGACAGCAAATGACTGAGTGAAAGTCTTTGATCATAGTGCAGTCGTTATTACTGTTATTTCAAACAATTATTAGGCTGTTTGGTTATTCTGGTTGCCTGTAGTGAGTGATAGCCTTGTGGTTAGCGTGTTGGACCAGGAGGTCAGAGGTTCAAATCCCTGCCAGAGCAGAAATTTGGTTCAAGATTTTGCTCCATCTGAACCTCCTAGCCAACTCAGCTATGATGAGTACACTGACCCTACTGCAGCTATGGGTATAAGTGTTAGTGACTTCATTTTTCTTAGCGTCAGCATATCAGGATGTATAGCCAGTCCTCTCCCTCACCGTCTCATCTTCCCACCGACAGTGTATAGTCAGTGTACTCATAGCTGAGCTGGCGAGGGGTGCAGGTGGAGCAGAAATCTCAACATATTTCTGCCCTGGTGGGATTTGAACCCTTGTCCAACATACTATCCACTAGACTGACTAGACTATCACATACCCAGCCCCTTAGGTGTGAGTGAGGTGAAAAATTGTGTGTATCAGTCATACAAGTTTTTGCCACATCTACATTTACTCTGATCTCCAGCGTAATTGCATGTTAATTGTTAAATGCATCCGCCTCTTTTGTCAATAATCCTCACTGTAAGCGGCCTGACCATGTGGTTTGAATTAAACTTTGGCTAAAGCACACACTTGGCGACAACAGTTAAATAACTTGACAACTTATTTTAGTGGTTGCATTGCTCGTTGTTGTTCGATGATGTTGTTTGTAGTCGTTGTCAATTCTGTTTCACTACTTCATCCAACCAGTTAGCCTTATGTTCTGTGGCCACCTCGGAAAGACCGAGCTGGCTTCAGCGGCCATGGCCATCTCGGTGGGTGATACGGAGGCTGAGTTTGTCTTCATCTTTCTTGTTTTTCATCATCACGTTCGTCACCATCAGCATAATCTTCTTTGTCATTCATTACCAATAGTATGAGAAGCATCGTTTGTCATCATCGTTGTCAAATGCATGCACATCAGAAACATTGTTTTCTTCATCATCATCATTCATTCATTCATCAGGAATATGGTGGGCCCCTTCCATCGTGGACTAACTCAGAGGCGCTCATCTTCATCACAAACATGGTGGGTAATCATTATCATTATCATCATTGTCATCGTCATCATCAATTCATCCCTATCAGTGACAGTGATAAACCACTCTACAGTTTTAAAGTCTATTGTACTGTAGTGTTTTGTACTGTATTGTATTTTACTGTATTGTATTTTACTGTATATTGTTTTGTATGATTGTTGAATGCATTCCTTGTTATTGTTGATCAGGTGATCTATATAACGTGCGTTAGTGTTGGTCGTGGCCTTGCATTTGGTGGAGACACGTTCTTCTCTCAGGTAACAGTTTCTTTAAATTTAAGCTGTTAAGTTTTTGTCATATACGGTAACATGGGCGTTTGGAGGGGGGGGAAGGGGCATTTGCCCCTGGATTTTGCACATATTTAAAAAAAATTACTTATTATCTTAGTTTTAAACAATGCAAGAATGGCTATGATTTTTCCACAGTTTTATTTTTTTATCCAAACTACCGTAGTCAAGATAACCTGAAAAATAAAAATATATTAAAACATTGAAGCTTTCAACAGTTTGTGTTTGAATAAATGTTCAGATATAGCTGAAAAATGATCCCAAATTGTTAAAAACAGGCTCCAAATCATGTATGGCAGCTGTTGAGATCCGCATCAGACCCCCTAATTGCAAGATTGAGTGCTGAGGGTGACATGATAAGGTTGCTTCGGAACCCTTGTTAGTTCCCCGTGCCAACATTGCCCCCTTAAACAATTTTTGCCCCCCTAGAAAAATTCCTACAGACGCTCTTGTCATTCTAGTTTGTGAATTTTATGTGTAAAATCAGAGATTGAATCATAATAATGGCTACCACAGAATTGTGATAAACTAGAGCAATAAGTTAGCCCAAGGGTTATATTGTTGTAAATATAATTCTTTAAATTATATGGCTGTATTATTTCAATTTGCCATATGTTAAAATAATTGTTTACAATTCAGGCCTAGCAAATGGATTGTCATTTGCACCAGGATTTGAACAGAGACACGGAGGTGAAAGCTGGACATGTTACCACTCTACCATCTGTAGACGATATATAAAGTCTAAGAATAAATCAATTTCTGACAAAAATCATGTTTAATTTTGGCTTTTAACTGCATTGTTTTCAGAGCTATGGAAGCACAAATCGAAAGAAAATGGGAGTTTACCTGCAGAAAGGTTTGTCACTGAACAAAACTGAATAATCATAAATAACCACAATTATAACTACCGGTAATGTAAAGACACTGACCATACGATACAGCCTTTGAACCAAGCCAGACGTTAAAAGGAATAATGCCGAAAAGTTAATATTTAACTCTACACTGCAGTTGTTTTATGGCACACTAATCAATAGAGTGTGTAAAGTTAATTGTTTTGCAACACTACTTCATGTTAAGCAGAACTGCACATAAACGAGTTCACTCTGTATCTGGTTAGTAATGATACTAATAAAAACTCCTTGTTATAATGTGGTAACACTGGTGTTGGCGTCCAAAGGTAGCATTTTAAAAGAATTTCAGTTATTTGTTGATATAATAGAGAGCTAACGTGAAAATTTCATAAGATTCAGTATCGGATTGTTTAATCAAATCTTGTCTGGAGTATTCCAGAAGTTTTGCCCATGTTGAGCCCTTCAGATGGAATCGCCTTTCTCGAGAGCTGTGGCTCGAGCTCCTCAGTTTGTCACTTCCACAGTTTTGCAAGCGCCTGAAGTCTGTATTAATTGACAGTAATTTCACTTGTTTCAGTCGGGAGTGCCACTGATGAGTTCACTCTTGAAGTGGCACTATTTAAATGTCAGATTACAATTTGATTGTGTAGTGGTTAGCATGCTGGACTGTCAATCAAGAGGTCATGGTTCAAATCCCCACCAGGGCAGAAATTTGGTTTGGTATTTCTGCTCCATCTGCACTCCCTTACCAACTCGGCTATAATGAGTACGTTGACCGTGTGCTGTCGGTGGGAAGAGAAGATGGTGAGGGAGAGGACTGGCCGTCCACCCTCGTGTGCCGAGGCTAAGAAAATGAAGTCACTAGCACTTCATACCCTTCAATCAATCAATCAAGCCCCAGGGCTAGTTTAATGGACTGCTTCTTCTAAATGTATGTTTACTTTCATATTTAGGCCTGATATTCGGTGTCTTGTGTGCTATGCCCATTTGGGCCGTTCTGCTAAACACTGAAACTCTTCTGCTTCTTCTCCGCCAAGATCCAGATGTTGCCAGGTTAGGCCGTCCATAATTCATTTAAATTATTTATGAATCAGTAGTTGATCTTCGATTAGTTTGGTAATATAACTTGTTTTTAATTAACTCAAAAATCCGTTATACAAGTGAAGATCACCTTTGAGCGGCTTGGAAAAGGAGCTATGAAAATGTTTAGATACAAATTGATTGGCCATTAATCTCAGATTAGCCATTAGCCATTACTCAATAGATTTGTAGAAAACACTATTTGACTGTATAAATGCATGCCTTAAAATTATCAGAATCATAGACATGTGACTCGTGAGTCCATTAATTTTTCAGAGCATCTGTCACAGACAGAGCACAAGATTAGAAAGTGGTAGAGCCATGTGATACCGGTAGTGGTAGATCCATGTATTGCAACTGAAATAACTGAATTATTGTTACAGAATCATTTCACTGATTGATTCACCGATTTTCTTACTGATGGTGCGCTTTTTGTATTTGAACGCACATGAATTGTCAGATTTCATTTTGCATTTCTGTTTTACTTTGAATTTAATTTTAATCATTCTTACTTTCTAATTGCAGTTTGGCTCAGGAGTACACACAGCTGTTTATGCCCGGTGCGCTGGTAAGGTCTGAATTTCTACATAAAACTATATTTACTTACTTGATATAATTCTGTAAGTACTTGATAATCACGGTATTCTATTTTGGTTTTGTCTTTAAAGAGTTTCTTCTGAAGACAGGCTAAACACACATGGAAATACAATTACAATTTATCATTTTTCATTTGCTGATTTTCTCAGTTTTCTGAATGCCTTGTCGAATTTAAATTGCTTACCAACTGCAATTAGTTGATTAGTTTAGTTTAGTCACTTTCACTTTTTTAACTAAGCGAATTGTACACTACAGCTTCATTGTGATGCGCATCATTAATATGTGATATCTGCTAATATGAGAGCTGATGTCAGTATGGCATACCAGAAATTCCTGTCTTACGTTTAGGTTTTTATTGAGTTGTCCAGGAGTCATTGGAGCAGTTAAGGTTCTTGACAAAGTCATTATGTTGTTTATTACATTATCTTTCTTAAGTATTGTATAGTTTGTTCTTTTTGATATTGTCTTTCTGTTGTTCGTTAAATGATAATTGAATTTTGATGGTGCTTGTTTTGTAGGCTTATTGTTGGATCTTCACATTGATGAGATACCTTTTGTGTCAGGTCAGTCAGAGCATTTCTCATAGAATTTTAGAATTTAGTTTGAAATGGCTTTTTTAAAGATTCAACTCACATATAATTAGTAACTCATCGTCTTTTGAATAATCACCAAGAAATTTAGTTGAAATGGAAAAATTGGTAAATATATTAAAGTTAGCGACAGTCAATGGAAAACTTAAAAAGTGGCTGGGTAATGGGAAGGTCGGTTGATGCCCTGAGTCCAGAACTCAATGTCTTTTGAATAATCGCCAATAAATTTGGTTGAAATGGAAAAATAGAGAGATTAAAGTTAGCTTATCCTATCCTGTGGTGGTATTGACCCATGGAATTGTGATTCTGCTGTGGAGTGCCCATTCATTGACACCTATAGCATTATTATAATGGCTCCGTAGAAGTTCTACGATTAGATTAGATAGATACATTAGTTTTAAGAGTGTGCTTTGGCTGTTATTGTTTCAGAGCAGTGTTCTTCCGAATCTCTTCATCTGTGTTTTCAGCTGCGGAATCAATGCTCTCCTACACTACGGTCTCGTCTACCAGGCCAAAATGGGAATTCAGTGAGTCAAATCTTCCTCATTGAAGTTTCTCTCATAAAGATGCAGGGGACTCAGTCTGACATGATGGCTTTCATAGCTCCTGATTTTGTCGCGTCTTTGCTTCAGTCAGAAGTTCGGTTAAGCCCAGAACCACTCATCTGTGGATTAATAATTATCAGGGTTGCCACGGATCATGGAAAACCTGGAAAGTCATGGAATTAGACTTTAAAAAATTTCAGAGCAGGAAAACCTGGAAAAAACAGGTGTTTTCCAAAAAAGTCGTGGAATTTGAAAATAACTAGGTCATGGAAAGTAATGGAATATGGAAAAATCATTAATAGACATAATTTATTTCTTCATATATTTAAATTTTGATAAATATTACGGTACTTCAATAAAACAATTATAAATTAGCTTCTTTTTCGTCTAAAATAAGTCTCAAAGTCATGGAAAAATCATGGAAAGTCATGGATTTTTGTTTTATTAACCTTGTGGCAACCTTGAATAATTCTTTGGCCACTGCATTCATCAGCTCTTGCCACTTCTTAATGAGGAAAAGTACGTACTTTGCAAGACAGGACATCTTCGTGCTACCTTTTGTTAAATCTAACTGTTTAAAAGCAGTTTTTGTTAATCAATGCATCTTTAGTTATATTTAGTTGTTGTGACTTTATAATCTTCTCCTGTTATAGTTTATTTTAGAATGAGTTTAATCGTTTTATACAATGTCATGCATGTGAGGGACTTATGGCTCAGGTGATTATATTAATTGTGGAGTAATGTTAATTGATGATGTTTCTGCATTTGTAGGGGTTCGGCCATATCGCTTGCAATGACTTACTACATCGTCTTATTTCTTCTCATCGCATACATTTGGGGAAGTGGAATATATCGAGAAACCTGGGCCGGTCAGTTAGTAATCTTGTCTTCTGGTTGTGCAGCTATATAAATTCTGCTGCAGTTTATTGATCGCTGAAAATTGAAAAATGCACTATACAGATCTTACTTGCCTTTTTCAAATGCTCTTACCTCTTTGAAATTACTTATCCATCAAAGTCTGGCTCTCTGTCGTAGCCGACTGACCTCATTACTGAGATATTGACTCCTAGGGCTTCATTACAACTGGATTTTGGTGCACCGTCAATTAACTTGTAGGGCTTCATGAAATCGGTGCTATAGAAGATTACATTAGATTAGATTAGATTAGATTAGATTAGATTAGATGGCTCAGCTGTTAGGCACATTCACAGAAAACTGTCCTCCCTCCCACCACCCCCACCCCATATCGAAGTTGCTGTCATGCCTGAGATGGCATTCGTAAACAATAGAAGATTTGCTCAACTGTTAGTCGTATTTCTGCTCGTGTTAGGATGGAGTTGGGAATGCCTTGAAGACTGGGGTCCGTTTTCCAAAGTCGCGGTCTCGAGCATTTTCATGACCTTCATATTCTGGTTCTGTACGGAAGTCGGAACATTTCTGGCAGGTAAGAGAAATTTTACTCTGATGACAAAGATAACAAAGGTGTTTATAAGGATAATGATAATGATGATGATGATGATGATGATGATGACATAATGACCATAAAAGGCTCTACATAAATATATCCAGTTGCATACGTAATTGAAGAAAATGATGATTGGTTTATGGTTATGATGATTATCAGTGGTTATGATTTTGAATATTTTGTTGATCGATGATAAAGAAGGTGATGATAATTAATATTAATTAATGAGGTTATGGCAGTGATATGGATAATATCAGATGGAGAGTTTCTTGATGAAATATTCTTGATTAAACTGGACAATCGTTTTGCTTGTACAGGTCTGCTTGGAGAGACGGATATCAGTGTCTTTTCCATCTGCTTCCAGGTGGAGGGATTTGCCTGGATGGTAGGTCAACTGTCAGCATTAGCTAATTTGAAAAAAGCATTTTTCTCAATAACTGGCAAAATCAGGAGGTTTCTAAAATTGCCCCAGACCTCGACCTTGCATTTATTTCAGCTTTAGAATGTGAACACAACCTCATTTTAATATGAACTCTTCATTATTATTATATTGAAAATTGTTAGCATTCAACAAGTCAAGCAGAAATGCAAACCTGGGTGTGGTTAAGCAGTTGCCAGGTGAAGAACAGTTAGACTTCCGGAAATTTAAGAGCCAGACAGAAATATTAGTGAGTTTTTAGGTGTTTCTTGGAAGAAGAAAAGAGTTAAAGCATTGGAGAAACATTGGTTCCATTCATTGGGGCGTAACCTTGTTATAACATGACCTCATTATGTGACATGATTTTTTTACATTACCTCATTTTGTAACATGACCTGGTTGTAACATGACCTCATTACGTAACATGACCTTGTTACCTAACCTGACCTCATTATAAGTTGACCTCGCCATATAAATGTACTGAATTAATTAATTTTAGATACCGCTTGGCGTCGGAGGTGCCTGCACAGCCCGTGTTGGTCAGTATCTTGGTGCAATGCAACCCCTTGGTGCTATGACAGCCTGCCGAGTGGCAGTTACGGTTCAAGGTATGTCACAACTGAAAATGCTGTCTGGGCTTCTTTTATTGACCTTGCATAACATGATCTTGTTATAACATGACCTCATTACCTAACATGACCTTGTTACCTGACCTCATTATAGCATGAACTCGCCATATAAATGTGGTTAATGCAGTTGAGCTTCTGTTAATATTTAGCTCAACATTGTTAGCTGATCTAATGTAACGACTTCTATAGAACCATTATCATAATGCTCAAGGTTTCAGTCACTAGAGATTGAACCTTAGTCAAATGTTGTAACCTGTTAGACAAGCCCAGTCGGAATTGGATGACTTGGGGCAGATTCAAAAAGTGTATAGAGGGCACAGGCCTGTGGGTGGGGCAATACCATCAGCTATAGGATCTAAGGATCCAAGTTGCAGTGCTGATGACCATTTTTTGGACTTTTCTTGTCGTTGGTTTTCATTCCAAATTCTTTTACTCCCTTTCCAGTATTTCCAGAGGTACAGGACATGCTATACAAGTGCTCTGATACATACACACATACATATTGACATACATACATACATGTGAAACATGCATACATTTGCACATACATACAAACATACATACATATATGCATCCATACTTATTATACATACAAAGTTTACAAACTTATTTACTTCTTGTTTTACTTCAGCCTTTATCTCCGTCTTCTTGGCGCTGCTGTGCTACTTACTTCGCTACTACCTGCCAATGGCATTCACTTCAAACAGGTAAACAAGGAGGGTGATGTGGCTATGGCTGCTGATGCTGTTTGGTTGGTCATGGGATTCTGCAGATATTTGATGATGATGTGATGATGATGGTGATGGTGGTGGTGGTGGTGGTGATGGTGTTGATGATGGTGATGATGTTGATGATGATGACAATGATGATGATGATGACGATGATGTTGATGTTGATGATGATGATGATGTTGATGATGCTGACAATTATGATGATGATGATGTTGATGATGGTTATGATAATCATGATGGTGAAGATGCTGACCATGATAATGATGATGGCAGTGTTGGTCGTTGTGGTCATGGTGGTGGTATAAATAGTGGCGGTGATAATGAAGAATTAGTAGTATTTCTGCGAGAAATGTTACTTTGCTTGTGTCATTGTATAGCCATGGAAATGTTAATAGACTTGAGTTGTCCAAACTGTGCATGTATTCAGAACTTGTGTCTCTAGTGTTGGTTTGAATTTTATTTTAGTTTTGTAATTGTTGTTTTGTGTGTTTTTGGTTGTATTATTCCAGTCTGCATCAGGCAAAATAATATATATATACAAGAGTCTCCTCATAAGATTGTCTGTGGATGTTCAACATTGTTACCCAGTTCCATTACAACAACTTACTTTTTATAATCTTAATTGAATTTGCAATCCATCCCTCACTCAGAGTATGGTATGAGGCGTACCTTACTCTGGCTTGTTAATGATACCTATGCTGTAAGGAGACTGCCTCCTTATCTAGAACCTAAGAATTTTTCTTTGTTTAGAAGTTTGAATTTTATTTCTGTGGAGTGTTTTATCATCTGAAGGTTTCTTGCTGTGTTTCAGTGATGTCATCAACTACACTGCACGCATCATGCCCTTAGTTGCAGCGTTTGTCTTACTCGAAGGAATTGGTGTAAGTATATGGCATATGTAAATCTTAATTGTAATTTGTAACTTGTTCTTAAACACTGCTGAAGTGGTAAGTGCGGGACACCAGTGCTTATTTACAAGCACTAAGTCAAGTCAGAAGGGTTGTCAGAGATATTGTTTTGCCAGGAGACCAGATTGGGAAGAAGGGATAAAAGGATAAATTTAATGATAAAAGACTTCTTAAGTCATCACTACTGATGGTTCTCAGTGGTAGGTTGTCTTCGTGTTCTGAGTGTTGTTTGTTGCTGATGAACTTTGCTCTTGTTTAACTTTAATTAATCAGTTAACTTTAACTTGGGCTAAAGTAGGGAAGCACTTGTGTGAGGTAGTTAAAGATTCCATATCTCTAGTCTCTAGATACATACACATGTGCATGCATACATATGTGCATAAATACACACACAGCTATTCTATTCTTTGTCTTGTAGGGTATTGGTGTTAGCATTGTTCGTGGCACTGGAAGACAGACTCTTGGCGCCGTCATCATTTTCATCAGCTACTACATCTTTGCTCTTCCTGTTGGCATTCCACTCATGTTTGCGACAAGTCTCAGACTGGCAGGTATGTCCAGAGTGGTTGATTGAAACAGGTGGTTTCTGTAGCTGGTAAAAAAAATTTATTCAAATTTTATTAAATTCTTAAGGCATACAAGGGTTATGTTGCATAAGATCCATGCTTACGAAAGACATGTCACCAACCAGAGCCTGCTTTTTCTTGTCTCGCCTCAATTATGCCAACTTGGTTTTGTAGGTATCGTAAATCGTGAACTCAACATGCTCAACACATCCAAAATTCCTTGGTGTGTGTAGTGCTGCATCTCATATAACCCTATAACCCTACTAGGTCAGCTGCACTGGCATTTTATAGATTTCAGAATAAGATTTGACACTTTAACAACGAGAGTGTACTAAAAAAGTGACTGGGAAACCAATGCAGCTC
Source organism: Aporrectodea caliginosa (assembly GCA_020284085.1). Taxonomy (NCBI): domain Eukaryota; kingdom Metazoa; phylum Annelida; class Clitellata; order Crassiclitellata; family Lumbricidae; genus Aporrectodea; species Aporrectodea caliginosa. Next base: position 391,514 of record JACEVL010000106.1, read on the forward strand.
ATCGTTAAAGTGTTAAAATGCTTGTGTCATGGTGAGCACTCTTACTTTCAACCATTAATCACTTCGAGTGTTTGCATTCCGCTGGTTTGACTGACTAACCACATCTCAAATTCACATTTCCTTTTGACTTTTCGCGTTAAAAATGTTTGCAATAATAATAATAATGGGTCAGCAATGTCATGGTTCCATGTTACTGCCTCCTGAGATTTGAACCATCTACCAGTGTTTCTTTGATGCCCAACTTTATTTCTTCCTTCAAGAACGCCTCTGAATTGACTGTTTCTTCCTGGCATATTTCCAGGTATCTGGTGGGGCTATGTGCTTGGACTTGGCATTCAGAATCTCTGCCTTCTCGTCTTCATCGCCAAAATGAATTGGCAGAAGGAAGCAGACGTGGTTAGAGTTGGTTCAATCAATCAATCAATCAATCAATCAATCAATCAACCAAAATTTATATAGCACCCCTTCAAGATCCCTACTCACCTAAGCTAATCTAATCTAACTTAGCTATTACCTAAGTTAACCTAATGTAGCTAACTTATTAATTACCTAACCTAATCTAGTTTACTCTTTACATAAGCTAACGTAATCTAAGGCTGCCTTTTTACATAGGCTAACGTAATTTAAATCTACCTTTTTACATAAGCTAACGTAATCAAACTCTGCCTTTTTACATAAGCTGACATACGGTAATCTAAGTGTATCTTTTTACATAAGCTAATATAATCTAAGTTTACCGTTTTTACATAAGCCAATGTACTCATTACTAACATAATTTATTTCTTATGTAGCTCTCTTAATCTAAGCTAACCTGACTTAATTTAGCATAAAGCAGTAGTTGACTGAAATATGTGCATGCTGAACTGATGCTCAAATACAAGTAATGGATCAACATAACTGAATCTTGTACATACATATTGATTCACAGAGCTATTTTGGAACAGTTTTGAAGTACAAACCAGGGGCGCTAGTGGGTGCTACCCATAGCGAACAGAGCACTCATCCTTCAGACAATGTCTCCTTTATTCATTCTTTTTTTAGGCCCAGATACGAGCAGGAGTTGCACCTGTGGCATCGAACAATGTAAACGTTGCCAGTCATACAAGAAATCCAGATGAACACACAGGTTATGAGGTTTATTAATCAGTGTGTTTATGCTTATGTGTATGTGTGTATTTATTTGTATTTGTGTATTTATGTGTCTATGTATTAATATGTATGGTGTCTTTTTATATGTATCTTTGTCATTCATTCATTCATTTCAGAGATTTATATAGCGCCCCTTCAAGGTTATCTACTCAGAAGCGCTCCCGACTCAACTCCGGCTAAAGAGAACAGTCTTCAGGTTAGAGAAGAATGTGGCCGCAAGGGCTCTATGAATATATGTCCTTGAGTCTGGTTTTTCATCGTTAGGTTTGGAGTGCCTCTGATGAGTCTCTCTTTCAGAGGCACTATACAAATCTGTGTCTATTGTATTGTATCGTATATGTAAATTTATATAGCGCCACTGTCAGTGCCACATCAATCAGAGGCACTCCCAGTGCGAGAGACCCAGAGAAAATAAGGCGGTCTTTAAGCAGCGAAAGGATGCAGGGAGGCTTGAAGCAATGTATATAGAAGATGCTTTAACCTCAATGAAACAGCACCTGCTTTCTCTGTTGCTGGCCCTATGGTCTTGCACAGCGCCTGCTGCCGAGGGTTTTTTCTTATATGTACTATTCTAGTCTCACAATTGTCCTTTTTAGCTGAGGCTGGTTCAGAAGCGCTCCTGAGTAGTAACCTTGAAGGGGCGCTATATAAATTCTCATAATGAATTAACAAATATGTATGCATGTATCTCTATACCAAGACATTTAACATACATGCAGTGCTACAGACATAGCTGTCTAACTGATAAATTTGAGTCAGTGGTTCCACCTATTTTTCTATGAGAACGACATGGTGGAGGGATGTACCGACAGGTGATTGGAAAAACTTATAAGTTGACACCTTTTGTATTATCATTTATGGCATTACAGAATTTTCTGAATTAGATTACGATTATGTTAGCCAGTTTCTGGTATTTATTTTACCGTTGTATTTCTCTAGGTCTGCTTTCCGAGCACAGCTACGGTTACGAGACCACGGACAACGGCCTTGACCAGCGACCTTCGCGCTTGCATCTTCTCTTCCTCCGTTCTCTCGTCTTCCTCGGTGTCGGCCTCTTCCTCGCGGCCGGTATCGCCATCCGATTGTTCGTCCATGTGCCCAAGGTCAAAGACTGGTCGCCCATCTGTATACCGTCCTATAATTCCACCGACACCCCGCTGCCTCGATTTTTATCTGACGACGCTTTTTCGTCTGTTGTGGGGAACCAGTCCATCCCGTTTTGCAATGAAACGATCCCACCTTCGTATCTGTTTCCCTACTATCGTCCATGGGTGTGATGTCTGGCTCCCTGTTGTTTGTAGGTGTAGTATCAGGTTCCCTGTTATCGTTTATGGTTTAATGTCTGGTTGCCTTGATAATAGAACTGTATTTATAAGCAATTATGAAGGCATGGTCAATGCTGATCCAAGAAAAGACTTTGATTAGATGGATGGATGACAGATGGATGAAAGATGGATGTAGGGAGAGAGATGGATGGATGGATGATGTAAATGGATGTGCTCTTGATTAATTTAATAATTCGTAGGTATAAATAATGTGTAGCTTCCCTTTTTTATAGACTGGATAATTTTGTTTAACGAGTCAAAGACGCGGGTGCATATTTAGAAAATACACATGGAAATTGCTTGCCCAGAGTCCATCATCCAATCAGGAGTCGTCGTTTGAGTTATAAATAACCACGTTGAATCTGAGAATAAATATGTCGCTAAAGTTCCATTGAACTATAACATCTGCGTTTTAAGGTTAGGATACAATGCAGAAACCTCATGAATATTCATCCTGCAAATTGATAGTGTTCATCTGATTGGCTGAGGGACTATGGGCAAGCAGCCTACTGATGTGTACTTTATAAATATGTGACCCGGATATAGTATCAGGTTCCCTGCTATGCATTGAGTGTGCTACGTGCAGCATGGCGTGTTTGAAGTCAAAACTTTTCTTGTGTAGACATGACCTTGCAGTTTTCATGCTGCATTTGTAGTTACAATTTCGTTTTTATAAGCTTAAAAGTTACAAACATGTTTAAGTCCAACAGAGACAAGGTTGTACATGTTGACGTTTTTCTGATATTTCTGACAGTGTTTTCTAGATATTCCTAATGTGGTTGCTTGTTAGGGCATTATAGTATTTTGATATTTTATCTGCTGTTCTCTTATCGTTTTCTGTTGGTGCATTTAGTACTTTTCCTGAGTATACCCTGAGCATACTGATACTTGGTGGCTCACATGAGTTGTGCACGCATCAAAGGTCACAAGTGCTTTGAATTTTTACTCCACATATACTTGGGGACAAGTAAATGCACGTCAGCTTATACATTCTGGTTCTGCTGCATCTTGTCTTGACCATCCTCGATTCAAGGATTGGCTGTACCGTGGACAATTTCTTTCATCTGCTTCTGTCTCAATAACTGATTGAATGACAAATCAGTCCGTGACTTTATTTTGTTATCTAGTCATTTTAAGTCTTCCTTGAGCTCTTGATCCTGGAACTGTACCATGGATAATCTGCTCCATGCAATCTCCACGCTTTCTCAGTACTTGCTTGAAATACTAATGCTTCCACTGTTCGATCGATCCGAACGAAGTACTTTGCAGAACTGCTCAGTACTTTTTCAATATGCTATCCCAGTTCATCTCTTCTCCTTGTCATTCTCGGTGCTCCATTCCAACGTTGTCATCCATCTGAATACATCCTATCTGATCTTTGCTTTTGAACTTGAAACTGAAACTCTCCGTACCTGTGTAACCAATTTTGTTTTGGACAGAGTGCCTCCAATGTGCTGCTGGTCAGGATTTGGCTGTTTTTGGCATTGGTGAAATTCAGAGATTACGATTACGATTACGCTCGCCCAGTATTTGAGAATTACTATGACACAGGAAATGGCAACACGTTATTATGCAAAACTGTATTTGAAGACGAAGCAATAGTCTATGTAACTGTTTAGTAAATATATCTTATTAGTAACCGCGTATTTTTTAGAAGTCTGCAAAACGTTGTTACTGTTTGACAATTATTTAGAAACTGTAGTGAAGATGAGGATGGGTTGAGCATTGTGCACTGGACCCTCGATATAACGCGCTTCATTTACAGATTCTGGTAGGACGATGAAAAATGTGGATCCGAAATTTCTTCAGCTTTCATATATGCAATGTCGTTGTTAAGTGGTATTTGACATGGATTTTATAGCGATGTAATGGGGCTCCAGTGCAGGTTTTAGTCCTTGCATGTCTATTTTAGAACGAGTTATATTAGGTCAGACTGTGATAGCGTTATTATGCAATAAAATGTTAACTGTTTTTCATCTGCTGTATCTATATGTTGGAATTTTTCCCTGCAAGGTTGTTTTCTGATATTGACAAGATTTTTTCAATTGTTGAGCTATGTTGTTTTTTGTTTGATAGTCTTGCGCTTGCTTCCTACTTTATCTAATTTCTTATTTGCTTGGCTATTTGCTTACTTACTGTCCTTTATTTATGCATGTTATCTTTCTAGGTAAGCACTTATATATCGCTAACAACCTCGCTTGCTTACATAAATTTCCTCCTCTGTAGAGAGGTCATCGATTATATAGATTTGACATTTTAATGATGAGCTGCTTTAGTTTAACAGTAACTTTTAGCACACTGGTCTATAAAATCCTTACAAGGAGCACTCCTAGTTGTCTGGAAATGCTAGTCTGCCCTTGCATCCCTCCCCATAACCTATGGGTATGGTTCGTTTGTTGAGAACTGTCCCACATATCGTACGAACTCGCCAACACTGCACCACATCTGCACAGGTCTTTTGTTCAAACACTAGAAACACTTCTCTTCTGCAAATCATATTCTGATTTTCCTTCTGTTCTCCTAAACTGTCTGCTGCCAGCCTGACCATATGACGGGCCCCATATGGGACATAGTTCCATATGACAACAATGTATAGAATCCATGTGGTTGCCATCAGTTGTTAATGTGCATGTTGGCATGTTCATCTGAACAGTTCTAATACATGTACTGTCTGACTATCCATTTCCTGTTACTAACCTTTCTGGCCTATTTATTTGTACCTTACCTGAGCGCATGTATCCCGTAACCTAGCTTTCTTTTGGCGCTGTAGAAATCTCGAGATTGCATTTAAAGCTACAGTATCTTGAGTATTGGGGTGATCGATAGTGTAGTTGTTAATATGCTGGAATGTCAGTCGAGAGGTCGGGCATTCAAATTACCGCATGGGCAGAAATTTGGTTCAAGATTGCTGCTCCATCTGCACCCACCAGCCAACTCCGCTATAATGAGTGCACTGACCGTACACTGTCAATGGTGATATGAGACGGCGAGGGAGAGGACTGGCCACCCAGCCTCATATACCGAGGCTAAGAAAATGAAGTCGCTAACACTTTATAGCCATGAGTGCCTCAGGGTTTGTCTAAGGGACTGTTCTTCTGTCTTGAGTAGGCCTATCTTGAATAGGCCTACATATGGCCTTGTTGATCTCGGAGTATTTATGTTTTATTCACAAAATATGGTAGCACAGTAACACTAAAAAAACAGGAGTACAGCATTCTCAGGACAGTAGACCAGTCTGTACAGTGTATTATACTAATTAAAAAGATAACATAGTCCAAGTTTCTTTAAAACAAATTATACTATGTGCGTACTGAGTTTACTATAGTATAGGCCTACTATTCGCAGCAGCTTCCATTCCATAAAGTAAGAACTTTTTCATGGAGTTCGAACAAGGTGCGTAATTTGGGGGCAGCACGGTCCGTAATAATGCTGGGGACTTGTTACTGACGTGACATCCATTCAAATGGGCAGCGATGGTTAACGATCGTATTCACCAATTCGTTGAAAATCATTATGAGGAGGATCGAGGTCATGCAGTCGATATAGAAACTTATGTAACTTATTCCGTGTATAATAAATTACTTTAAGCAACCTACAGCGTGAAGAGGATATTAAGCAGCCTAGAATAAAAGTAAGTAGGTCAGTTGCGTATTATTAAATATTATAATTAGCTACCATGTTTAGTGAATCAAACAGTAGATGGGTGAAAATTTCACAACTGTCCGAATGCATGTCTCCGCTGTTTTTCACATTTTATAGTGCAAAATTAGTTATATTAATGCATTCTTTCGTGTTTTCTTATTCAATTTTCGGTCATATAAAATGCAGAGTTATTGTGAATATGATTACTGGAAGATATAATCAAACAAAAAGGCTATAGGGTACCCCGAAATCGGCGTGTCTTTCAGCATAGTAACATGCATTTAAGAGGATTTTTCACTTTTGAAATTATTTCTTTAGACAAACTGGTATCTGATGTTGCTTATTCATGCACTGACATACAGAATGGCACTATTTAATCTCCCATGTCACTTCCTGGTGCTGTCAGATAAGGAGAAGTTTCGATGTCTCCACTTTTTGTCATTAGAGTAACGCCACACTCTTAACCAAGATTATTTTAATGAAAGTGTGAAGGCAATGTCTATGAAGAGCTGAAAAAGCACTGAACGAGACTATCTGGAAGTTCTATGAAACATGGAGCGTCCTGCCTTCCCAGCCGTTCTAGGACTTCTCGGCAAAAGTCGACCATAGTGTGGCGCATCGTAAATCTGTTATCTTTGTTTTGCGTAGCATCTTTAAATATATGTTTTCTATGTTACTGGCTATTAGTACACAATAATATTAAATCGTTCAAAAGTTTCGTTTTTTGAGAGTAATTTAAATAATTGGTCCCTGATTAGATTAATTTCTAAAATCACACAGTGTTTAGGTTTAATTATAGTACCAATTGTGGCTAATTGTCTCCAGAGGTTTTTTATGCTGCGAAATGTGGCGATAATAGATAAATGAATGACTGTTCAGACATACACGGCATAGCTACAAACAAACGAAAGAATAGTATACCATAGTTGACAGACTCACGTAAGTATTTAATCATCATTAAATTTCCTTAAAATAAACACGGAAAGTTAAAACGCTGGACTTTAACTGGACCGTCTAGTCACAGAACGAAGGTCTGCAAAAAATGCGACGTCATTTGAGAATGGGAAAGAGACGCCAAGAAACAGTAGCAGGAGACAAATGTTTACTCCATTTTAAAATTCTAAAGCAACAAATACATATCCTGTGAGCTTGCCCAAGAACTTTATTTAAGATCCATGTGGATTATTTTTGTTCCCCTTTGTAGCATACAACCCTCCAATGTGCATACTGGCCGTTTGCAGAACCAAAAAATGTGACACTTTTGCCATAGATACACATTCACTGGAATCAACAGCTATCAGGCTGAATCAGCAGATGCAGAATGGTGGGTTTCTGAAAATTCCACATCAGCAAATAACCTGTCGGAATGCCCAGAAACATTGTATATGACCCATATGTACATTATATGGGAACCATATGGCAACATTGGCCCCATTCGACCCTCGTACGGGCTTTATGACCTGTTACAGATTCGCCAACAACCCAAGCACACATTGACAAGAATTGCCAACCACTGACAGATTCAGATACAGATTGGCGGATTCCTGAAAATTCTGCATTAGCAAAAACCCTGCAAGAATGCCCAGAAACATTGTATACGACCCATATGATTGCTAGGTTTTTGCATGTGATAAAAACGATTTCGATTGAATCACCAATTGAAAATACATTACTAGCAAATTTCGACATGCTTTGTTGGCTAAGATGCAGATATTGTTGAACGTGCATGCCATTGGTACATGGTATGCAGACAGAAGCCTTCGTGAAACAAAAGGCTTTAAACTGTTTAAAATAGCACTGAATGTAATTTGAAGCAGAGCTTCAGTTTTGGAGAACATAGAAATTATGCGATTGGATAATTTTCTTATGCCAAGACTGAAGAGTTATGGTGATTAACTTGGTTTCTCATTTTTTGATTCACTAAGTGATTTACTGTGTGCTGTAGTGGGCAATTTTTTCTTTTGTTTATATAGACAATGGACAAGGTCTTTGGAGATATGATTGTTTCTCACAAAACAGAGAAAGAAAAGTTGGCTATCGTTGAGTTCATTATTGCTTCTGCTCCAAAGCCAGGCACAGTCTCAGATGAACTCTTTGCTGCTTCGCACAGACTGATACGTTTAGCAATTGATACGATCCGTAATGGCAAAAATGCTTTTCTAATTAGACAAAGCTTCAGAGTGTTCGAGGCGTGGAGCATAAAGGAGATTCGGACCAGCTTTTTCACCGCTGAGGAAGTGTCGGCCCTCCTACAGGAAGACTGTACAAACCCCACAGGCGCTATCACCTTGCTTATGGCTGCGATGCAGGGCATGAAAGACGAGGACAATTACGGTGAACTGTGCTCGAGCGTTGCCAGAAACGCGTCGGACTTTGTTCTTCGAAGTCATCGTTTCAGTGTTCTGCATAAATTTTGTTCGTTTCTCATGAACTTTCCGGAGTGCATGCCCGCTGGTGACAATTTGTTCACCTTATGTCACTCGCTGTTAACGAGCGTTTCCGATATGGAAACGCCTACGAAGGACGAATTGGTCGGATACCTGGCAGGTTGTCCTGCGGTCATTGGTGGCTGGTTCGAAAGAGTTTGGAAGGTGAGAGGAAATGACAAATTGACGATGCAGTGCCTCGAGATGATTTACCCTCGGATGATTTCTGGCCGTGAAAACCGCGTTTCTTTTGCGCTTGGAACGGTGGTTCAGTTTGTGCCTGAGAAACTTATGATCAATGCAATATTGGACATTGCGAAGCGACACGCGACGTCTGACGAACACATCGCAAACATTGTGAGTCGTCTGATTGACTGGCTGTCCTGGCCTCGTATAACGAACATAAGCAACTGGTTACTGCTTCTGCTGCAGAAAATGAACGAAGTTGGTCGATTTGAACTACTGAAGCAGGTGGCTGATGACCACATAGCTAAGGTATGTGCTTCTCAAAGTTAAATCACGGTTTTATCAGGTACTTAAGTTCATGCTTTTGTGAGGTCCACAATATGCATTATAATTAAGTATCTTGATCAACCCATACAATCCTATTGTACTGGATTTACAGATTTATGAAGCATCTTTCACAGTAATACCCAATCAGAGGCGCTCCCAGTGTGAAGAGCCCTGCGAAAAAGAAACAATTCACCTACAATAATGAGAAATATATACCGTACATGCGTTCATAAATGTATTCATATATTGCCTTTCGGGAACAACTCTAGTTTGCCAGAACAGAAAATGGACGACAGAAAGATGTAGTTAGCACTTGCATTATCAATCATTCAATCAATCAAAATTTATATAGCACCCTGCAAGATTCCTACTCTGAGGCGCTTACAGCCCAGGCCAAGTGGTGAGCAGGTTATGTCAATGTTATGGGCACCATAACTAATGATGACTGCTTTAGAGCACTCCAGAGATGAGTTGTTGTTAAAGGTGCTGTGTTTAATGTTCAGCTGCTGAGTTAATGTGGCAATTTATTGTTTCTGCAGCTTCTTCCGAGACTTCCTAATGTCCAGTTACGTGAGAATAACCTCAAGATCCTTCTATTCCTGGTCACAGGCAACCAAGACTCGAAGAAGACCTTCTATGAGGTTTGTATTTAGAATCTGCTTTTCAGGTATTTAGTTGGTTTTATGTTAGGCTGAATTATCAATGCCTTAATTTCTTGCATGGCAAATTCCTCTCATGCACAGCTGTGCATTTTTAAAAGGCCTTTTGTCAGTACCGGTACATGGACTATGTCACTGAGGTTTCTTTATGCTGTATACCACTTTGCAAGCATGCAGTCTGATGCAGTGGTTTCTATAACTCATTGTCACAATAAATAGGACGTTAGTTACAGTGGTAGGCTGGTAGCTTTTTTTTAGCATAACCTGTAGAGAAGTCTTAATCTCGTAGAGAAGTTACAGTCCATTTGCAATCGATTGGAGTCACAAACAGCACGCTACTGTTGATAAGCAAGTTGAAACACTTGACACTTGTGTAATGAGCCATTCCGTACATTCAGAGCATGTACTTCACACTCTCCAATGATATGTCTATTCAGATGCACATTCATTCATTCAGAGCATTTATGTTGCACCATTTAAAGATATCTACTCAGAGGCACTCCAATTCATTCTAGGCACTTAGCCCAGGCCCAGTGAAAGAGAACAGCATGCTAGCCACTAGACTATGGTATGAAATTGTTTATTACAATTGTTACGATACAGAAACTCCCAACTGGCTTTGCATTTCTATAATTCAGCGTAAAAGTTTTGTGTTACGATTGTGTAATCATTCCGGAATGGATTGTGTGTTACTTGAAAACTGATTAAATACTTAATAAATAAGATTTAGGAAAGGAATGTGTGATCAAATATCATAATCGTTTGTACTAATTATCGTAATCACACAGTTATATGGTCGCTTCTTAAAGTACACTCCTTAAGAGGTACTTGTGACAAGATGACACAAAACCCGGGGTCAAAAGCTGATTTTCAGTTAAGCAAAGAAAAGCCAAGACGCTTGCATGTTATTGATTAATTAATTTGTTAATTAATTGTTCATACGTCTTGTTGTGCTGCAGATAATCCGGTACGTTCCGACGTTGTATCAGACCGTCAAGCAACAGCGAAATCCGGAAAATGACGTGTTTCTTGGTGATTTCTCGGTCCTTATCCGCAGCCTCATCCTGTTTCATGCCAGTAAACCAGAACTGTATAAGCCAATTCTCGATCTGATTGGCGTAAGTCAAATTGTTCTGTTATTCAAATTTTCCTTTACAAATACATTTTAACATGTCACTGTAGAACTTTTTGATGTCTCATGTTCAGAGCTGTTCACTTTCACTCAAAATAATGTTTGATGCATTGTCCAGCAGTTAAAAACATCTGCAATTTTTTTCGTTGTTGAAGAACTGCTGGCTGTTGATATGCCCCAAGGATTTCAAATGATGTGACATTCATAGAAGGACGTGCAAACTTCAGATAATTAGCACTCTCACTATGCAATAAAATCTGCCATAAGTGTAATGCATATCTACAGCATGGCCAGACAAAAAAATAGCTACAAAACTGGTTAACTGTACGTAAAGTATATCTGAATTTTGTTATGTGATTCTTTCCTTGTTGTAGTACGAAGAGGTGCTCAATGATTATGAATCAGAGTTTAAGAAACAGAGTTGGACGGCCAAAAGTATGTCTTTCAAAGCAACGCCTATTAAGTCGAGACCTGGAAAGACTGGGCTTTGGAACGGTGCCAACATTTGCTTTCTTAATTCGTCCATTCAGTTGTTAGCGATTTGTGAAAGGTGAGTTGCCATCTTTTTTTATGGTTTTGTTTCTCTGTTCAGTGTTTACTCGTGAAACTCCGTAGAAATTGCAGCTTTATTTTATGACCAGTTAAGAATTCCTTTTGTATTCAGCATGTTCATTATAATTATATACACTGTATAGTGAGACGTTCTAAAAGAATTAGTAAAAGTTCAGGTAGATGGATTCTTACTTTCATGCCAAATGCAGGTAACTACAGAGTGTTCAGTCAGTTCCTTTTAATGCTGCCAGAATTACGTACAAATGAGAACAGATTCAACACGACACACTGTTCATGCAGAATAAATGGTTTTAAACATGCAACAGCAACAAAAGTAGGCTTATTTTGTGATAAACAGTGATAATATTATGAAATCTAAATTTTAATTTAACATGTTTATATAGGGCTAAATGTAATGTGTAATTCTGTTGTTAGACTGGTGAAGCAATTACTATTCCGCAGCTCATCAGAAAAACAGATACATTATCAGTTTACTTTGCCTTCTTAACATATTTTGGTCACAAAGGTTAGAATTTCTGGTCTGTTTAATCTAAACCTTGTAGATTTTGCTGCAATTTCTGTGGATTTCAGTTATTCGGAGCAATTCATCAGACGAAATTTCCCAGCAACAGCCCGCATTTCAACCGTTCTGCAGAAATACTTTGTCTTTTTGAAGCTTTCAAACGTGAGTAGCTTAACAACTTTTGCAGATAAGAGCAAAGGTTACATCTGCTGAATTGCTTGTGTAAAATGTTTTCATGTGTTTCAGAGCCATAAGACTTTATTTGTGGACAGTACCTGATTTTTATTGTTATAATTGTAATCGCAAATATTTAAAGTGGCTTCACGCTTTAACGACGAGAGTGTAAAAAACGACCAATGCAGCTCATCGTTAAAGTGTTAGACATTGATAGCAACCAATGAGATATATTATAAGCGCTAGAGAGCGTATGACGTATATTTCCTTCAGGTTGCAGTGAAGTCACAATCGCTAAGCGACCTTGACCACCAAGCTAGGCATTCTAAATATAGATATCGATATTTACTTTTGTGTAGCCTATCACAGCTGAAGTTGTACTGTGAAATGAAGCTTGCATGACATCAGCCAGCGCTCATTAACATAATTGGTGATGTGTCTACGCAATACACGTCGATGATGACATCGATTTCTCGATTATGACGTCAGTCAACGCTCATTTTGGCTAGCTTAAAGACCAAGGTATTTCGAATCGGCAGCCTCGACATAGATGGTAGATGCTCGCTCTAGTGATATATTTATATGTTATACATCTCTATGGTAGCAACTTGCTTCTGTTGGTTGGCCACTGTGACCAACCAATGCATTCGATTTACTGCTGATTTGGTGAGCATATGATTTGTTGACAAAGTGTGTTACATACTTAAAACTCTGACAAAATTTGTTGACTTGTTTTTCTAGAGGCCGTCGCTCCACTGCAATGGCATGGCACGTCTGTTATTGCCGTCTAGCTTCACTTGGGGTACGGTTCAGGACTCGTCAGAATTCTTTTCGCATCTGATCGACAGTACGATGGAAGAGGAGAAGACTTTAGTGAACTTTGAAAAACTGGCGAAGAACAACTTCTATTACACTGTGATACAAAGCCACCATTGTCTTAACTGTGACAACAGAACTCAGTTAAAGGTACCTAATATCGACCTGGGGTTGGCATTCGAAAGTGAAACGGCATCGGGAAACTTTGGCATTCGCGGCGGAAATCAGTCCATTCATTCGTCCGACGTAAAGAGCGAGATCGAAGATTATGTGCTGCTGGAAGACTTGATTTCATTCTTTTTGAAACCAGAAGAAGTTCGAGAATATGACTGCGATAAGTGCCCAGCAGGCAAGCAGGTTGCCGAAAAGAGGATGACATTTTGCGAAACGCCTAGTTTCTTGAAAGTGACGCTGAATAGGTTTTCCTATGACCATAGAGGGCCGCAGAAGATTACAAAGGCAACGGATATACCTCGGACCCTTATCGTTCCAGTGCACAGGCAGAATTCCTTGGAACATGACGTGTTCTGCCTTGTTGGTGTGATAGTTCATTTTGGCATCGGGGCCAATTCTGGTCATTACTACTGCATAGCAAGAAATCAAATAGTTATTTCTAATCCACCTTCGATTACCGACGTCTCATGTCTTACAAGAGACACTGACTTTTTTGAAGACATATGGTTCGAATTCAACGATGTAGATGTAAGTCCGACATCTTTCAGCGCATTTGCACGTAGTAGTAGCGCCAGCCTCAGTACACCATATGTCGTTCTGTATAAAAAAGTTACAGATGCAATTTTGACGACCGATGCCGTTAGTTTGCCCACACTGGACATTGCGAGGATCCCAAGACTTGTTTTGCAGATGGTCGCAAAGGATAACGAGGAATATGAAAAGGTTAGTTGTTTCAGTTGAATTTATATTCTTGAATTGCACCTGAAAAGATTAATTTTCCTGATCAAAATTGATTGAAATAGTATTGCTAACCAGTGATAGCTTAGTGACTTTTCACAAAACTGCTTTCAATGATCCAAGCACGACAGAATTCATAGTGGTTTTTCCATTCAACGGTGTTTACATATTGTTATTTAACCCCAGGCAGATACGTGGGACACGGTAGCCGTTTCGCTTGTACTATACCTTGTAATACGGAGAATATAGGTTCGAGCCTCCCCTGAGACTGTGTAGGGACCTTGAGCAAGTCCTTCACCCAACTGCTCATAGCCATCAATTGACACTTGATAAGGGGCACTTAATAAATGTGTAATAATAGTAACTATAGTTAAGACAGCATGAAAATTATATGTTTTATTGTTTATTTGGCTAATCGTGCGTTGTGTCATTGTTTCCTTTGTCCAGGAGCAGGAAATAAGGAAACGACCGAGGTCACCACCATCGCCAAAGCTTTCGTGGAAAAAAGACGACGATGATGACAGTCCGAACCCGCCAAACAACTTCCGTGAAGGCCCGCGAATGATTTTCTAAGTCTTTTCTAGTGTCTCCATGCTTCCTAAGCCTCTGCAAAGTCCTGTGCAGTCTACTGTTTTGAAGAACTGTACATTTTGAAGAGGAAACTTATATAGTTATGAGTTCTATGCCCTTGGGTTACTGTATTACTATTCTCATACAGTATAGTCTCATGTAGTATAGTCTCATGCAGTATAATCTTATTTGAGAAATGTTGAAGAACAATGTTTAAATGCAATGCTGGCATTAATTTCGTGTTTTTTCATGTCTTATGATGCATTGGCTCTTCGTCCAGGGGCATCAGTAACTGTATTGCTATTCTCATACAGTATAGTCTCATGCAGAATAGTCTTATTTGAGAAATTTTGAAGAACAATGTTTAAAAGCAATGCTGGCATTAATTTCGTGTTTTTTCGTGTCCTATGATGATGCATTGGCTCTTTGTTCAGGGGCATTGGTAACTGTATTGCTATTCTCATACAGTATAGTCTCATATTTGAGAAATGTTGAAGGCAATGCTGGCATTAATTTCGTGTTTTTCTTGTGTCCTATAATGCATTGGCTCTTTGTCCAGCACTGGGTTTTTATCCTTGTCTGGAAAAATTTAATGTAAATATAAATCTCTAGAATTTCTCTTCATCAAAGAACAGCTGCATAAGAGGTGCTAGCGCTAAATACGAGCACTTCGTGAGTAAGCTGGGGACCTGCACTTAGCTTTCAAGTGGGGCTTTAGAAATATGGAGTTCATGATTCAATGTATATTGTGGCGGGACCGGCCTCGAGTGGAAGGATGTCTGCCTAGGTAAGGCCCTTGCGGTCAGCAAGAGACGAAGTGTTCAACAAATATTCTTTATTCACAAGATAAAAACGAAACCTCAATTACAGCGTCACGTTGATTGTTCATGTCCCCTTGGCGTCAGATATTGCCCTCGCTCAGTCCGACCGACAGTTACTTCAGCAGTCAGTTCAGAGTTCGACTCCCAGGCGTGACAAGCAGTCTCGGCCGCGTCTGAGGCACAGACGACGCCGCGGCGAAGAAGGAGAAGACAGACGCCGCGGACTTTTGGCCGCGACGAAGAAGGCGAAGACTGGCAAACGCCGCGGACCCTTGACTGCGGCGAAGAAGACGAAGAAAGACGTTGACGGACTCCGCGGCCTTCCGGTTGCTCTCCTCTCCTTTCCGGTTGACTGAAACAGTGACTGGCCCTTCTCCGAGTCCCGACTCACGACTGTGTCCCCAGTGACGACTGTTCTCCGAGCTTGACGACTGTCTGACTGTTGACTGTTGACTCTCTCTCCGAGCTGGAACTGTCTGTGTGTTCGAGTCCCCACTGACTGTGCTCCGAGCTCCACTGACTCGACTGACTGTGTGCTCTCCTTTATATAGGGGAATCTGCAGCGTGTGCAGCAGACACGCGGCGTAGGCGTGACAAGCGCGGCCTAGGCGAGGCAGGCGCGGCGGCCGCGCGGCGTCCAGGCGCGGCAACCGCGGCGTAGGCGAGACAAGCGCGGCGTAGGCGAGACAAGCGCGGCGTAGGCGAGACAAGCGCGGCGGCCGCACATCATCCAGGCGCGGCAGCGCGGCGTCCAGGCGCGGCGACGTGACAGGCATGACGTAACGGCCGCGAGGCATCCAGGAGACGAGGAGGCCGCAAGACATCGAAGAAGACCCGCGGCGAGGGCGTAGCAGGCGCGAGGCATCCCTGGCACCCATGGCACCGAAAACCCGAAAAACCCAATTTCGCAACACCCCCCGGGCACTACCGAAACCAAAAGCCCCCTTTTTGGAGTCAACTTATAAAAGTAATAATGATTCGCTTACCCAGCGAAAGATAAGTCCCCTTCTTGGAGAACTACTTGCCTGGTTTATGTCCTATGAAGAATTAACCTTGCTGATTCATGTTCATACCGACTCGCGTCTCTTCCTAACGTTACGGATCGGTCTCCAAGGGAAGAAAGCCTCTGTAAATTTCGCTAAGCAACTCCTCCGGACATTCGGGAAACTCAGCACGCAAGATGTCCATGGATGGGAGGTCCCGAGCGTTGATTACCGAGGACACCACGCGTCGCACGATGCTTTCCACGGTACCTTTCGGGGGCATCATCCAACCGTCTTCCTGGTCATCCCTTCCAATGTTCTCGTGCACCTCTGACTCGGCAGCAGCATCCGAGGACGAGGGCGTAGGCGAGGCAGAGACCACTTCTGGGTCTTCCTGTAGGACTCTGCAGACCGTATCCCTGTGATTCCTCAGCCTCAACAAGGCGTCGCGCCCTGAATATGTTACGCCGCAAGCCTGACAAACTGCAGTGATCCTCATGACGACGTATTCTACAATGACCATGGCTTTTCCTCGTTCACCTATATATACATCTTCACGCGCGGACGGGAAAGACAACCTGCGCAGCAATCCGTGACTACAGGCGCGGCAATAACGCGTCGTCATCGTGGCATTCATCCGCGGCCTTAGCGCGGCAATAAGCGCAGCAGCATGGGGGAAATAACGCGGCCACAACCATGTCTGTCCATGCGGCACAAACTTCGCGGCCCAAACTCGGCTAAACGCGTGGCGACACCGCGGCACTAACGCAGCAATAAGCACGGCAACCAAAATCTGAGGAACAAGGCGCGATACAACGCCGACCTTAAGCCTTGCGCGGGCTCCCCGCAGACGCTGAAAAGCCAAGTCTGGAAGCTCCATGGGTGGCTCCGTCACTTCCCCTAAGATCACCATATCATCCAGGTACATTCTTACCCTAGAGCTCACCAATCTTATCATACTTCGGACTTCACCATTTACCGAGAGACTGGTCAACAAAGCCAAAACCACCAATATCACCATCGCGATTTGAGTCTGGTATGAAAGCGACTGTCCGCGCAATGGCTGCCTAATCGGCCGGGCATCCCCGGTGTCAATGCTGTGCTCACACACCGTGGTCCTGCCTAGATCCTTTTCCGAAGCAGAAAACACATCTCTATTATTCTTAAGAAGATCCTTCAACTTCTCTCTTGCCTCGATGGGTACATCAGTCATCAACTCATCTACGACTGGATCATCCATCGCGGTCTCTCTCACCATCTTAGCTTCCTCCTCGACGACTACTTGTACAGGGTGTAGCCCTCCAAGAACCCTATCCTTACTTAGCGTGGCAGGTTGCTGACCGACATTAACCACCCTAACTTGGGTGACATTGGTGTCGTCCCTAATCAACACCCGAGCAACATGAACTCCCGGTGACAATTCCGTGGCCTCCGTCATCCAAGCCGGTGCCGTGGCCGTTAAACTCCCATACAGCGTCCTAGAGGGGACATCGCACTGCGATCGGGGCGATACCACAACTTCCTCTGCCACGACTACCCGTCTGCACCAAGTGGAGCCGTTACCCTTAACTAGCGATATGCGCCTCCTGCCAACAAAAATAGCGCCTGTGCCAAACCCAATTCTACACCGGTGCTCACGCAACCAGTCCATTCCAAGCATGGGCTCAAAAACCTGGTCCGAAACCAAAAACCTGGTGCTAATTTCAAAACCCCTGGTAATCTTCAGTGGCATGGTCACCTCCCCTAAAACCCGTATTTCGGTGCCATTGGCTGCCAAGAGTATGCGCGCGCTGGCCTGCAATTCCATGCCCTCTACATCGCAACAAGGTACGATGCTTACCTCGGAGCCCGTGTCAATGAGGCACATCCGCGACCGTTGGTTGATCGTAGCTCGAATGTAGATGGCGTTGCTGGTCAGTTTCGTAGTCGGCTGACGTGTAGTGTGGTTGGTCACCACCTCCGACTCCGGAATCATCGGTTCAGACTGCGCGGAAGGTCGTCGTGGCTGTGGACAGCGGCGAGCGATGTGTCCAGCGAGTCCGCAGTTGTAGCAGATGACAAGACGTCCGGTCCTGCGGGCTGCTTGGCCTCCTTCTTCCCGGTTCGCAGGTACGGCTCGAAGTCCTTCAAGACGACGTTCGATCTTCTCCTCGAATTCCTGCTGCCATCTTCGTTGGGTCTTCAGGAAGCCGTCCAGTTGCTTCTGGATCTGCGTGTTGACATCGGTCTCTTGAGTCCCCCGTACTCGGTCGGGTGGCCTCCGGCGATCGTCAGCATTGGCCATCTCCTGGTAAGCGCTGAGTCGAAGCGCCATTCGGTAAGCCTCGTCGATCGTGCGTGGTTCTCTTTCTCGCACCTTCAGGGACAATTCTCGATCCCTGATAGCTTCAAGGAAGGCGTCTCTGGCGACGATGTCAGTTGTCTCGCTCGACGGTACCGGGTATGCGAGCACAACTAGGCGTCGGATATCATGGAGGAGGTCACTCAGGCTCTCGTTCACACGCTGGCGACGATAATAAAGCTGTGCGCGAAAGGTCTCGGCTTGTCCTTCCGCTCCGTACCTCTGTTTCAATCGTTCGACAAGCTGCTCGTAGCTGACATCTTCCCGTGCACCAAAGTCCCACAAAAGCTGAGTCGCAGCCTTGTCTAGTGCGCAACGGAGAAAGTCTACCTTGTCGCTGGCGGTCCACTTGTTGTGTCGGGCGCACACGTCAAACTGCGTCAAGAATGACTCGAGGGACCCGGTTCCATCGAACTTTCCCGGCTTCATCGGAGTCTTCTTCTGACTGACGAGGCGACCGAGATCCTCCAAGACACTCCGGTCTGCACCCTTTGCGCTCGACGTCAGCGTCGGTTTCTTCTCCATACGATTCTCGTCCAACAGGTTCCGGTCGTCGAAGTCAATATTTTCGAGCAGTCGACGAGACTCGGCTCTCGTCCGTTGCAGTGTGTCCACAGGCGTTGAAATCATCTGGTGACCGGGAATGTGGAACGTCGAATACGGTATTGTCTCTTCGTCGTCCATCCTGAAGCAGTCGAATTTTCAGTCTTTCGAAGCGAAGAAGAAACCAGAACCCCACTTCTGGTACCAAATTTGTGGCGGGACCGGCCTCGAGTGGAAGGATGTCTGCCTAGGTAAGGCCCTTGCGGTCAGCAAGAGACGAAGTGTTCAACAAATATTCTTTATTCACAAGATAAAAACGAAACCTCAATTACAGCGTCACGTTGATTGTTCATGTCCCCTTGGCGTCAGATATTGCCCTCGCTCAGTCCGACCGACAGTTACTTCAGCAGTCAGTTCAGAGTTCGACTCCCAGGCGTGACAAGCAGTCTCGGCCGCGTCTGAGGCACAGACGACGCCGCGGCGAAGAAGGAGAAGACAGACGCCGCGGACTTTTGGCCGCGACGAAGAAGGCGAAGACTGGCAAACGCCGCGGACCCTTGACTGCGGCGAAGAAGACGAAGAAAGACGTTGACGGACTCCGCGGCCTTCCGGTTGCTCTCCTCTCCTTTCCGGTTGACTGAAACAGTGACTGGCCCTTCTCCGAGTCCCGACTCACGACTGTGTCCCCAGTGACGACTGTTCTCCGAGCTTGACGACTGTCTGACTGTTGACTGTTGACTCTCTCTCCGAGCTGGAACTGTCTGTGTGTTCGAGTCCCCACTGACTGTGCTCCGAGCTCCACTGACTCGACTGACTGTGTGCTCTCCTTTATATAGGGGAATCTGCAGCGTGTGCAGCAGACACGCGGCGTAGGCGTGACAAGCGCGGCCTAGGCGAGGCAGGCGCGGCGGCCGCGCGGCGTCCAGGCGCGGCAACCGCGGCGTAGGCGAGACAAGCGCGGCGTAGGCGAGACAAGCGCGGCGTAGGCGAGACAAGCGCGGCGGCCGCACATCATCCAGGCGCGGCAGCGCGGCGTCCAGGCGCGGCGACGTGACAGGCATGACGTAACGGCCGCGAGGCATCCAGGAGACGAGGAGGCCGCAAGACATCGAAGAAGACCCGCGGCGAGGGCGTAGCAGGCGCGAGGCATCCCTGGCACCCATGGCACCGAAAACCCGAAAAACCCAATTTCGCAACACCATCAAATCAAGTACCAGTTTCGGTGCTATGTTGAGACGGGTAAAGGCTAAACAATTATGATGGTGGGCAACGACCTCGTATAAACATTGGACGATGATTTTAAGTGAATCCATGGATGAGACAGGAAGGAAGATATGATATGCTCGTCAAAAGTTTATCGAGGTATGTCTGTAGTGTTGGATTCCCAGGACAGTTGTGTCATAAGTAGTACATATGAAGATCCCATAATTATGGTAGTACATAATTATTGGGAATATTATTATAATGGGCTTCATACGTATTATCTCTCCTTTCCTCCTGTAATACAATACAATTAGACAAGTCTTGCGCGTTTGCGCTGTGTTCTTAGTAAGCTGTAAGCCCGCATGCGCTAAGCTAAACAGCCTATTAAAGCTCTCCTACTATTATTTATCACTCTATAGGGCCTATGGCCATATTTACCTTTTTACCCAACATTATTTTTGTAAAATTACCAAATTCTTCAATGTTCTTCCATCATGACTACAGCACTGCAGTTCAAAGTTATGTACATTTTGCATGCCTGATATATTCTTCCCAATATCATGGAATTGCATTCTAGATTAAATTTCGATCATATTTGTTGATCAGAATGCCAATCCACGTGAGCCCAAACCTTCCTTTGGAGTAACATTTTATCCACGTTTACAGTTAACGCTATTCCTATTATACAGTGTCTTTAACGAGTTTTCGCTACTGAAGCTATTAAATGACATTTCTGGAAGCTTGCAGGCCCATATAGTAAAGACTGATGAGGATGTATTTCTGTAGGCCCTTACTTCGTCGTTGGTTCAGTTAAACTTACTCGTAATCGTATTTATTAATTAACCTAATGGTTTTGTCAAGTTCTGCATATTGGGTAAATCTTTGGATTTGTCCTCTGAAGCGCCAAAAATATGCTTATTTTAAATATCGTTAGTTTAGTACAAATAGTCGAAATAGAACTGCTTGGAATTTCTTTTGTAAGGAAATAAAATAGCGTTACAAAAACAGTTAATCAAGTTAGCGACATCTCGTGCCGACCAAATTTCCTTCCTTTTGGTTCTTGTATCTGTCCGTTAACAGAAGGTACGAAGAAAATAATTATTTAAATTCTTATTATTAGTTATCTAAATGTAATTTCACTCCTCATTTCTATTAGAGTGTTATTGAAATATTGGCCTTCTTAAAACTTGTTCAGTTCCATTATGTTAGTGCTCGGTATTTGGCAGTTTCGTCATGTAACGTGCTGTGTGTGTAATTGCTGTAATTATCGCTCAATGACAGTCCCAGCGCATTGCACCACAATGTAGAAATTTGAAGTACTAGTGTCATTATATAATGCGGTCGCAACGCACTGAACGGCAGTGTAGAAATTTTAAGTTTGAGTGTTATGTAATTTTGTGAGCACTTCGTAATTTAATACTTCTGGACAGTAAGTAAGCGTAACTGCCTAGCTCTGCCGCTGCATTGTCTAAGAAAGCGGAATGTGGTTTTTGCCTTGTATTAATTATCAGAGAAAGCATTATGTTTGCTTTCTGGAGCATATCATGAACTGAAGTCTTGGATGTGACTGAAAATGTGTGATTTGTATGTGGTACTCTGATTGTTGAATGAATTTGGTTCTGTCCATTTCATGCATTTGTTCCAATTATGAGCGCCTCGCATTTGATTCTATTCAGTTACTTCTGCCTGTAATTGAAATTCATGTAAATCATATGGTTAAACTGTGAAGCTCAAGATCAGTTGTGCATGTATTAAATTATGCATGCATTGTGTCAAATTTATATAAAGCATAGCATTTTTATGTTTATTTAGACAGAAAATATGCAGCTGTTTGTGCAAGGTTCAGAGCTTCATGCTCTCCAGCTTTCTAGCGATGGCGTCACCATTGGTGACCTGAAGGCACAGCTTGCGATTCTTGAGAATGCATCAATGGAAGACCTCGCCTTGTACTGTGCTGGAAAGCCCCTCGAGAATGAGTTCATCGTGGCTCGCTGTGTTTCTGACTCAGCCACCCTTGACCTCGACCTGAGAATGCTTGGAGGTACTGCACTTTGTTTATGCATTGCATTTGCAAGTGCACATTTAGATAGCTCCATTAATATAGCTCCTCATGGATCTTCAAGAAAACTACTCAGAGGTGCTTCTGGCACAAGACCTTGACCACTGCTGCTCTTCTAGTTGACTGCATTTTGTTTTTCTAACTGATATAATCCTAGTTCTAAATGGCATTTAACAAAATCCATGCTGATTTGAATTTGAATTGCCAAATAAAGACGATCGTAGCTTCATCCCCCGTGTGCTCTTTAAGTCAATATCAAAGAGATAGAACTGTTCGTAACTCAATCCAATCCATCGGTTTACTGCCGTACTGACATCTGACGATAACACTAATAATCATAGCTATTTTCCCTTTTTTTTTTTTTTCTTCTATGTGAGAAGTTGCGGTCTGTCAACTTTCTATTTTCAATAAACGAAATTATATAATAGAAAAACCTTAAATATGCTTCTTATTCTTGTCAAATTTGATGTTATTAACCTCTTTATTGCCAGCAATATTATACTACTTGTGGTATGAGAATTGTCTGAAACCGTAAGCTGTGGCTTGTATGAACAATTCTGAGGAGTTTCCAAAGAAGATCCACTGTGCAGTTATTAATAATATAAACGCACAGAAATCTCCGTGCGTGCGTCCATCTGTCGTGTAACGCTGTTTCGCAAGAGATCATCTTTGTGTGACGTCACAATATTATCGTGACGTCACACATATAACTTCGCTTTCAATTATTGCCACACGGAGCGGACAAGCAACCGCGTCAACCAGACACGTCGGACGTCGCTGGATAATAGGGGCTAGAGGATATGGAGGAGAGGAAGGAGGAGGAGGGGAGGGGGGAGGGACAGAGGGACAGGGAGGAGGTGGAGCTTTTGGAGGGAGGGTGAATTGAGGGGAGGGGAGAGGGAGGCGGAAAGGAGGCAAGGGGATGGATGGGACAGAGGGAAGAGGATGGTAAGGGAAGGAGGGGAGTTTTGTGGGAGGGGAGGGGAACAAGGGAAGGGGAGGGGAGTATTGGGGAGGGAGGGAAGATGAGTTATATCCTCGGGTGGTTAGATCCTGTTAATGCAGGAGGGAAAGTGGAAGGGGAGGAAGAGTGGGAGGGAGCGACGGACGGAGGGAGAGGGAGAAGACTTATGTCAATCATAGCACGAGAAGACGCATCTCTTGACATTTTAAAACTGTTTTTAACCGTCTTA
The DNA here is from genome assembly GCA_020284085.1 of Aporrectodea caliginosa. Taxonomy (NCBI): domain Eukaryota; kingdom Metazoa; phylum Annelida; class Clitellata; order Crassiclitellata; family Lumbricidae; genus Aporrectodea; species Aporrectodea caliginosa. The sequence continues at coordinate 415,050 of JACEVL010000106.1, forward strand.
GGACGGGCAAACATCTAGTGATTTAATATTGTAATTCCCGTTATAGATAACTTGCTGTGAAATCATGGAATTTGTGTAAATTTGACTCGATAAGTATGAAAATGGGTATCTTAACAAAGAAGTTTTTAGTTAACTTTTTGATGTACTGTATTCTGGTGCTGTTTCTGAAGCGATTGAAAAAGTTTAACTGGACACATTGGGTGTTTTTGTCACCTGTAGCACTTTTAAGAGCAGCACTTCTAATTTTGCTTTATAAAGTACTGCAATTTAAATTTTAAAATGCCTTATACAAGTTGTTGACTAGAAATTGTTGTATATTTCTTAAGGTAAGGTCCACGGATCGTTGGCTCGTGCTGGAAAGGTCAAGGGACAGACGCCCAAGGTCAGTGTCTCTCAGTGTGTTAGTTACTAAAAAGTAAAAAAAATTCTGGTTTTGAATTTGTTAGTAGTGACAGTCGGAGAGATGGGTAACTAATTGATCAGGTGCTAACTGATTAGCTAATCGAATTGGTTCTAATTGATTAGCAAATTTCTGTTTCTAATTCTAATTGATTGGCAATTTAACTAATTGTGCCATCTCTGGTGACAGTGCTCTAAAGATATGGTATGTACTGACATAGGTAAATATTTATTGGCTAGTGTCACTGGGAAACATGTTGCATGGCATATGTACTTAAAAAACTCTGATTAAGATTTAGTGATACATAACAAATGAAATAAGTAAATAAATATTGATAGTATTGTTGGGATTTGCAATTATTTGGTTGATTTATAGCTTTAGCTGCAACTGTTAAACAGTTGAAATAGCGCTGTGTCATGGTAATTCTGCAGTTGACACAGCCATGGAGATCCAACAGCAAGATGCGTTTTAATCCCCTAACTTGCATTGGTACACCATCATTACCGACCAATAAAATGTGACATTTCAGTGGGTGCCAGGGACGTGGTATTCTGTGGATGGCTAATCAAAGTACCATGGGACACGGTAATAGTTTGAGTGGTCGTCTTGTTATGCATAGAGTGCGGGTTGAGCCTCCCCTTAGATGGTTACTGTGTAGGTCCCGTGAGCAAGTCCTTCAATACAATCAAATATTTATTTACTTTTTCGGCATTTGGTACTCCATCCATGGAATACCATGTCCTCTGGTACCAACAGAAAGCTCACTTTTGTAAGTGCTGTTGATTGATTGATGGTTGTTCATTTGATAGTGGCATGTAACAGATGCATAATACCAAACCCAGCTCTCTTTACTTGGCTTCAATGCGTATGCTACTGTTGTGGCATGAAACCGAACAGCCAATTGAACAACAATAAATAAACGAATGAATTCTTTTTGACAGGTCGAGAAGAAGGAGAAGAGAAAGAAGAAGACTGGCCGTGCCAAGCGCCGTATGCAGTACAACCGACGCTTTGTCAACGTTGTGGCTGGATTTGGTCGCAAGAAGGGACCCAACTCCAACTCTCCACAGTAACGTTTCTAGTCGACATCCGACCGAAAAAGCTGTTAATGACGATCTACAAATGATTAATGACGAACTTCAAATATTGCACTGATCCTATTTGGGTTAATCATTAAAGACAACGAAATATTCGTCCCGTTGTGTTTATCATTATACTGTTTTCAATTGATGTGATTTAATTTGGGCCATGTGAACACAACAAAAATAGACTTGGTTCTTATGTTGGTGACACTCGAGTTTTACAACAGCTCCCTTGAATTGCCCATTGTCATAGCAGTAGCCAATGTGTGAATTTTGTGGCATGTACTTAACGAGTGGTTGAAACATGTGTTGGCCTTGCTCTGAGGTAGCTGCAGCATCTGACATTAGGTGTCGCCAGCATAGAAAAGTGCAAAACAGTTAACGAGCTATTTTTGTCGCTTGAGCAGTCTATCCCATGGTATTGCACTTGCCTACCCTAACATAAATACTTGCTATAGTAAAGCACATCTGATATTCCCATCAGCAGTTGCTGGATCTTGTGATTTAATCCAACATAAAAATCACAGCATAAAAATAGTCTCCATTACTTGTGTTCCATATCAGTCTTTAGCCAGCGTGAATGTGATGTACGATTGGGGTATGCCAACATGCATGTACACTGCTTGCTTTTGTGAAGTAGATACTATTTACTTGTACTCGATTCTACGATTTAAGACGATGATGGGGCATTTGTGGCATGTTTAGTTATATTAACTTGGGCCTAATATAAATCTTGAAAATAATAACAACCTGATTTATGGCTAAACGTTACTTCCCCAAATTTTATAGTAGGCTGGACCACATATACTATATTAATATAGTACATGTGGGCTAAACCAGACCTGACTGGGTTAGATAGGGGTCGTCCATAAAGGACGTTCGCAGAAAACGATCCACTTTGGACTCCCTCCCCCTTGTGTGCATTCAGCCTCCCCCCCATCCCCTTTGCGGACGTCCGCACGCGAAAACAAAGAAAAATAACAAAATAAAACATCAACATTGTGAATAACGTCATTAATAAACTACTAGTTCTATCTTACTTAGCAATAATAATAATGTAATAATTGATAGTGACGTAACACATCAAGTCAGTCGATGGATTTCTCTGTTGGGGTTTACTTTTAACAAGTAGAGCGAGCTGGTCAGAATACGTATTTTAGGCGGACGTCCGCACTGGTCATAACCCCCTCCCCCTTGTCCGCATTTGGATGACCTCCCCCCTCATTGCGGACGTCCTTTATGGATGGTCCCATACGTATTAATCAGGTTGCCCATCAGTCTGACTTGGGGCACAGATTATCTATTCTGTGCTTGGGGTGTATGTATTAGAGTATACAGTGCCTTCTGTGACTCTAGCCAGATGCCATTTGGATACTATATCTAGGTTCTTAATCTTTGAAATTTTGGAAATTAATACCAAAATACGGACAGATGAAGGCGTGCGGTGTAGTTTTTTCGTTACCTTGGCATAGGAGTGCGTTCCTATTCGTAACAGTTTTGAGCCTCTTGTTAAACTAGTGTACACTGTACACGTTCTCAATTAAGTGTTCATCAGAGTTCGCTTGGCGGCGCCAGTTAAACAGGTAGGTATCTAAAATTTAATATCTCGTGGGTTGAGCAAGGGATGCTAACCGCGGGACCATTGCTTCGATTTAATATTTACATGTACATGGGTGGACCTCATTCGGAATTTATATCGTCTTTTGAAGGATTTTCCGACCATATTTTTGGGTTATGTCGGTCGTATTAGTAAGTGATTAGCTTTTTATTCGTGTGACACAAACTGTAACAAAATAGTTGTTACGTGAAGTGAATAGGTTGGTTTCAATTCACAAGCTCAATTCTTTGCAGATTAGTAGGCCTATAGACGGAGGCTATGTCGACCCTATGTGACGTAGACTATTTCGAGGGTTATGTCCAAACTATTTGGAAGCTTATTTGGGTATGTCGACCCTGGGACTAGTCCTAGGTCGACGTTTGAGGTTAGGTGTCCATAAAGGACGTCCGCAGAAAATGACCTACTGTGGACTGTCCGCATTTAGCCGTAGCCTCCACTCCATGCGGACGTCCGCCCGCCAAAACCAATTAAGAAAATAAAATACAGCCCGTAAAAACAAAGTTTTTTACTATATCCATCTACTATCCTTATAGGCCTAATGCGTCTTATGAAGCAGTTACCTCTACAAATATATAGTCCGCGTTCATTTGACGTCATAGCGTGCGTTTAATCAGGCAGCGCGCCCGTTTTTGTTGCGGCCAATGGCAACGCTGCGTATCGGAAAAGTTGAGTCCCCGATTCGAAAAGTTTAGTCCCCGATTCTATAAGCTTGCCTTTTTTGGGGAGCTGAAATTTTTATAGAATGAAGTGTCTGCGAGGGCGAGTCTATCTGCCAAGTTTCAGGACGATTGAATGATTGTAAGTGATCGAATTAGTCGTCGCAAGATTTGACTTTTAGCCTGTGGCTCAAGATTTCCGTAAGTTAAAGTAGATGGATAAAAAATACAGCCCGTAAAAACAAAGTTTTTTACTATATCCATCTAGTATCCTATAATGGGTCTTATGAAGCAGTTACCTCTACAAATATATAGTCCGCGTTCATTTTACGACATAGCACGTTTAATGAGGCAGCGCACCCGTTTCTGTTGCGGCCAATGGCAACGCTGGCCAATGGCAACGCTGCGTATCGGAAAAGGGGATTCCCCGATTCGAAAAGTTGAGTCCCCGATTCTATAAGCTTGCCTTTTTGGGGAGCTGAAATTTTTATAGAATGAAGTGTCTGCGAGGTCCAGTCTATCTGCCAAGTTTCACGACGATTGAATGATTGTAAGTGATCGAATTAGTCGTCGCAAGATTTGACTTTTTAGCCTGTGGCTCAAGCAAGATTGCAAGATTTCCGCAAGTTAAACTAGATGGATAAAAAAAGAACCAATAGTAAAAACAAAGTTTTTACTATATCCATCTAGTATCCTATAATCCGTCATATTAAGCAGTTACCTCTACAAATATATAGTCCGCGTTCATTTTACAACATAGCGTCCGTTTAATCAAGCACCGCACCCGTTTCTGTTGCAGCCAATGGCAACGCTGGCCAATCACAACGCTGCGTGTCGGAAAAAGGGATTCCCCGATTCGAAAAGTTGAGTCCCCGATTCTATAAGCTTGCCTTTTTGGGGGAGCTGAAATTTTGATAGAATGAAGTGTGTGCGAGGGCGAGTCTGTCTGCCAAGTTTCACGACGATTGAATGATTGTAAGTGATCGAACTAAGTCGTCGCAAGATTTGACTTTTTAGCCTGTGACTCAAGCAAGCAAGCAATCAATCAATCAAGCAAGCAAGCAAGCAAGATTCCCGCAAGTTAAACTAGATGGATAATAAAGCGTGGTGCTTCTGCGGCGGAAAATGCAGCCACGCAACCCGCGAAAACTTACCCTCTGCGGCGGAAATGTTATCACATTTTATCTAAAAACGACTCAAACCCTAACCCTGACCCTAACCGACCCTCACGACGCCAATATATAGGAAGTAACGCATTTGAGCAAGGATAAATCCTCGGCGAAAGATTTGAACTGGCCACACGTCCGCCATTTTAAGATATTTTAAAGTTGCATGTGCGGCGCATGCGTGACGCAAGCGCAAGAACGGGTTTCAGCCGCAGAAGTAAAATTTTCGTTTATTTTGTGGCGGTATCTTCCGCCGCAGAAGATTTATCCATAAATAAAACACCAACATCGTGAATATCGTCATTAATAGACTACCAGACGGCTGTTGACCCGGATAAGCGTGCACTTAGATTCCAATCTGCACAAGGCAGTATGTGGTCTGATTAGTGTACTGCATAGGGGCCTATTAAACTTAAATGAAGAAGACTTGTAACTAAATCTTTCAACGAGCACGTTGTTCCTGTTCATATAGGCCTAGTTTCGGGAACGTTGAAACATGAAATCATGATAATGTTATAGTCACCTGCCCGAAACTGCAACAGTACGTAGGCCTACAGTACAAAACGAACAAGCGCAGCACAGAACAGACGATACCTAATTAGGACCTACCATCTGACTGAAATTGATAGCTATAGGCTAATAGTTGGTGTTTTATACGGCAGAGGTTTACGGCCCACCCACATGTTGTAGGCTACTGAAATAACTACTGTGTGTAGGCCTACCAAGTACCAACCTTAGGTGCGGACGTCCGCACGGGTCGTAAGCCCTTGTCCGCATGTTGAGGGCTCTCCCTCATTGCGGACGTCCCTTGTGCATGGATACTCGGACTCCCTTATGTTGTTTGCCACTGAGCTCGTTCTTTGATGATCTGAGACTTGCCTGCATTGACCTTAGAACCTTAATCGCAATCAAGGTCAGACGAGGAAATTCTATGCAAATGAATGGAAGAGATTTGACGTATGATACGAGTGGCTTAGGACAATAAGTCATTTGAACTTCTTGGCAGCTGCTGGTTCATTGACTGTACACAGTGTACAGTGAAGAATACGTGTATAAAGCGATGGAGAGATAAAATTAATCAGAAGGAGAATAGGAGAGGGGGAAAATATGAAGGGTGGACCTAGGTAAGATTTCTGGTGGGGGAGAATGAGGCAACTTCCACTCACTGCACTCAATAGTTAGGCAGCTATGCTACCTTGTGGGGTGCAGCAGCGCCGTTAATTTCGCACGAGGTGCCTCGCTCTCATTTACCCCGATTCCCGGTATATATACTTCCGTCCCCGTTTAAACTCTAAATACCATCCACCTTAACCGCCTGTGTGCCTGCCTGCCTGCCTGTCTGCCTGCCTTGATCTTGACCTGGAATCGATTTAACCCCACATTTCGATTACATTTTGACTAAGCGCCTGTGGATAAGCTGGTTCCTGCAGTAACTTCGCTATTTGGGCTCTGTATACTAGAACTTTCGAGAACGAGTCGAAATCCGATGGGTTAGGGACTCTAGAAGAGAGACAACGATTTACATAAGCTATGTCCCAAAGCAACAAGCTTCCCCATTCAGTCAGTGCAGTCGGTCATTCAGCTTCCCCATTCATCCATTCGCACATTCATTCAGTCAGTCAGTCAGTCAGCTTCCTCATTCATTCATTCGGTCAGTCATTCATTCAGATTCCCCGTTCACTTAACTCGTAGGTCTTGTGTGTCTTTGACCGCCAACCCATAGATCGCATAACGTTGAGAGAAGACACAGGAATCCGTTGGTTGGTTCTACGCGTGTGCGTGGGCCCACCACTGCTGACTCAGTTTCCTGTGCATTGTTTTGCTAACTGATGCTATATCATTATAGACCCTATTCGCTCGTAATGACATTTTAACATCATGAAGGCTATAGCACAGAGAGCGCCTCTGAGTAGATACCTTGAAGGGGCGCTATATAAATGTTCATTTGCATTACAATTCGAGGGAGGGAAGGGGAGCGATGGAAGGAAATTTACATGTATGTACTTATTCACCATTGAAACCTTCGATTTCAATCGGTGTTGTCGGATCAATAATAACACGAGAAGCGATGAAAATCAATCGTAATTTGACCTCAAAACAATCGCCCAATTATCTTTCAATCGACCTTTGCAGCCCGACCAACTGTCGACTGTCTAGACATACGACCTGTCTGTCTTTCTGTCTTTGTTTGCATCTCTCTGTCTGTCTCTGTCTGTCTCTGTCTGTATGTTTGTCTGTCTGTATCTCTCTGTCTGTCTGTCTGTCTTTGTTTGCATCTCTCTGTCTGTCTCTGTCTGTATGTTTGTCTGTCTGTATCTCTCTGTCTGTATGTTTGTCTCTGTCTGTCTGTCTCTGTCTGTCTGTCTCTGTCTGTCTGTTTGTCTTTGGTTGTCTGTCTGTCTGTCTCTGTCATATCCTATGTCTGCCCCTCTGCCCGTCTTAGCCTCTCTGTCCGCACACATGCAAACAGAGGCACACTACCTGAGTCTGCTTGTAAAAAGCATGCGGAGATATGCGTATGTGTCTGTGCGTGGGAGTGTGCTTATCTGTCTATTTCTGTGTTTGAGTATATGTCCCTGTGTCTGTCTGTCTGGTGTTGGTGCAAAAATGCAACAGTGCGTGTAAGTATGAATGTACATTATGTAAATATGTATGTTTTTTCTATGTATGCCCTGGTGGTATGTATGTCTATGTCTCTGTCTGTCTGTCTAGACGACCGTCTGCCTCTGCCTCGCTGCCAATCGGCTGGCATAGGCTACATGATCGCAATTATTATGCATTCTCTGCGTCTGACTCAGCTTTGACCGATTGATTTCAACTCCGTGTGTCTCGTGCATAGTTTTTACACTGGTTTCTGAGCCTTTAGACCTATTAGTCCTATTAGGCCACACGTACAGGCCCATAAAATACACTCAAATCTGGCGGCGCATAATTAGAGACGGGCGTATACGTATTATTACCGAGACCGGAGCTTTGGGCTTATTTAGGCGTGTGCGCTCTGTGCGGGTACGATGATCGTGGCGTAATTACCGCTCACATCGGCGGCTAAAGTAGGCTAATAAAAACTGCGCAGAGAAATTGCCCAAGGTCATCATAGCAGGAGTGCGCGCGTATGAGTCTATATATAGGACGTGTAGGCATAAGCAGCAGGCCTATGTAGGCCGTTGAAGGGGCCGGGCCGTCTGATGTAGGCCTGAACTTGTTGTGTCTATTGTAAGCCTGTGAAGCGCACTTTCTTCGTGGCCATTAAGGCAAAAATTTACAGGCATATATTGGAGATAATTGGACCGAGTGTTTATTCTTTAGGCCTACGTGGGCCGTGTGTGACAGGCCTTCCTATGCGCATGCGCAATGATGTATGTGTTGCTTAGGCTAAGATTCAATTAATACACAGCACACACACACAAACACACATGCTTAGATACACATACAGTCACATACATACATACATACATACATACATACATACATACATACATACATACATGCATACATGATACATACATACATTCATGCACACACGTCTGTAAAAGTATGCATGCATACAGACGTTCATACATAGGGCCTACAAAGGTCGTTATGAGTGACATTGGACATAGCCTACATCGGATGTAAGAGGTGCAATTTGACAATTAGTAGCCTAAGTCATTAACTTCGGGCCATAGATAGGTGCCTATATTTAGGCCAACGTATATTATGCATGCAAACAAATGTGGAGGTGCGCGCGAGAGTGGGAAACACAAAAAGTATAAAACAAATGATAATGGAGAGAAAACTAAACTTCTTTGGACACGTGTGCAGAATGGGAAACGACAGACTCGTCAAACAGGTCATCTTTGGGATGATGGACGGAAAGGAGGTATGGGGAAGGCCGTACAGGGAATGGCTGGATGACGTCGCGGACTGGTGCGGAATGGAAATCCACAAACTTAGCAGAATGGCGCAGGAGAGAGATAAATGGGGATGGATGGTGAAACATGCGATTGACACCAACTGGCACTGAGCCCATGGACCGCAATGATGATGATGATGATGATATTATGCATGCATATAATTATGCATGCGAGACCAAATAGTTGTACAATAGTGTACGTGGGCGTTTGACACGTAATTATGTATGTAAAAACGTGAACACGTCTATACTTTTAAAAACATGTAAACACGTCTATACTTTTAAAAACATGTAAACACGTCTATACTTTTAAAAACATGTAAACACGTCTATACTTTTAAAAACATGTAAACACGTCTATACTTTTAAAAACATGTAAACACGTCTATACTTTTAAAAACATGTAAACACGTCTATACTTTTAAAAACATGTAAACACGTCTATACTTTTAAAAACATGTAAACACGTCTATACTTTTAAAAACATGTAAACACGTCTATACTTTTAAAAACATGTAAACACGTCTATACTTTTAAAAACATGTAAACACGTCTATACTTTTAAAAACATGTAAACACGTCTATACTTTTAAAAACATGTAAACACGTCTATACTTTTAAAAACATGTAAACACGTCTATACTTTTAAAAACATGTAAACACGTCTATACTTTTAAAAACATGTAAACACGTCTATACTTTTAAAAACATGTAAACACGTCTATACTTTTAAAAACATGTAAACGCGTCTATACTTTTAAAAACATGTAAACGCGTCTATACTTTTAAAAACATGTAAACACGTCTATACTTTTAAAAACATGTAAACACGTCTATACTTTTAAAAACATGTAAACACGTCTATACTTTTAAAAACATGTAAACACGTCTATACTTTTAAAAACATGTAAACACGTCTATACTTTTAAAAACATGTAAACACGTCTATACTTTTAAAAACATGTAAACACGTCTATACTTTTAAAAACATGTAAACACGTCTATACTTTTAAAAACATGTAAACACGTCTATACTTTTAAAAACATGTAAACACGTCTATACTTTTAAAAACATGTAAACACGTCTATACTTTTAAAAACATGTAAACACGTCTATACTTTTAAAAACATGTAAACACGTCTATACTTTTAAAAACATGTAAACACGTCTATACTTTTAAAAACATGTAAACACGTCTATACTTTTAAAAACATGTAAACACGTCTATACTTTTAAAAACATGTAAACACGTCTATACTTTTAAAAACATGTAAACACGTCTATACTTTTAAAAACATGTAAACACGTCTATACTTTTAAAAACATGTAAACACGTCTATACATGTAAACACGTCTATACTTTTAAAAACATGTAAACACGTCTATACTTTTAAAAACATGTAAACACGTCTATACTTTTAAAAACATGTAAACACGTCTATACTTTTAAAAACATGTAAACACGTCTATACTTTTAAAAACATGTAAACACGTCTATACTTTTAAAAACATGTAAACACGTCTATACTTTTAAAAACATGTAAACACGTCTATACTTTTAAAAACATGTAAACACGTCTATACTTTTAAAAACATGTAAACACGTCTGTATACTTTTAAAAACATGTAAACACGTCTATACTTTTAAAAACATGTAAACACGTCTATACTTTTAAAAACATGTAAACACGTCTATACTTTTAAAAACATGTAAACACGTCTATACTTTTAAAAACATGTAAACACGTCTATACTTTTAAAAACATGTAAACACGTCTATACTTTTAAAAACATGTAAACACGTCTATACTTTTAAAAACATGTAAACACGTCTATACTTTTAAAAACATGTAAACACGTCTATACTTTTAAAAACATGTAAACACGTCTATACTTTTAAAAAGTTGACATTGATGCGGCTACGCTGTATAGGCCTACTTGGGTGGCGCATGGTTCTGAAGGGTTTATAACCGTAAGGCTATTACTGACATAGGCCGGATCAGAATCATCAGATTAAGGATTGGATCGGATTAGCCACCTAGTGAGCTGAGCTTAAACTGTATTGGATATACGCCCAGCTATCCATCATATCACCTATCATATGACGAGGTCGAGAAAACAGTGGATGAAACGTTTTGACAATGGTCGTTGATTGTGGGATATCTCATCCCCCAGATTAACTTATTCCCTCTTTTCTAATGACTTCTATAGCGCCATTGTAACACTGCACAAGGAATCATGGTCGCCATAAGCGATAATTTCATTGTTTAGCTTTAACCATAGTTTCTCAGTTTGACCCGTATATCTATCTATCTATCTCTGCCTGCCTGCCTGCCTGCCTGTCTGTCTGTCTGTCTATCTATCTGTCTCTCTATCTATCTATCATTATCTATCATCATCATCATCAGCCAGCCAGCTAGCCAGCCAGCCATATAAATACATAACATGCGTATATATATATGCATATATTCTGTATGTATATACAGGCTCTTGTATCACTGATCTGTGATTAATTATCTTAACCCGTCCAATTGGTCTTGGCTTTTCTTGACTCGCCTCTTATCGTATACTAACCCATCCCTTCTCTCACACGCTGACGCATATCATCTGAACCCATCCCTCATCCTATACCCCATGCATCCGATCTCTCTCAACCTCACCCATCCACTGTATCAACGTAAACACCCCCGCCTCTGAGCTGTCTATATATTATATAGGCCTAGATTGGACATAATTCCTGCCTATTAGTAAGCTATAATTACTGAGAGGTATTTAGTCTCATGCGATGCCAAAAGCCCTTCCTAAATCCCACCCAACACACCCCTACCTCTCTCATCAACTTCCTCGTTGCTGCAATTCTAAAACTAACCACCGTAAGTTTCCTGCGGGGGCGGATAACCACCGTAACTTCCTGCGGGGCAGATTCTGACACAAACCTTTGATTTTGAACGCCACACCATCTCAGTTGGGGAGGAATGGCCGGTGATACGCTTTTACACATACACTTTGAATTTAGTATTTAAACAAGTCTGCATCACCATTAAATTGGTTATTGTCGAATGCCTTTGAAATAGCTGGTTGTGCCTGGTTCCAACAACTCGGCTTTTCCAAGCGCTCGACTTTTCTAAGCGCGAAAGAACTGCGGAGTCTGTGACTATAACTTTAAGCTGAACTATCACTTTTTAAATCTATTCAGATCCAGGGTTGGATTTTTTAAAGAAAGGTTTAGAGGGTTCGACCCCAGGCCAAGAGACAACCCAGGACGTGATATAAATATATCAGAAAGGAGTTGATTTTTCGCCCTTGAACTTGACATCCTAAATTTAGACCCAATTCAAAGTTTGACAATTCAGACCTGGCCAGAGAGACGCCAATTGGAGAGATCATTCCAGGAGCAACGTTTTAGAATTAATAGATAAACACACTTATTCCAACACTCGTCCGTTTCGTGGCTTTCAGATCTTCTAAAAAAGTCGAAGGAGAAATGCACAATTACGTCACATCTCTCATCCATTTCAGCGCATATGAGATGTTCCTCTCAGGGGCTATACAAATGTTCAGGTATACGTACTTACATAATAATAATCCTCAGCCGTTTCAGCACCATCTGAAAAGGTGCTTCATAAACACGAGCATCATTTCAGTTAACACCTTGCGTTAGAAGAAACATTGAATATCCTAAGACGCTAGGTTTTCGTTATTTGTTTTCATTTTGGTTTTCGTTATGTGTTTTCATTTTGGTTTTCGTTATGTGGTTTCGTTATTATTAGTTTCGACTGGTTTAGTTTTAGTTTTTATTTCGTTATCGTTTTTCCTCTATATATAGTTTTCGTTTTAGTTAACTAAAACCTTTTGTTTTCGTTAACGAAGGTTTTCGTTTAGTTTCGTTAACGAAAACAACACTACCTCTCGATTGGCAGTCCAGCTCGCTAACCAGTGTAACCACTACAGTATATATTGTATTGTATTGTATTTGAACACTTGTTATAGCGCCCCAACCAGATTTCCCATTCAGAGGCGCTCCCGACTACTGCGCGAACGCAGAATCGGAGTTTCACGCCGAAGCGCATGAGCAATTGCGAGTGAAGGACTTGCCCAGGGTCCCTACGCGGCGACTTTGAGGTGGATTCGAACCCGCAACCCTCCAGCTGCAAGGCACCGAACATACCCCTACACCACCGCGCCCCAGTTGTATTGTGATGTGTTGTATTGTGTGTTGTATTGTACTCCACGTTTATAATGCGACCGAGCCACCCGCAGTAAAGATCCGAGAAATTAATCTCTGATAATCCGACCCGACCGGGAAGCGAACCCGGGGCGCCGGCGTGACGAGCAGGCTACCAACCCACTCGGCCACTCAGGATCCTTAAATATATATATAATTATATATACACAGTGCACCCTTAGGCCAAAAAAAAATAATGGTGTGTTTCCGGTAACAGAGTTAAAAAAAACTGGGTAGGTAGGTCGGAAAATAATTTTATTTTGGTAAAATAATTTTATGCAGTGATTTCCCAAAATTTCGCCACCATTATTTCCATTGAAAGACCGCTAGTTTCCGAACATCTCTGCTTTAGTGAATGCACCTATAATGTCGCGATTCTGCATCTCCGACATGTAAAGGGGCCGAGGATGAGCTTAATGTACCGTATGTGAAGCAAAAAAAAAAAAAAAATTTTTTAAATTTTACGAAAAAAAAAATTTTTTTTACAAAATTTTCCGTAAAAAAAAAATTTTTTTTACAAAATTTTCCGAGTCGCGGCAAAAAATTGACTCGGTCGCGTTACCGGAAACACACCATTATTTTGTTTTGGCCTTATCGTTATCTCACCCTCAATTAGCGGTGAGACGACCCCACGTGCTGTTGACGATACAAAGACGGAGACAAGAAAGATATGATCCTTAATTAGTTCGGTCATTATGTTCTAATTAAGATTATATTCGCTTAGTACATCTGCACTTCTAACCATCGCTCGGACTTGTAAGAAAGAGAGAAGTGGGGGAAATGAAGACAGACTGACGAAAAAGGAGTTGGGGTGGAGAGAGGGTGACGTTGGGGTTTTGGGTCGTGCAAATCAAGTAGGGCCTGTTATGCATGTATGATTCATTCATGTCGAACATTTGTATAGCGTCTCTACAAGAAACTAATCAGAGGCGATGTATGTATGCATAGCGCTCTCTCTCTCTCTCTCCCTCTCTCCCTGTCTGTCTGTGTATATATATATATATATATATATATATATATATATATATATATGTATAATATACAATACGTATGTATGCATAGCGCTCTCTCATCTCTCTCTCTCTCTATATATATATATATATATATATATATATACATAGCCTATATGATGTATAATATACATTACGTATGAATGTGTGTATGTATATGCATGTTGTATACATATATGTACATGTATATATTCTGTATTAATGTGTACATGTGTATCTAGATATTACGTATATATATATGTCTATATATATATATATGTATATATCTATATATGTTTTCGTTATCCATCGTTATATAAACATACGCACATTTATATATAGTGCCGGTTTATTGTGCTAGACTATAGAGATTATTTCTTCACTGAAGGACCTCTTATAATGGAAACAATGTTCTGAAACAAATCAACAGTCTGCCTCCTGCCATACGATAGCAAAACAGAGCTCAGCTGGGTAAAAACATACGGTGTTGTACAGCCAGATAAAACATGTGGCCAAAACAAGGCGAAGTGGGCCTCCAGTTCGAAGAGCAAACACAAGGTATGCAAAGCAGCAAAGGTAAGGTAATCAGGACAAGGTATAAGATAATTAAAGCAAGGTAGGACAAAATAAGATAGGCCTATAATTATCAGACGTCGTCCTTGGAGGAAATTTGTCACATGGCCCACTTAGGAGCCCTTGAGCGTATTTGTCAATACACTGTCCTTTATCCTCCCCTTTGCGACGTCCACTTTCCGGTGCAGTACTAAGGCCTGCAATCATAGGCTAACCCATTGACCTTGGAGAACTTACTGTAACAGTATCATTATGTAACGTGCTGTTACTTAATATACTTTATTGTTACTTATTATTATACATGCTATAGCCTAGCCTAACAGTCCGTATGCCTCTATACCGAATGCGAGGTGTTAGTGTCCGTGGTCAGTATATAATAGCATACGGTTGGATCGCTGTGGGCGTGGCCTAATAACATCTTGTCCAATGGCGATCTACATGGACCTGTCGACCTACACGTCACATCTTCCTTCTCTAAGTAAAGTTATCTAATCGTTAATCAGTTACTGTACTTCCTAATCTATAATTCCTAATGTCGACCTATGTCGTCACACTTACTGCGCTACGGCGGAGGGTGGTAGTTCGATAACGCGGCGTGCAGGACTGCCACACTACATAATATCCAAAGCACTACAGATTGACCTTATTTGGGATGAACACTGACCACTCCCTCCCCAGTCTACAAGGACGTCTTTAAAGGAAGGTAAAAGAACAAGCAGTGTTTCCGCTAACGCCCAAATGGCCGTTTTTACAACCGCAAAAATGTCCAGAACGTCAAAATTTTTCGGGCCAGGCGTAAGTAAAATTCCAGTGGTGAGTTGCATAGTCCACTTGTTTATCGTCTGACGCGTCAACTCGTCAAGCACTAAGGCTAGGCTAATCAGATATATTTGTGGGGCGCGGTGGTGTACGGGTATGTTCGGTGCCTTGCAGCAGGAGGGTTGCGGGTTCGAATCCACCTCAAGCCGCCGCGTAGGGACCCTGGGCAAGTCCTTCACTCGCAATTGCTCATGCGCTTCGGCGTGAAACTCCGATTCAGTGTCCGCGCTGTATTCGGGAGCGCCTCTGAGTAGAAATCTCGAGGGGCGCTATAACAAGTGCTCATACATACATACATATATTCAGTGCTTTTTTTCAGCCGGAACGGTCCGGAACGGCGTTCCGGTACCTTTTTTCAGCTGTTAAAAAATAATTTAGTTAATTTAAATTTTTAATAAAATTTTTTATAAAATTATTTAGGTACTTTAATTTAATGTAAGTGCTTTCAGTGTTTATTGATACTGATATAATGATGCATAAATATTAGCATAAAATATGCCCCTATGATTGTACTGAATTTGTTGAGTTCCGGAACCTTTTTTTCTAGAAAAAAAGCACTGCATATATTAGTTCGTGGCTATGTGGATTGGTCTGCCGATGTAATGACTGACCTTATTACATTTTCTGTTTGTTTGTGCATTAATATTATTGTTTCTTGTCGTAGAAACTTTCGTCTGAACTTGAAAGTGCTGTCTTAAATAATTATTGATAACGATCTTAGTGATGGTGTGATCTGTTATGTCATAATTATACGACCGGTGTGATCGCCGTTAGAAATGAGCTACGTCCAAAATTCTCTGTTTGGACAAGTACGACCTCTTGTTGGACTCTAACGGAAACGCTGACGACAAGGATGGATGGACGAGGTGACGAAGACATTCCAACGAATCTGAAAAGGCGAAATGGCAATCCCTTCCTTCCGCCCGCTGGCTTCAAAGACTCTTACGTCACCTCATGTGAGAAACTTCTTCGGAATTTCATTCATGTGAAACGTCGTAGGAATTTCATTGATGTGACACATGAATAACATCTTTTTCTTTATGTCTGTCCGTCTGCATATTGCCTTCTTTATCGCGCACCGTCTCTATCGCGCTTTCTATATAATTTTATTGTTGTGTATCCTTCTTTCTTTCTGTCTGTCTGTGTCCGTTTCTCTGTGGCTCTGTCTCCGTCTCTTTGTTCCACTCATTTGTTATAGGTTCACGGGTCGCTAGAGCCGAAAGGGGTTTTCTGAAAAGGTGGACGAGGGAGGGGGTCGAAGGGAGGATGGTAAAAATGTGTTTGCATATTCTCAAGATGATTCAACGATTCATACACAACACACGCACCAGACAATCGTTGAATCATCTTCAGACAGACAGACAGACAGACAGACAGACAGACAGACAGACAGAGACGAAGTCAGTCTCATTGATTGATATACAGCCTTACACAAATAATAGCAAACAATTCAAAACCAATTGAAGCTCAACTTTTTGCAAAACCAAAATGCAAACTGTATATATATATATAATTATATGTATATAATTATAGTATACATATATATACTTATACATGTAACGTGAAGCAATGTGCATATATTAATGTATTTCAATGCACAATATGCATATGGACAACAGAAGAGGATGGAGGCCAGTTCAAACACGTATGACCTGACCTAATCACAGGAACCAATGAGATTCGTGCAAATCCGTTTAGCATTATTATCAGAGGGTTTTACAGGGTCACGTAACATTGCAAAGTTGTAATGTAACATATTGTAACACATGTTCTTATGCAAATACAACAGTCATATCATTGTTTACCAGTCATCTGCTTACTGCCAGATTCGTCACACTGGTAGGACTTGGTACCACTTTCCCTTCTGCCCAGGTCTCACAGCCGTCTTGACTACTGCAACTCACTTCTTACTGGTCTTTCCAAAGCGAGCTTGATGAAGCTTGAAAGTGTCCAAAATACCTTTTGTCCAGAGCTATCACTATAACTCCAAAATATGAACATATACATGCGTCTCCGATCCTAAAAAAGTATTGGTTGCCCATAGAAAAGTGCAAAAATGGAATAACTTGCAAGACTGGGCCACTAATACATAGGACTATATTTCAGTCAACCAGATTATCTTCAGTCTATGCCGACTCCAAAAAGACTTCTCTCTACTCGACTTTCTCATTATGACAATTCTGTGGATTCCTCCATATGGAATGGCCTCCCACTAGACTGCTTCAGTCAAACTCGCCCGTTTTTACAAGTCCCTCAAATAACGCTTCTTTAGCGGCGGCTGGGCTTGCAGCACCTCTGAGTAGCCTTCTTGAGGAGACGCTATATAAATTCTCAGAATGAATGACTTCTTTCAGTAGGTCACTTTTTCGATTGCCAACTCTGAACTCTCTTCCGGGAAACGTTCACTGTGCCGTGTCCTTTCTGGCCACAAGACCTCGACCAAAACCTCATCTCTCTTAGGCTGTTTCCATCTCCGATTTCCTTCTCGACTTTCGAGTGGACTCGCCCTGGAACTTGGCTTCCATGATTTTGCTTGGTAGCGACCATGTCTTGAGCATAATGACATTGGTGCATAGATGTCCTTAGATTGTTACATACGTATACATGTATTGGTATGTATTGATTGGTATGTATGTCTGGGTATGTATGTACCAGTATGCATGTGTTGGAATGTATGCAAGTACTAGTATGTATGTCCCAGTATGCATATGTTGGAATGTACGCACGTTTTGTACCAGTATGTATGCACTGGTTTGCATAAACAAGTATGCATCTACTGGTAATGTGTATGTTTGTGAGCACTGTATAGGGCACCTTTTTAAGTCACTGTCAACAATAGTGCTCAATGGTCTCCATACAACCAAACTTCAGAGAAAGATTTATCATAACGTTGAGTTCAACAGAAGTAAATTTAGTAAACATGCTTTAGTAGAACATGTGTTCTGATATAACGATGTTCTAGTGTTTTATAAACATACGTAAACACACGATCAAAGCAGAAATCACACACACACACACACTTATATGCATAGTTTTATATATACATATACATACATGTATACATATATATTTTTTATACATACACACATATACATTATATATATATATTTATATATAAACTGGGACTCTCCAAACGGTTTCTACAAACACTTGAAACTGTTCTTTTCTGCTAGGGTTGTGCTCAGAGTGCCTGAGTAGGTATTTTGGAGAGGTGCTTTGCAAAGGCTCTCAATCAATGAAATGAATAAAATTATATATAGAATTTATATATAGAATGCTCTTAACAAAACTTATATATAGTTCATATCATAATATATAGAAATTTAGTATAGGAGTACAAAATGCTCTTAATAAAATTTATATATAGAATTTATATCATATTTATTATTACAATACAAAATATAGAAAGCTCTTAATAAAATCCACATGCAGAATTTAAATTTCTATTGTGTTTATATACCATGGAATTTATATATAGGATATAGAATGCTCAGCATATGATTAATATATAGAATTAAAATTATATATGAAACTTATATTATATAGAATGCTCTTAATAAAACTTTTTATATAAATACCACTTTTATTAGGTTAAAAACTAGCGCACTGCAATGCACGAATCTAGAGAAAAACTCCTCCAAATTATGGTCCAGAGGTCATAGGAACTTTTGGCTGAGGCACACACATGACCACAGCAATCCAATGACAGAGGACACCTACTTTAAACCATTGATACCCGTTTCACAACTCTGAAAGGATGGACGGCAGAGTTAGCACAACCGGTGGGCCATTGAGATACTCAACGTCCGTAGTGTTTGCCAGCGTGTCATGCACACTGCCAAGCTGTTAGTTGACGGATCACGAGTATAAGGCCGGGGTTTGAACCCAAGATCAAGCGTATTTGTCTTTACCACTACACCACATGCAGAGCAGTTCACACAAAATGCATTGAAGAAGTTTTGTATATCACCACACAACAAAAATTAATATACATATATATATATATGCATATATTATATCAAAAGGTGTGCAATGTATATATACATAAACACACTTGTAGTCTTGTACATTCAAACAAATATGCACATTATGTATACATTTCATTATACAAGTTCATGTACATATAATATGCATATATACATATATATGCATGCGTTAATATGCATATATATATAAATGCATGCATTAATATGTATATATATATATATGTATATATATGCATGTGTTGCAGATGAATACATGTTATACATGTATATATGTCTTTAGCTGAAGCTAGAATCAGTTGTTCGTCTTTGTAAATTCCAGTTCAGAAGGCAATAGTTACCAGACAGTGGATCGAAGAAGAGCCGAAGATTATTCAGCCGTTCAGATCATTCTTTCGCCAAGCCGCTCATTTGAGCCGCTTCTCCTAATCAGCCATCTCTCTCTATTAGCAACCGATGACAAGCATCTGGCACTGCAGTTCCATACGAGCGATCAGAGCAGTTTCACTTGAGCGATGATCAGAGCAGTTCCACTTGCGCGATCAAATCAGTTCCACTTGACCGCTCAGAGCGGTTCCATTTGAGCGATCAAAGCAGTTCCATTTGAGCGATCAGAGTGGTTCCACTTGAGTGATTAGAGCTGTTCTGCTCGACCGATCGTAGCAGTTTCGCTTAGGCGAGTATTGCAGTTCCACCTGAGCGATCATCGGAGCATGTGCAACTCAAGGCGAATGGAAACTGTTCCTTAAGGGAGCTGGAAGCAAATCAGGAACTTGGAACGGTCAGAGCCTGTCGATGGAACTGATGAAGGATCCCAACCGTATCTGGCGAAGAAAGGAACGACTGGCTGGCAAGGTCATGCAACCAGACCGGATGGACCTGGATCTCGGTCAAGGGCGCGACGACATGGACGGCTTCCGTCGGAGTTGGTTCCATTTGAGCAACCTCGCTGTGGGGTTCTGGTTGAGTAGGTACCGCCGGAAGGAAGAGTCCAGAGTCACCCTCGACGTGGCGGATCGCTTCGACGATTGTTTCGAGGTTGCGTCGCCACATGGAGCTGTGCTGGAGGTCCTTGGAGGACGAGGAGGTGGTTGTGGTGGTAGCTGGCACAAGGGCAAGGTCAAGGCTCGAGTTGTCTGATGAAATGGAAGAGACGGAGGATGACGAAGATGATGACATCATTCGTTGGTATAGCAACGGCAGCTGTGGAGGCGGTGGTGGCTGCTGTTGCAATTGCTGAAAAAACAATACAAGACGGTTGATAGCATAGAAGATAACAGCTGGAATTTATATAGAGCCTCATTAATGCAACAGACAAAGAAGAGAGACCAGCATTCCCTTAGGCTAGCCAGACAGGCACAAATGGGTATGCAGTGCTAGCGACTTCAGTTTTCTTAGCCTCGGCATTACGAGGTCTGATGGCCAGTCCTCTCCCCTGTCGTCTGATCTTCCCACCGACAGTGCAGGATTAGTGTATACTCATCATTTTGCCTTAGATTCGCATTTCTGTGTGACTGCGTGCGTTTAAAATTAAAAAATTTAAAAAAATAGCTGGCTAGGGGCGCAGATGAAGCAGAAATCTTAAAACAAATTTCTGTCCTGGCAGGGTTTGAACCCCCCACCTCTCAGTTGACAGTCCCGCACGCTAACCAATAGGCTATTGAGATCCCCAATGCTACAGCATACAAGTATTTTCCAGTGTTCAACCACAACTTGTGGCAACCACGGTTGTTGACATCGACTGTAACACATTACTTCGCACAGAATATTGTTGACTACTTGTGTGTCCACAGTTTAACGGCAGCTTATGACAACATAGGCCGTTGCCGCCGACAAAGATTAGTTTTGGCATATTACAGCTCTTACACTGAAGTGCATTTTTTGTTGACTACTTACGCAGTTAATTCATATATATAGCGTCAGTTGAAAACGTGTTAAAGGTGTCTAAAGTGGTACTATATTATTGTTTAATACATTTTGTGGCTGTCAGGCCCGTTTATGTCGACCTCACCTCACGCCTAGTAATAAGGAGCAACGACCGCTGGTGGAGTTTCGCAGTCGGTTAAGATATATCGTCAGTGGAAAATGTTTTAAAGGTGTCTAAAGCGATCACTGTTTTATGAATTATTTAACATCTTGTGGCTGCCAGGGCCGTTGACGTCGACCTGACCTGACCTAAATTATGACCTTCACTAAATCGTAAGTCTGGTTGGATTTGCAACAGATGAATAAGCATTAAAAACCGGAGCAGTTTACAACGGACGAGGGCAGAGGTCACTGACTCACTGGGTTGTCCCGACGCTGGTTAGTGGTTATTACTGTGGCTGACTATTGAAATAGAAAGTGAAACGTCTCTGAAACCAAGGATGCTAAATAAGTCTATCAAATATCCAACCTCGACTCACTATAGCTCCCCTTGCAAACTTACATATTCACAGAAGCCTATATATATATATATATATATATATATATATATCCACATATTAAGCACCTTTATATATGTGTATATATATATATATATATGTGTATATATATATATATATAACCAGTGGATAGGCGAAGGTAAAACCGATGACATAGTGCAATGTACTGGTGTACTTAAAGTCATAAGCCATTATCTGGAATGCAAGGGAGGGATGGAGGGCTGGGAATTGAGATGGAGTTACCCACCCTTTTCCGAAATGCACTTAGGCGACCATAATCAACACTGGTTTTCTCGAAAACAGGACTGAGCTAAAAGCAGACGACATGTGTCATAATTTGACTTATATCGCCTTCTAATCCTGTAATCTAAGGTCGACGTGAACCTTAGCCAAAATATGCCATTAACCCAAAATATGTCATTAACCCTTAGCCTACGTAATAATAATAATAATAATAATAATAATTGTTTTAATTATTTTACCCGAGGCAGGCTAAATATAATCACTCAGGTTCCTAGAAACTATCCGGAGAAAAAAACCAAATTATTATTATTATTTAGCCTATATTATTATTATTTTTGTGCCTTGGAATCGCGTTTTTGAGTGACCTTGCCCATGTTATTTTTTAATAATAACAATAATTCTGAATAGTAGTCATTTTTATGAGGCACTAAGATAATATGTTCTCTTACAATACCTTTACATCCACAAACATAATTCAGACAATGTAAATGACATTGTGTGCCTTCATGTATGTGCGCCCATATGCGTGCGTGCGTGTTCAGCCTAGGTATACGTTGCTGACGACTAGAGCCGAGCCCATTAACAAACCATTGTTAGCATGTATTACTTCCTTGTAATTTAACACCGTAAAAAGGATCTACAACAGGATCATCACATGTCATGGGCGGCAGCAGTTTGCCAAGCATTTGACCTCAGCTGTGTCATTGCATATTCATGAGTCGTATGAATGGTAGGGCTGAGCTGAACAATTTACGTCAATGGTCCGTATGAATAATTCATGTAGTAATGAATATTTGTAAGTTATATTAATCATTCGTCATATACGTTTTGCAAAAGGACAAAGACGCTCACGTGAGTTTCGGTTATTAACTTTTTGAATTTGTTGCATGTGACTTGGCATAATTTCTACTAAACGTTCGTAGGCCTATAAATAATTTAAGCAATAATGAATATTCATAGCCTATATTAATTATTCATATTTTGTCACGCGGTGAACGCTTCACTCACGTGACTATCGATTATAAATAACTTTTTCACATGCGTATTATTTATTACTAAAATAATTCAAGTTAATCTGCTCATCAAGTAGAAACATGAAAGTCACGCTATTCCCAGAATCCAACGGTAACTCGGTTCAAAAATAGTTTTCGCACGTGACCTATATAATGTTAATCGGGTCAAGGTCGTCATTTTAATCGCGCGCGTGCAGACCTAAGGCCATCTGGCGGGCAAGAAGGCGTCGACCGGTATTTACCTCGATTTCTATAGCGACAGCACACATAGCCTCGACCCAGTTTTGTTGTCAATGACTCGTAAAAACGAAGAAACCGTTGCATTGTCGTTCGGCGCGTAGCCTCGAAGGTCACCTGCCATTGAACTATCTTCTACAAGTAATCTAGTGGTTAGAAAGTCCCGCCTCTAACATTCCGCGCCAATACTGCCAGTCCAAGCCGCGAGAAAGGAGGGCCACGTCAACGGCAGCCATAATATTAATACATGCGCTATAGCGGTTAGCGTGATGGACTTTCAACCCAGAGGTTAAAGGTTCAAATCCCCGCCAGAGCTGAATGACATTTCAAGGGTTCTGTTCCTTGCCCCTTAGCGAACGCAGTCCATTCCAAACGTTGGGAAGTTCAGACGCTGAGGGAGACTACTGCAGGCCACTCGCCCTCGTATGCCGAGGCTAAGAAAATGAAGTCGCTAACACTTCACACCCACGGCTGTCTCGCGGGTAGGGATGGCTTAATGAACTGATCATCTATATCATGTTGTAGCCTTTACCGTTGCAGTCCGTCTAAATGAGGGGGGGAGCATCACTCCATTTAGGGTTCCCTGTATTTAATAATCTCTGCAAAAGGTTTTCCCCTTGGTCCCATTTTGGACTGCCTGGTCTGGACTCCACAACTTCCGTAATTTAATGACTAATTTAATTACTAATTATACGGTCATTAGACCAATATAACATGAATAAACACCCAATTTTCTGCACCACCAGTTAGGACCATGTAATATTTTTGGGTCGCGACCCAGTTTGGAAACACTGCTTTACCTAGCTCCACTATACTCCGTAGTACCATACCATACCCTTCCTCACATGATCTGACCTTACAAGTAACTTACCTTGTCCTACTTACCTTGTCCTACTGTAGCTTACCTCACTTAGCTACCTCCACCTTACTATCCTTATGATACCATTTGCTAACTGATGTAATATATTCATTCCTATAAATGACATTTAACATCATATCGGCTAGCGCAGCGAGTAGATATTTTGAAGGGGAGCTATATAAATGTTCATTTACATTACACTACCTTATCAGTGTTCCCTTACCATCACTACATTATAATACCTTCATTCAAAGATTTATATAGCACCTACTTCAAGGGAACTACTACCTATATCTTACCTCATCTTACCAGTTTACCCCTTACTTCACCTTACAATTACATTACATACTCTTACAGACATGATTAGCCATGACCTTTCCTTGACCTCTACTTTCAGATTCAGCGTCAGTCCTACCTCGAGCCTTTCTCTGTCCATCTCGACGTTCTTCCTCAGGTTCCTCTCCTTCTCCAGCTGTTGTTTGAGGTCTCCCACCTGTCGCTGCAACTCCGAGATGACGGCCTTGCTGCTGCTGCTGCTACTGACCACAACTTCATCCGTCGATGCAAACCCTATTCCCTCATCGGATGAGGATGATTCCGTGTCTCTCCATCGTTTCCTAGATGGGAAGGACGTCGGAGAGAGGCGCGATGAGGAGACGCTGCTGCTGTGGCACCGTCGCCCGGGTTCGGCGCCTGACAGCACCTGTTCCAGGTGACGCTTGTCTGCAATCAGCTGCTGCTTGTCCCGCATCAGAGAATTGATGAACTCGGCGGCGTACTTGAGAATGGCGGCCTGCAATACAGCACAATGGAACTCATGGACAGCGCCCTTTCCTTCGGCCTCGGCTGTGCTACGGCGATATACAAATCGTCTCATTATCGTCATCATCATAATAGCCATCACATGACCACCACCACCACCATCATCATCATCACCAACGTCGTCATCATCGTCGTTATCATCGTCATCATCGTCGTTATCATTGTCATCAACGCCGTTATCATCGTCGTCATCACTATAATTTGCTATTTTCCTATATCCCATCTTCCGAAGTGCACACACGACCAAATATCCATATACCACCGAGCAATTACACTGTGCATTAAGGACTTGCTCAAGGTCTCTCTACAGAGTCTACACAGTGACCTCTTCAAGTTAAACGCCAAGCGCTCTAAAGCAAACCGGCCACAGTGCAGCAGCCACACAATGGTCATCAATGCGAGAAATTATCTATTGAATAATAATCATTGAATGGAAGAATGCACGAGTGAAGGACTGAAGCAAATAGTCAGTAACCAGGTGCATCGTCAATGAACGACTGAGTGAAAGAAGAAACGAAACAATTAGTCCAGGTTCTGAATGAATAAGAGAATGAACGGCTGAACCAATTTGTCATTAATTGGGGCAGCAATTAACGAATGACTGAATGTAATAGTTGGTAAGTAAATGAAGGAATTATCAGATCAATCACCCATGACGGGATAAATGAGCAGTCGTTAATACTCTTCATCCATGACCACAAGCGACTAATAATAAGATATAATAATAATTAATTAATAATTAATAAATAATAACCCATAAATAATTAACTAATATATTTAATTAAGTAATTATCAATCAATTAATAAAAAATAAATAATTAATAACTCACTAACTAATTCATAATTTATAAATAAGGG
This sequence comes from Aporrectodea caliginosa, assembly GCA_020284085.1. NCBI lineage: Eukaryota > Metazoa > Annelida > Clitellata > Crassiclitellata > Lumbricidae > Aporrectodea > Aporrectodea caliginosa. The sequence continues at coordinate 440,909 of JACEVL010000106.1, forward strand.
ATTAACGTGTCACTATTAGTGCTATACATGTCATCAGAGCAGAATTTAAAGTCATGGATGAACGAGTACTTCGTGAGCCAGAAACTAAAATCGTACCTTGCTGAGTTTTTCGCCCATCTTTGGGCAGACGATGCTTCGAAGCGACTGGAAGCCAGCGTTGATGCTCTGCATTCTCTTTCGCTCGTTGCTGTTGGCGATCTCTCGCCGATTCCGACGATCCGAGTCATAGTGTCCGCGATGTCTGGACAGAACAAAAACGCACCCCTTTAATACACACAAAAACGCACCCATAACAATGTAAATAAAACTATACGTATATATACATATAAACAGTATAGAATGCAGACCTGTGAGTTATATACAAAACTATATACAGTACACATTCAGGTACTTTTGTATAATTTATTATTCTTAAATATATACAAACAGATATACTCTTGCACTAGAGACAGACAGACAGACAGATAGAAGAAGATAGACACACAGATACAGAGATACATTGAACAGAGAGAGACATATATCAGGCTGACAGATGGAAAAACATACAGACAGACAATGGTAACGCCAGCGAGCATTTCCAGGAAGTGATGTTAAGCCCTTCCCAATGTCACGCCAATCCACTACATGCATATTCATTTGTCTTTTATGAATATTCATAGGCAACAGCACATACTTAAAAGTGATTTGCGATGGCAGCAAACCGGTCCAGTGCAATCGGGGCAATGGCTATACCGCGAAAATAGGCAAGACACGTGGGAAAGCTGTTAATTCCCATGGTTAGAAAAACAATAAAATTGCATTCTGTGTAATTAACAATGTTACAGCACATAAAAAGGAAATATGTTCTCAAGCACATGTTATAACAAATTAGTAATTTATATGGTGCCAGTGTATATTGCACACGGCACCAAAACAAAGCCGTAAACCAGAAGCTTAGTCTAATAAGACGGAGCGGCGTATCTAGTTCGAATTTAGCGTTTAAGTAGACGTGTGGTATTTTGAAGATACACACGGATATACATAGGCGGACAGACAGTAAGACGGACAGGGACGTAGAGAGTGGGCGAGAGTGACAACAAGCAAGACAGACACAGTCAAAGAAAGATGACGGACGAGAGGCGAGACCGACGGTTAGAGAGAGACAGACGGACAGAAAGAGACAGAGGGATAGAGAGAGAGAGTGAGAGAGAAAGAGAGACAGACAGACAGACAGAGAGAGAGAGAGAGAGAGAGAGAGAGAGAGAGAGAGAGAGAGAGAGAGAGAGAGAGAGAGAGACACACACACACACACAGAAGGAGAGCAAAATAAGGCAATACAAAGGCATAATTTAATAGACAGGGAAACGTAAAGAACAGAGGAAGAGGCACAGACAGGGTTGGACTGGCTTGCAAAAGCGGCCCGGGAAATTTGGTCATGGGCTGCCCACATTATCGAACGCTGAAGGGCGCCAGACCTGTCAGGGTAATCCGATAAGGGGTCTGAGTGGTGCCCCACCCGCCAATGCTTTTGTAACATTTAGCATAAAGTGAGGACATTTTTAGTTGTTAATGAGCCAAATGGCATAAATACTGTTAAATGAGTATTAAAAGATCAACAACTAAATACATGCGTTTTAAGTTTTGATTTGTTGTAAATTCGTAATTATGTTTCGATCCATCTGCTGAATTATGTAGTGCACTGAGCACAGTTTAGTTTATTTCAGAAACTCAGATCACGATAGAATTTGTAGACACAACTGCTCACAAGCACTAGTAGGACCTATAGGCCTAGCAGTTTTTCATCGTATCACCAGTTGATGTCAAAACGTTAACAATGTCATCATCATTAATTATGAGAAGGTCCTTTCACAAACAATGAGCATGAAAAACTCAAAACTTGACTGACTTAGCAAATTTCTTAATCTGTTCAAAATATATTTCAATTTCGGAAACGACCTCTCACAGGCAACTTATGATGAGGATAATATAGGCCTAATCACGAATTTGTAAGCCAAAGCAAATTTCAATAAGCCAGAACATAATTATGCTGACTGAACGCAAGGAGAACATGGTAACCATCTTATAGGCTCGTATGATGTTCATGCCGTTTGTTTGCAGATAACGTTATTGAGATAACGGAGTTGTGTGCTCATCACTTTCAAAAAAATTACTCTGCCAAAATAAATTCAATGCTTGTCAAAGAATGCTGATTCTGAATCCAGGAGAGTTTTCGCTCTGTACTGGACATTATCATTAAACTAGAATTAAAAAAAGAACAAAATATCAAAAATATTTTAAAATATTTTTCTATTCTGGGCGCCAGCCCATCGTTCCGCCGACCCTCCGGCCCACCGGGAATCTCCCGGTGTCCCGGTGGGCCAGTCCAAGCCTGGGCACAGAGATGCAGAGATACATGCAAAAACACAAAGGCAGACAACGCACATAGATAGCAATACAGGAAGATATATAAATAGAGAAAAAAGACCGCGATACAATCAGACAGACAGACAGAGGATGAATAGAAGAGGCACACACACTCATTACAGAAGCACCAACAAGGACACCATACAGTAAGTAGAACCGTGACAGCTTCGCCTTGGCACGAATGAGTATTAATATGATTCATGAATATTCATATAATTTATGAATATTAAAATCATCATGAATCTCAATTTTGAAAGGTGGAAGTATATGCGTATTCGTTTTCTAATTTTGGCACCCAGTGTAGGCCCCTATACACATCAGAGATAATTTAAGGTGTAATCAGTCTATACTAATAATTATATAACCCTTGCAATGTGGCCAAGCCTTTTGAATACTGGGATTTTCCAAGGGAAGCGGAGAGACTGTTTAGAGTTCAAGAGACATTCAAACAGTGACGTACAACGGTACATACACATGCTGCTGCCATCTAAAGGTATAAAAACGCGTTAAATCCTATGTCTGTCTGTCTGTATATTACCAACCACCTGTCATGCTCTGACATGTGCTCGCCTACACCACAATATGATCTTTATTCAAATATATATAACAACGCATATACATGTACAATTGTACATCTATTCATATAAATATTAAATATATATACCATTTATAACCAGGACAATAGAAAATTACTATAAAAATATTGCTACAGTTTTTTTTATCACCATATATGTATATATATAAAATATATAAAAATATAAACCTACAATTCAATAGGCTCATCACTCACATATATAGCCTACATGTTCATTAACAAATATGACAAGATGAACACCGCTTGGGTCTAGACTTCATCCAAATAGACACACATACCAAATATATATATATACAAATTATATATATATATATATATTATATATATAAATATGCATACATACATAGCAATCTACATACATATCTAAGTAAACAGTAGCCAAGAAGCGTGGACTCTTGCTCTTATACAAGCAAATATTTGCCGCACAGAAGAACACAAAGAAAGGAGACACAGTCGACTCATTCATCGACATGGCAATTATTGTAAAGGAATTTACACAGTGCAATATGTATATCTACCTACACACATGCACAATAATAGACATCTGTAAAATATTATATATACAGAGATTGTATACCTAAGAACAGGCGTTTTATTACGGCATATATATATATATATTTAAAAATATAGCCACATTAAACTATATATATATATATATATATATATATATATATATATATATATATATATATATATATATGTTCATGACATGCCTTTGTAACATGAGTTATTTCAGTTTTTACCCACTGCACGAGGGTTACGGTAGACATCTATAGGCTACTCCTTGGGTAGAGAAGGGTTGCGCACTAGTCCTCCTTGGGTGATGTATAGCTGTCGTGTAAGAAGAGATTGTTGAAGGCACCGCAGGGTGATAACTGGGGAGGGCGAGCGAGGAGGGGCTTTGTACGGTGGTCCACAAACCTAAGACTTGAACGACCTTGACCTTGGCTTTGACCCGACCCCGCCAAACAGCAGACGCAGGCATGACTAGGTATTTCGTCCGATATGAAACTGGGGCGAAATGACGTCAGAGGTTGAGAACTAGTAACCCTTCAGAGATCATTCATGACCCGATCAAACCGGCGCTGGCACAGCTTAGAAAAAGATCCCCATTACTATTTAACACATGCCTCTCTATTGGCCTGTAGTTGCTTAACTTCAGTTTCTGTCTGTGTGTTTCTGTCTGTGTGTCTGTATTTGTGTGTTTCTGTCTGTGTGTCTGTATTTGTGTGTTTCTGTCTGTGTGTCTGTTTGTGTGTGTCTGTGTGCCTGTGTGTTTCTGTCTGTGTTTGTGTGTTGGTGTCTGTTTCTGTCCGATTCTGCCTGTGTTTGTGTGTTTCTGTGTCTGTGTATGTTTTGTGCATCTGTTTGTGTGTCTGTGTTTATGTCTGTGTTTGTGTGCCTGTCTGTCCCCGTCATTGTGTGTGTGTGTGTCACAAGAAATTCCTTGTTTCTGTCCAGTCCAGATAACTATGACTGGTCATGGGTGCTTCTAAGTGTTTCTTAATTCGTCCGAATGTATGCTCGAGAAGCTCTTTATGTAACTGCGAATGAGGCTTAAGAACACGAAATTGTAGCTAATAAAGTCAACAGTTCACAGCTTTTCCCAAGAGCTGAGCTAAAACTGATCACGAATAATAAATAATTAGTGACTCTTTCCTTCTCTTAAATCGACGAAGCATCATCAACCCCACTTCCGTTCCGGGGAAGCCACGGAAGTTCCGGGCATTCCTGCATCAACCCCTCCCTAGTCCCTACTCACCCGTCGCAATCGGCCCACTGGCCCGTTTAAAGTACGACCTTAATTAGAGACCAGTTTATCACGCGTTCTAGTAGTACCGCACACCTCATCCGACCACTTGGCAACCTGCCAGGAACCCCATGCGCAGTCTAGACGGATGGAGGCGTGCGGGGCAGCGTGGCTCAGGCGACCTAATTATAGGCTACGCTATGAATGGCCACGCCCACTCCTCCGCCCCGCTCGCCCACGTCCGATGACGTACGCATAATGCATTAAACGGGTGCCTGTCAAAAATCATCCACCGTGGAATTTTAGCTCTCAGGCTGCGCTGTACTGGTTAGATTGCGCCCGACGTTCTAGATAATTCTACCATTGGAGACCCATACACTAGACTAGAACAATAGGGGCTTCCGCTTTGCGTCGTCACTGGAGGTCATGACCTCGAGTAGCCCGGGAACCATTTGCCGACACGATGACCGAGAAATTATCAGCCCGCATGTTCTCTGCAACAGTGGACCCATTGTCCGTTCCGGGTCACAGGGTCCACGTCAGGTCTGAAGGACACGTCATCCCTGCGCTTTGGATTAAAGATGGCCATAACTCAAAGATGAAATGAACGCAGTTAAAGTTAAACACATTTCTTACACAAACAAACCGTCAAACTAATAACGTCCTCAATCAACAAGATCAATGAATCAATCATTTTTCAGAAATGAATAATTGCAGTCCCTCACGCTAGCCCCTAGAGGTGTCCATGGATATGAAGGGTTACCGCCTTCATTTTTTTATACGAGGATGGGTGTCTTGTCCCTCCTCTTCTCATTCCCACCGTGTAGTCAATATACTCATTACTGGTAATTGTGTTAGGGGATTCGAGACAAATGTCTGCAGTTGTGGGTTTTGAACTAGGATCTCTCGGCTGGCAAGCTCACCCCTGGACTATGGCGCACCCCATTCAAGCATGAAGCAATCCCTAATCCTAACAAGGAGTTGTGCATGCCATTCAATTAGTCTCTATTAAATCGCATGAATGACTGAAGAATTTAATTAAATATGCACAGCAGCTGATTGGGATTATTAATGAATGACCCTTAACATAATTCAACAGCATATCAAGGACTGCTTAGGATATAATATGAACACCACGTCATCTATGAGTGCGAGTGAATCAGACTGACAGAAGACAGACAGACACACAGAGACATATAGACAGACATATAGACAAACATACAGACAGAGACAGACAGAGACATGCAGACAGACATACAGAGCCATACAGGCAGACATAGAGACAGGCAGGCAGAGACATACGTACAAACATACAGACGAGCATCCAGTATAAGTTGCATTGACGCATTCATGACTCACGGGTTTAAGCGGCGGACGAATCAAGTTTCGCATTACAGATATAAACAGAGGCCGTCTACCCCCACCAGATGGTGTTTGCCCCCATCTGAACCCATCATCCCACGCTCAAAACTGAACCGGACGAGACCAAGAGCACCCCACGTGATCGCCCGGATGACCTTCGACACTCAAAGGGTCAACAATGACCTCATCAGCTGATGTAATTAATTAGTTGAATCTCCGTTCAATCTCATCATCACACGTTTATAACGTTTAGTTAACGACGCCGTTATAACGACGATGATTGGCGTTCAATCTCATTAAGGTAAATTTCAATGACGTAAAACGACTTTATCCCTGCCCAACCCATCCTGATGGGGGTGGGAGTAGGGGGGTAATGACGCAGCCATGACTAAATCGGAGGTTCCATCTGAATTGCTAATTGTCGATAAAGACCAAATATCGATGACTGATTGATTGGAAAACCGGATCGAGACCAATTCACTTTTCGTTTAGTAGGCCCAATGCGCCTACACAAGGAATCGAAACAGAATCAGACAATCAGCTGAGTGGACGCAAGTCTCCACAACACCAGAACAATCAAATATCGCTGTCTGTCTCTGTCTGCCTGTCTGTCTGTTTGCATGGCGTGTTCATGTAGGCGAGTATTATATCAGTTCGTGTATATTTTATGCATGTATGAGTGTGTGCATGATGTATTTATGTATATATTAATCATAATAAGACGATTTATATTGCGCCGTAGCACAGCCGAGGCCAAAGAAATGAGCGTGCACATTCATGCATGGCGCATTTATAACCCATCAAAAGGTTGACGAGCCCCACAGACCTAAAGCACTACCGAAATGAACGCTAGAAGTCACTAGCGACGCAGAAATCTGGAAGAATCTGCGACCCTAGGGACCTCCAGTTCATCATCTAGTCTACATCCCACGCTGACTTGAACCCAGCTACACAACGCCCACCATGGAAGCATACTATTAGTCACTGCTCGAGTCATAACCACAAGAATCCCAGCACCGCCCAATCCCGGAATCTTCCATCATTACATTGCGCATCCCAAAAGAACAGATAACGTCCTTGCTTCCCTCCTCCTCTCGCGCTCCTCAGTCCCATTTCATGCATGCAACTCACTAACGCCACCACGCGGTCAGTTAAGAACTACGAACAGTTCAGGCAGTAAGCAATGTATCTGCGAACACGCTGTCCATTAACTGAGCGAGTAATATAAGGCCAACGATACGCTGATAACTTACAAGCGTAGCGTAGCATTCATGACCTAACTTAATATATTTTGCAAAATGTTCAATTTTAAATCAATCAGGAATTTGGGTCCCAGGAAATCCACGAAAAAGCAATGAGATTCACAAAACAGTCAGAAAGGCCATGGTTCTCAGAAATAAAACATTCTGTTCACAAAGACCTGATGGAAAAAGCCAAGCTATTCAGCATAAAACACGATTAACGATTTATGTAAAAACCATGATCCGTGGGGAAAAGCCAAGTAGCATTACAATCGATCGCTCCCACGCGTCTTACACACAACGTGCAACCGTCTGATTCGTCCACGAGGCGGCGCCACGAAGGGTTCAAACCAGAGCTTTCCCATCGATCTCAAAGCACGCCTTCAAGACAAACGAAAAGCCGCGGCACCAGAATAAAACGAATCGGGCAACAATAGTCCGAGTAATAATGGTCACCTACCTTTTGCTGTCACTCAGGTCCCGCTCGCCGGAAGTAGCAAAACCATCCAGTGAGGCGCCCCCAACGTGATCACACAAATCGTCTTCCTCATCGTCTTCGAATGATCGAGAAGAACTGAAAACGGGCGGGAAGCCGTCCATTTTGTCCGAGGACTGACTGACTTACTGACTGACTAGCGCGCTCAGCTGTACGTTCGATCACACACACACAGCGCGCGTACGCTTACAACCGTCCGAATGGCCGTGTAACGACCGACGCGGCGGCGATAAGGCCCTACAGCCAGCGATAGACGGCGCTGGCCTGCTGTGTCCGTTCTGGCCTACCCGACGCCCTCTCCTCCTCCTCCTTCTCCTTGGCCGCCAATATTCTGACGGTTGGGTTTATTGCATCAATTGACGGACGGGCCAGCTGAGGATCTACGCCCATCTGATAACGCCTCCCTCGCCCACCCCCCTCCAGGCCAGAGCGTGGTTTTAAAATCAGCTGGCCTGCAGCTGTGCAGCGCGGTAGGGCTGAGTGCGGGCTAGCCAGAGGCTCGTCAGGCGCAGGCAGCTGTTAGGGCTTGGCAGCGCTGCACAGGCTGCGGGTGGACTCGGGCGACCGGGCTATGAGCGCTGCTTAGCTACAGCTGGGCTACAGCTGAGATTCAGCTGGCCCACAGCTGAGCTTCAGCTGTGTTTGCATAGAGCAGCGGGAACAAAGTCGGAGCGTACGATTTGGCGGGAAGAGACCATTATGGACGCTAGATTTCATTCATGGAAATATTAGCGGGCAAAGTTTCATCATCTTATCGCCTGTAACGACCAGGTAGCGATGATAAAAGGAGATCTTTCTTGTAGCAGTGACCTCATTGGCAGCCCATCCCTTCCTAATGGCTAGACGCCGAGCTTCTAGTTTTACCCCAGCGATGGGATTTTCATAAAAGCGCGTGGTCTGAAGAATGCAGGGGCGTGTACCTGTACGGGGTGAAAGAGGTGGTTGTTTGAAAAATTGTCTTACACAAAGAAATTTGGCGCGCTTACTTTCACCGCAGGAAATCAATGTCGGATGCATTGGCGCGGGCGTAGTGTGATGGAGGGGAGACTAGGGGCGTGTAAAGGTGATGGGTGGGGTGTTTAGAAGTTGAGGAAAGAAGCCTGTTGTTTTTAAGGTGTCCCATAACCGGATTCCAAGAACTGAGAGTGCGCTGTCAAAATTGAACTAGGCCAATGGAATTACTGTCGTTGACTTGTCATAGTTTCGTGTGCTATGTCTTGATCCGCATATGTCTGCCTTTCTGCCTGTCTGTATGTATGTCTCCCTCCTGCTCTCGCTGTTTATGATAGCATAGGCTAGTTAATTAAATCAACATGGGAAGCGGATTCGAGGTTTTATGTACTGTCAATAGCTTTATTAACTCATTAGGTTAATTACAGGCCAAAGATACTGGTATTCTCATGTCTACTATCTCAGACAAATATTTAACCATCATAGTTTCTCACATTTCAAAATACACGGTGACCACGTTTAATGCGTTTCTAGATTTAAGCGCCTGTGAATAACCTGGTTCCCGCGACTTCGCTTTTGTGGGCTCTAGATATTTCGAGATTACGATTTCACACAGCCGGGATGGACCATAGATTACAAATCGAGAGCTACAGCGCGACCAAAATTACGTCATATTAAAATAGATCCTGCTACGCTTGAACACTGCTGCTCTCTAGCGAAGTTGAGAGAACTAAAGTCAATATGATTAGACTTACCTTCGTTTGAGTGATACCTTATGCTACGCTCAGTTGTAGTTGGCTCGTTGGTCTAGGGGTATGATTCTCGCTTAGGGTGCGAGAGGTCCCGGGTTCAAATCCCGGACGAGCCCTACGTTTTGTGTTTTTATGATTTTGAAGGCGACATCATTTTATAACTCTTGCTTAGAGATTCCAAATCCTTGTTATTCATTGTCATATGATTTTACACAGCTTTTAATGGAATCTAATAACTTTCGCAGTGTATGGAGTCACTATTCATGAATGCAACATGCATTCGTAATTCACTTGGCGCCTGTGTTTGAATTCAATATTTCGCTTGGCAGTTGAAAGTAGGCGCCATTGTTCAAAGTTACCAACGGGTTTGTGTACGCTCATTAATTTCGGCCAAAACCGGCTTTAGAGGTACGTGTCAATTCAAGATATGGGACGGAGACAGACAAACAGGCAGACTGATTAACAGTCAGACATATACATAGACAGTGAGACGGAGACAAACAGGCAGACAGACACACACGGACACGCAGAGACTGACTGACTAACAGACAGACAGATACATAGACAGTGAGACAGAGACAGCGACAAACACACAGACACACACGGACACACGTGCACAGTGGCAGACGCACATAGACAGAGAGAGATACAGAGACAGACAAACAGACAAAGACAGTCAGAGACAGAGAGAAAGAGACAGACAGAGAGATGGAGATCACTCAAAATTAAACCAAACGTATTATAGCAATACTTAATATCATTAGTAACTTCTATCGCTCCGACCAATGTATGGCAAAAGGCAGTAACGGATGGCGCCACGTACTTCCTGACGCCAGCCATTTTGTGGCGATGGGTACGAATAAATGATCTCAATTTTCCTCGGTCATTTGTCAAGCCCATTAGGTTTATATATCCAACGCTAAATTCACCACTGCGACTGGCATTTAATGGCTGCGAATACGTTCTATATATTGTATTGTATTCTGTTGTATTGTATTTGTATTGTATCTACCAATTTATATAGCGCCTCTCGCAGTGCACATCAATCAGAGGCGCTCCCAGGAGGCCCCAGTGAACTGGGATTCCTCGCCACTCCTTAATGGCTGACGTCCACGTGGTTCAACCGCTGGATCATTTGGGTCATCGTCAATGTGTCGGAAACATCCATGGACCATTTCCAACTGCAAATAAACTCGTTTCTCCTATAGCGACCTATAGGGCTGTCAACTCTCCCGGATTCGCCTGGACTGTCCTGGGATCGGCCTTGTGTTCCCGTATCCCGGAACCCGGATTGGTGTAAATATCCACTTCACCTAAATGTTGTTCTTGTTTTCGAGCACAACACTCGAACAGCCGTCCGTAAATAAGTTTAAAAAATGGCAATATTATATAATAGACGATAGTTAGGTTGGTAATCTATCCTCTATTAACGACTATTTTCAGTATACACTGTAGATCCTGCATTAGGTTGACGCAACATTCGTGACATACAGTGATGTGAACAGATTAAATTGGTAATGTCATATCGAGTGATATAATTATATGCTGGCGTCCCGGATTGGCAAAATCAAATGTTGGCTAAAGCCCTATAGCGACCGTATACGCCCTCGATCCTCCTGATAATTTTGCAATGAATTGATCGGGTGCGGCCCTTCACCACCGTCCACCCCTGTCCCTTTTGAATATGTGCCACGCCATTTAAAGCCTCCGCGTACACTAGCCCGAGATTAAAATCGTTAAAACAAGCCACCATTAGTATGCGAACCGGCTATCGCATGTACCAAAGCGCATGGGACGAGCGCCCAGTTAACTGGCAAGGATCGTCTCTGGCTGATATGGATCAGAGGCTGGACATTATTTGGGTCAATGTGTCATTGCGGGTCAGATCCATCGCTGTGGACTATACGTATATAATTCTAGTCGTTTCGGGTCAGTTCGAATCTGACTGAGGGATGTATACAGGAAGGACAGAGGCCTGTATACTGTATACAAGGAAGGAAACACATGATCTGATCTAATTGCCTGTATTGCGCAGTTGTCGTATGTTGCCTAAGATATTAATCGATGGACGACGATGGTCAATCCAAGTGAAATAGCAGAATTCAGAATTCACTGGAGAAATGAAGCTGAAATCCAATAGACGATAGAGAAAAAACACACACATCTACACAAACAAAACACGCACACACACACTCATATAAGCGAACATACACACATAAATATATATATACCCATTGTGCGTTTGCCAATGGTGTATTAAAGGCCATACTTACTTACTTACTTTATATATACACGAATCCACAAGCACTTACATACACATAAATAAATGTACACACACACACACACACACACACACACACACACACACACACACACACACACACACACACACACACACACACACACACACACACACACACACACACACACACACACACTAGAAGGCTCATCATTTAGTGGGGCTACTGAAACTCTGAAGCCCTTTACTAACTGATCTGCAACTGCAAGGTATATGCTGGTGTGTCATTGGTTGATACCTTGCGCAATTATTTTAAAACGGCGCAATAGAAGCCATAGGTATTCGAATCCGTATAATCATTCAAAACGGAGCGAACTCTATGATATAAACAATCCCTCTTGAAAGACTCAGGATGAACGATATCGTTTTAAAGACACGTCACATCCGGTTTTCCATCTGTCGTTTTCCATCCGTCTCATCAACAACTTACACGAGCGCCACCTATAGTATAAAGCCACGTTTAGATAAATTAATCATTTATATATATATATATATATATACATATGCGTATATATATATGTATATATATATAGGCTACACGTATTTCTGGGTATATAATAGGTGTATATATATATGCGCATATTTGAATGTGCACTAAGACTTGTTATCAGCTAAATACACATTTAAACACCGTCTACTGATAGGCCTGCGTCGACTTCAATAGGTCTACTCGTGCAGTATACGTTTATTAAACAGCCATTTAAGTTCAAACCTCCATATAAATCGTTCAATAGATTCTTGTCGGTAGAAATCTTACTTTGCAGACTTCGACGGCCGCGCGCGCACCGAGCAGAGTCTGCATTGACTAGGAAACCTAACTGCCTTATACGTCATCATAATTGAGACAAGAAAACGCTAGCGTTAAAAGCTGTGATTTGTGACGTCGCTAAATCTTGGGTGAGTAATTGATATTCCCGGGTTTTCTCTGAGGAGTCTCTGTTTTTAGAGCCGCTACATAAATCTGTGATTACGATTACAGACTACAACGTTAGACATTGCTTGTTGTCTCGAGTAATGTAACCTTGCGTTTCGTGAAATTAGTATACGATTAGGCTATATTAGTTTATTGGCATAGAAAAACAGCTGACACACCGCAACTGATTAACATAACATATCGTAACATAACATATTTTATTTGGTGGCCAACTTAATGTACAGGTCGTAAGTACATAACACTGTTCTTGGTACATATAGGACACTCCAGAAATAAAAAATCCTCTGGATAATAAATATAATAATAAACATTAAGGTCGTAAAATAATGTTAGAAATAATTTCTAGGTTTGCGCTCTTCGCAATTCTGAAACACAATGGCAAATTTTTATAGGTCCGAAATGAGTCACGCTCGAAGCGATACAACTGCAGATCGATCAAAAGTCACTGGAGGGAAACGAACTGTGACCACATGGCTTCAGCGCTTCGTCGCATCTCTTGTACTGCTCTCCATCGTTCTACCAGCAGCTGAAACCGAAAGAGATGCAGTCCTATACTGCGGAGGTATACATTATACAACCAGTTTTTGTGATGGGGATTTCTATGATTGTCTGAGTAACATAAAGACAAGACTTTGAAAACTAAAAATGTATACATAATACATATATGTATAATAGTAAAGTAAGGGGCACTGTAAGATATTATGCTTTCTAAGCACTCACCCTTCTCACTAGCTTACACATATCATAATATACACCCACCCATATCATAACGTATCATCCCCCATTGGAATGCGTTTTTCAGCCTTCACGGTCACCTATAGCGTCTTTGTGAACTCACAAAGAGCCTGTTCATAGACTCATAGGTCTATTCCGAACTGCTTACAATATATTTATGTATGCGTGTGTATGTATGCATTTATATACGTATGTACGTACATACGTATGTATGTATTTATATGTGTGTGTGTGTTTGTGTGTATGTGTAGGTTTGTGTCTGTGTGTGTGTTTGTGTGTGTATATATATATATATATATGTGTGTGTGTGTGTGTGTGTGTGTGTGTGTGTGTGTGTGTGTGTGTGTGTGTGTGTGTGTGTGTGTGTGTGTGTGTGTGTGTGTGTGCGCGCGTTTACATTTAGTTTTTAAAAATTCAGAGACTTTTGTTGTCTACGAAGAACTAAGTTCAACTAACTTTCGTTCTCGGTTGCGGCTCGTTGGTCTAGGGGTATGATTCTCGCGAGAGGTCCCGGGTTCAAATCCCGGACGAGCCCTACATTTTGCCAACAATGCCAATCAGAACTTGTGCGATT